>JADLZN010007540.1:0-404667 GCA_018155175.1 Sinocyclocheilus anophthalmus
TCCGCCATGACTCGGGACATGAAGGGGGTACCCTGGTCAGTCAGGATTTCCTTTGGGATCCCGACTCGGCTGGCCAGCAGTAACAGTTCGCGGGCAATGTTCTTGGCGTTGGCCACTCGAAGTGGGATGGCTTCCGGGTACCGGGTGGCATAGTCCATGATGACCAGGATGTACTCATGTCCCCGGGCAGACTTCGGCAGCGGTTCCACCAGATCCATCCCGATCCGCTCGATGGGCACATCGATGACGGGTAGTGGAATGAGTGGGCTGGGGGGAGGACGGCACGGAGATGTCTGTTGGCAGGTGGGACAGCTACGGCAGAACCGTTTCACCTCCACCTCTAGTCCGGGCCAGCTCCATGACCATCTCCGTCTTGGTGGTAGGCACGACCAGGAGGAATTTGTCCTCCCCCCTCCTGTGGGCGACACAGTACAGCAGACCATTGCGTATTTCGAAATGAGGGAGGGGGTGGGGCCCCGGGAGCCAGTCTACCTCATCAATGCGGCGCACTTGATCCCAGTAGTTCCGCAGGTGGTTGTCCTCGCGTTGCTCTCTTCCGAACGAGCCCCCGGTCGTGACCTGTGAAAACACATCGAGGTAGACAGATGGAAGATTAGCTGGCTGACACTCATCCTCCCTCTCGCTGTCCGTCGCTAGCTATACTGGCCTGGGGCTGGGCGGTCCCTGACGTGGTCGCCGTGGCCCGTTCCGGGCGGTACGGCCTGGCATCCTGGGTCCGAGGAGGAGCTTCTGGAACCCCGGCCAGTCCCGTCCCAGGAGCAGAGGTACGGGGAGATCCGGCATAATGCCCACCTCGATATCCCAGGTCCCGGGCTCCGCTGAGATCCGCACTGTACGGGCCGGTACATAGCGGGTGTCTCCGTGCACGCACGTCAGTGGCAACTGGGATTTCTGCTCGGGCCTGGGTCGTACCAGGGACGGTTGCACGAGTGTGACTGAACTGCCGGAGTCCAAGAAGGCTTGTACGGGTTTCCCTTCCAGTTTTACCATCCTGCTGGGGCCCGGGGAAAGTCCGTCCTGGTGCAGGAAACACCCCGCCATCCAGGCCCGGGCCGTCGGGGCCGGGGGTTCCGTGGGCATTGGCTCATCCGCAAAGTCGGGGACTGCCGGTCTGCTGCCTGGTCGCGGTGCACTTTCGAGCGGACGCCGCTCCATCACCCAGCGGGGCGCCAGGCCCGCTCTCCGGGTCGGGCGAGCATCGGCCGGCCGCCAACTCAACCGCGCTCTATCGCTGAAATGTAAGAGTCGCTGGGATGAGAGTTATGCATACTGACCAAGGAGAAGGATAAAAAAGGAAGAAAAGGAAAAAGCGCCTCAGCGGGCGGGGCAGTGCCCGTAGCAGTCGATCAATGAGCACTTTCTCGGCTACCTGGTCCGGGGTCGGGGACCCCGCGAGAAGCCACAGGTGAGTTAATCGGGCCAGTTGCGCAGCTTGCGCTCTCACTGGCCGCCGTTCATCATAGGTCCATTGATACAAGTGTTGCGCCGCCCCCATGGGCGATAGGCCCATCCGGGCTAGGATTTCGGCTTTGAGCTTGTCATACTGTTCATTCCGGGGTGCCTTCAGGGAATAATAGGCCTGCTGCGCTTCTCCGGTGAGGAAGGGGTCGATGATACGAGCCCACACTTCCTGGACCCACCTCTCTCGGGCCGCGATGACCTCAAATGTGTGGAGGTAAGCCTCGATGTCGTCATTCTCGGTCATCCGGACGAGGTATTGGTGCGCTTTGACCGGTGCTTCCGGGAGGGGCAGGCGCCCCGCCACGCTGGCCTGCAGCTGTTCCACGACCCGGTCAGTATATTCCTGCCGGGCTGCCAGTCGCTCGGTGAACTGCTGCTGGCGGGCCGAGAGCTCCATGAGGCGGCGGATGACCTCGTCCATGTGCTCGGGGGAAGAGAGCGGTTTCTCCTAGAAGAAGCACAGATATCGTTAAGGCAACCTGGCGGTACCCGTCTGTGTCTCAATTCACCTGTTTTGCCCGCATTCTCCACCATATGTCATGGGTTGAATGAGAACACAGACTCGGTACTGATCAAAAGAGCCCCGGAGGGTGATTTATTGCCCACACACTGATCACACGTGCTCTGAGGAATGGTGCTCGGTGCCCGTCTCAACATGGTGCTCGTGGGGTGAAGTGCCGTGATACAGATCCCTCTCCCAGGGTGCCTTCAGACTCTGTGAAATAAGGAGAACAATCGTTAACGCTGCCTGGAGCTCTGGGGTGCTCCCCCGCTGGCGTCTCTTCTCCTGGCTTTTAAAGCCAGCGGGAACGAGCTCCAGGTGCGCCACTCATCGCGCACAGGTATTGTGCGTCGGTGATCAGTGTGGCAGAGGTGTTTCCAGGGCGATGCTAATCTGGACTCGGGATACTCGCCACAATATATATATATACAGTATATATACACATCATTCCCATTGCTACGAATTGATGGTGGTCAGATAAGTAAGATTTTAACCATGACAATGCAATTCCACTAATGTCAACATAATTTTGTAGTCTACTCAAAGGGATGTTGTGGTTGATAGTGTCAAACGCAGCGCTAAGATCCAGCAGCATTAATAGAGAAATACAACCACGATCAAATGATAACAGCAGGTCATTTGTAACTCTAATGAGAACAAACTCAGTACTATGATACGGTCTAAATCATGACTGGAAATCCTCACAGATACCATTTCTCTCCAAGAAGGAACATAGATGAGAGGATACTGCCTTTTCTAGTATTTTGACAGAAAAGTGAGATTTGAGATTGGTCTAAACTTATAATGTTCGACTTTATCCATAGCATTTTAAAATGGCAATTTCTCAGTAGAATTCAAATAGATTGCAGATTTTAGCATCAGCTTCGCGATAGGAATGGCTCACACAAATCTGATCACACTTTTCAAGCACGCTCCTAACTGCGCGCCGTCGTTCACACTTAAAAGAACGCGTTTCTATTCTATTTTGCCGTTCAGTTCGTACTGATGTTCGCACTTATACAAGCACCGAAGTCGCGAGTAACTAAATGTTATATCCTTATTCTAGTTTTCCATTACCATAGTATAAATATTGGTGGGGTGGTGTCTTGCTATTTTGGATATTGCGGGGGGGGGGTTACAGTACTGTCGTCCATAGCCAATGGTTGGGGTGGAAGCAGACACAATGTGTGACACGTTAGTCAGCTGATATCTCATGTGATATTTGACAGATATATGTGATATATGTGAGATAAGTAACCACATGCATCTAGTCCTGGCTTCAAGTACATCTGTTCAAAACACTGTTCAAAGTTAAGGTCAACAAGATTTTTAATTTATTGTAAGTTTGATCAAAGCATGCACCCTGTAGCATCATGGTTATTAAATTTAGCTGTTTTTTTTATTTATTTTAATCATTTTCAAATTTGCAATAAAATTCAGTTTAGTTTTTATTTTTTAGTTTCATTAATAATTTTGTTAGTTTTAGTTTATATTTTATTTTGTGAAAACATTTCTATTTTGTTTTTATATAATTTAGTTTCGTTTCGTTTTAGTAATATAGTTTAGTTTTAGTTTTAGTAATTATATTTTAGCAGAATTAACAGATCACTTTCAGAGCACAGACCAAGGAAAGACTTATGCTGCATCCAATGTGCCTACTTATACTACGCCTTTAAAGTATGAACTTTTTTTGGTGAAGAAAAAGTACACACTTTTGAGTGTGTAGCAGAAGAGTAGGCAAGCTTTGGGACATACTATCACATCATACAATTGTGTCTTGATGTGTGGATTGTGGGTAATATTAGCCATTAGCGTATGCACGGTACACTTTAAAAATCGACTTGAGATAGTAGACCATCCGGGGACTTTTGGCATACTCTTTTCAGCATACTATGCTTTGGGACACACTAATTCTGATCTTACATACTATTTAGGATGGATAGTACGAACATTGGGACGCAGGGCCAATTTAACCCTAATGATGTAAACGCCTAGTGACATAAAATTAAAGCATGCTGAGATTGATTAGATGGGAAACGTATTACAAATATACCCAAAATGAAGCCACAAGCCTTGTACTAACATTGGTAACACTTTACTTTAAGGGGTGTGCATAAGACTGACATGACACCAACATAATCATGACATGACACATGTCATGAAGGAGGTTTTTTGCATGTTTATGACAACTGTCATTAAGTGCCATTTGCTCAGTTATGTAATTTTTAATGCAAATGTGACATTATTTGACCTAACCCTAACCTAACCCTACCCCTACCCTTACCCCTAACCATAGCCAATAACAAAGACATTTTAAACAATGTCATATTTGCATTAAAAATTACATAACTGAGCGAATGACACTTAATGACAGTTGTCATAAACATGCATAAAAATACCTTCATATTCATGACGTGTCATGTCATGATTATGTAGGTGTCATGTCATGATTATGAAGGTGTCATGTCAGTCTTATGCACACCCCTTCAAGTAAAGTGTAACCATAAATTGCTCCATTAATCTACACAAGTTGCGCTTAATTGTCATATTTAAAAGCACTAGACTGAATGATAAATGTTTGTTGTGATATTTAATTTAAAAATAAATGTAATTTGTTTATATTACATCTTTTATCTTATTTAACCATAATCATGATACTGTAACTGTCGTGTCTTGCTTGTTCGCTCAATATCCAGGCCTGTTTCTAGGCATAGGCACCAGCAGGAGTGGGCACCAATGAGCACACATGAGTACTTGGAACTACATTTTAGAAGAGTTGTCATAAAGAGTGGCACGGCCACCCTGAAATATGATTGCCGCCCCCACTGGATCACACTACATCACTGGGATAGAGTACTGTCATCTGTCTGATGGTCAGATCACTGTCAATTGCTGCCTGATTGTTGAGCTCAACAATACAATTAGATCAGTGGGTTCTGTCAATGCTTTTATTATTATTATTATTATTATTTTTGACATGCAAAAAAGATAAGTTCAAAGGTCAATTTAAAATATTTGAACAAGTAAAAAGTGCACAAAATCAGTATTTTGTTAGGCAGTATTTGTGGCATTTTTTTCTGTCCCTAAACCACCACACAGCTCATACATTTTTTCCAGCACAGGGTGAGAATGTAATGATTGCGAAAGCAATTATTTATTTTTGATTAAAATTTTTTTTTGTTTTGATGCAATAATACAATAAAATATAGTAATATTGTGAAATATACTTTATTTTATTTATTTATTTATTTATCAATTTAATTTATTTCTGTGATGTCACTAATGACATTTTAAAAAGGCACTGTCCATGAATAAGGTACATAATAGGACCTTTCAATAGTAAAATTATGTGCTTAATATTAAATTGTTAACCTATAGTCCGACAAAATATTATATAAGCGGTTTTATTTTGTATTTAGTTTATTTGAGGTTGACGGTGTTTGTGTTAACTAGCTTGTTAGTTTTCATGCTAAGTTAAATATTATGTGAGATAGTGGTTTATTTGTCACAGCATAAACACTTTGGGACACCAAAGTATACTGTAATCATGTAAAGTGCCGAAACTGCAAAATATGTGTAGAAAGAGAAACCACCGAGTGCTTAACATTTTCATTTAGTTAGCTTTAATTGTCTAAAACATTCTGTGCTGAAGTTTAATAAAAAAATAGAGTTCAAAAACAGAGATACAGCTGTAAACTGCAACAAAAGTGGAAAATATGTAACCACAAATGAAGCCTTGTCTTTAAAGGGGTCATATGATGTTGCTAAAAAGAACATTATTTTGTGTATTTGGTGTAATGAAATGTGTTTATGTGGTTTAAGGTTAAAAAACACATTACTTTCCACATAATGTACATTATTGTTTCTCCTCTATGCCCCGCCTTTCTGAAACACGTAGATTTTTACAAAGCTCATCGGTCTGAAAAGCGAGGTGTGCTCTGATTGGCCAGCTATCTAGTGCGTTGTGATTGGCCGAATACCTCAAGCGTGTGACATAAATGTTACGCCCTTACCATACTGTGATGCCATGTCTCGGCCAGAGCGACGAGACAAAAACATAAAACCCATTTTAAACGAGGCATTTGTTGCATCCAGTGGGGACATAATTACGGATTATAATGATTTATACTGTCTTTTTACGCGTTGCATTGCATCGCGCCGCGTAAACATAAAACCATGTCTGCATTTGTGACCGGAGAAATGACAAACAACAAGTGCTACTCTACACTGCTCAAAACTCACGGTTGAATCATCAGTGGCAAATTCTTTAAATATTAAAAAAAAACGTACTTACAGTCTGTGAGTCAGAACAGCCGGCATTGTAGTCAATTCTACCAGGATCAAGAAACAGTCCTCCATAAAATGTGTTGCACACATCTGAATATTTGGGTTGAAGTGTTCTGGAACAGTGTTGTAAATACAACTTAACCACTGATTTCTAGTCGTGTCCATTTTTGGAAGGTCAAACAAAGTAGTTTCGCTTTCACAACGAAACACACAGCGTCACACACGGCGGACTAGAGTGAAGAATGGACTGAGAACGGTGCGGCCGGCTGGCTTGCGGCAACCACATGTGATGACCATGGGCTGGACTCCGCTTCGTCCACAGTGAAAGCGATCCGGCGATCCACAGCGCAAAGTTGATGCATTTCCTCAGCAACCAGCACAGATCAGCTAGGCATATCGTCCTCTTTTGGAAGGCCAAACAAAGTAGTTTCGCTTTCCCAACGAAACACACAGCGTCTTCACGTCATGCCGGCAGCAACAATACTACAGCGAGAACAAAAGTTACGCTTTCTTTCTTTGCGTGAACATTTGGGCGGCATTATGCAAATCTCCCCACATCGTGACATAGACATGTGGGGGCGTGTTAGATGAGCCATTTTAGGTAGTCGTGGTTGACTCTTAACTTTTATAAAGAATAATCTCTTTGGATTTCACACTTTAGTCTTTGCAACTGTCACGGTGCGTGTGGAGAGATGAAGCGAGGACTCAAGTGCAGTATTAATGGTTCTTTCTTTTAATAAAATGAAACTAAAACAACCCCGAGGGGGGAAAACAGACAGGCAGGCTAGAAACTGCACTACATGCAGACATAACACAGACAATGAAAAATGACGGATCACAGGATTACAGAGACCAGGCGAATAAATAGGAAACCAAATGGAGGAGGCTAGTGAGGGAGACACAGAACTTAAACAATAATGAGGTAACAAAAGGGGCGGGGCAAGACAATAGACAGGAGAGAGAGCACATGGCAACAGACAAACAACACAAGCCATGTGCTCCCAGAAAACAGTCATCTGGTGGCCCTCCTGGGCACAACCGCTGAAGACTGTGACAGAAACCCCTACCCCTAAGGAGCGGGATTCCAGACGCTCACCAAAAGGAATCCCGGAGGGGCGGAACAGAGGTGGATCAGGGATGTGGGCCAGGCCTGTGTAGTGGAAGAGGACCTGGAGATAGAGGTAAACCAGGGTGCCAGGGCGGGGCCGGCAGCCAGGCATGGAGCTTGGGTGGAGCCGGCAAGGCATGGCGCTTGAGCTTGGGCGGAGCCGGCAGGGCATGGAGCTTGAGCTGGGCGGGAGCCGGCAGGGACCAGGATTAGGAAAGGCTCCCAGCCTTGAAGGATGGAAGGAAGCCTTCTACCTCTCCTCCTCCTCCTAAATTTCCAAGAGGTGAAAAATGCAGTTCATCTGCACTGCGGGGGCACCGACGCCTACGGGGAAACTGTGAGCGGGCACCGCCGCCTCGGGGAAACCATGAGCGGGCACCGCCGCCTCGGGGAAACCATGAGCGGGCACCGCCGCCTCGGGGGAACGTGCCAAGAACTCCACAAACCCCTCAAAGGATACATGAGCGGATCCTAACCTGCTCCAGTGACTAATGGGCTCATCAAGGGCATAACATTGTAGCCCAGCCTCTCTGCAGCATTCCTAAATTCCCTGGCGAACTCCCTCAGATCAGTCCCTCATTGACGGAGGGAGCTCAAGGTATCCAGCTGGAGCATGCGCTGGTAGAGGGGGCTGGAGAGAGTGGAGACCGCTAGACGGAGTGAGTATTTCTCCGCTGAGACCTTTTGTTGGCTGATCCATTCTGTCACGGTGCGTGTGGAGAGATGAAGCGAGGACTCAAGTGCAGGATGAATGGTTCTTCCTTTTAATAATAAAATGAAACAAAAACAAACTAAAACAACCCCGAGGGGGGAAATCAGACAGGCAGGCTAGGAACTGCACTACATGCAGACATAACACACACAATGAAAAACGACAAATCAGCACAGGATTACAGACACCAGGAGAATAAATAGGAAACAAAATGAGGAGGCTAGCGAGGGAGACACAGGTGGAGCAACTTAAACAATAATGATGTAACAAGATGGGCGGGGCAAGACAATAGACAGGAGAGAGCACATGGCAACAAACAAACACAACACAAGCCATGTGCTCACAGAACACAGTCATCTGGTGGCCATCCTGGGCACACCCGCTGAAGACTGTGACAGCAACTTTACAGATCTTCTTTATGCACCAAGAGCTTGTAACACAAGAGAAAGGAAAAATTTAAATCGCATCATATGATTCCTTTAAAGGAAGGCTTGTTGGATACAGTATGTGAATAAAGAAAGATAGATCGTCCAGCAGAATATACGGAATGAAATGAGAGAGTGGTGATAGCCACAAGGACACAATGAAAGCCACATAGCAAGAACGAGTGAATGTTAAGAGAGGGAGTGAGTTAAAGAGAAATGGTAATGGCTCAGGAGATTGCAGGTCTTGTACTCCCACTCCACTGATTTGACCAGAGATCAGTTTTGGTGACATTTAAATGGCTTGGGATAGAAATGTTTGATCTTTTTCCATGGCTACGCATGTAGAATATGAGATCCCAAATGCGATCAAAGCAGATCTCAAAACCAACTTGACCACACTTGGGCTGTTCTACAGTACAACGTGTGGTTTGTGTGTGTTAACATCTGCACCATGAGCTCATCTGTCTAAAGCTCTGTGGAGTCACTGACAACTTACTAACCAGTTTTCACTTGTATATGCGCTGCAGTCAAAATGTAAATTAATATTAATATTCAACAGTTGTATTGCATAACAAATCTGCCTAACAAAGATAAAATGAATAAAGTAGTAATAAGAATAGTAATACTAATAATGATAATAATAATTTCTGAATTTATTATTAACTGGTATTCCCCTTTTGCTTTAATGAAATGTCATTCTGACTGAATTTTTTGAAAGGAGAGAAAAAAGGTTATGGCACTAACTATTGGGTTGAGCCATTGTTTAGATGTTAACGCACATGCTCGGACACAATGAGATACAGTGCTCACATAAATGATGCAAGTTTGCATTTGGCTAATGTGACTTTCTGATCCTGGCAAAAAGAAAAAAAAATAATTTTCTGAATTTTCTGTCACACATAAATACTAGACTCTCAGGAATATAAAAATGGCAAGGCAAGCAAATAGAAAAGAGCTTTAAAAATGCCAGCACTACAGATTACCCACTTTCAGCGAAACCCACACACACACACACACACACACACACACAATCATATACAAGATTACAGACAGAAGATAAACTTTGACCTTTTAATATGTCTTTTTGTTTAAAAACAGGTCACAAGGATTGAACGCCTTTGAAATGTCGGATAGGAAAAAAAAATAGGCATACAGTAGTTTTATTGCTAAAACTACTATATGCATGTGCTCCTAAAAATATAGCTATATTATGAAATATTAAGTTTAAATATTAAGTCGCAATGATGCTAGGGTGTAGTGCAGGGGTCACCAAAGTGGACGAAACCTTCAGGAATGAAACTTTCAGTGAGTGAAAAATAGAGGTCGACCGAAAGTGGATTTTACCGATACCGATAGATAGCTTGGACCACAATGGCAGCTACCGATTATTCAACCAATAGTTTTTAAAATGGATACTGAACAAAAACTAAAAGTGGGGGGGTTCGCTAACATAACAAACATGAACAAAACACCAGTACTGAATCCCGTGACTTGAACATGATTAAAATGTAAACGGGCCATGAAGTGGGCCGACTCTTGATACAGGCCGGCGGGAAAAAAAAAAAAAAAAAAAAAAAAAAAAAAAATTAATATTGATCATTAAAGTTAGTTCAAATTCCCTACTGTTGACACAGATTGTTATCCTAACACTGACCAAATTATAAATGCAACACTTTTGTTTTTGCCCCCATTTTTCATGAGCTGAACTCAAAGATCTAAGACTTTTTCTATGTACACAAAAGGCCTATTTCTCTCAAATATTGTTCACAAATCTGTCTAAATCTGTTAGGGAGCACTTCTCCTTTGCCGAGATAATAAATCCACCTCACAGGTGTGGCATATCAAGATGCTGTTTAGACAGCATGATTATTGCACAGGTGTGCCTTAGTCTGGCCCAATCAAAAGGCCCTCTATTTGTCACGTATGTTGTACAATCTTCTACAATAACTGATGCCTCCTTCTATTCTGAATCTTGGAAACATGCATTGTATGCGTTAAAAGTGAAACCTAAAAAAAACAGCGCGAATAAGAAAGCGATTGCATGTTTTTGCGAGCTTCAGCAAATGCATGCACACCCTCTCCTAATGGGTTGTCAGATGCCGCAGAAAGTATTTGGGTTGTTATGACGATGAAGTGTGAGTACAGAGTCGTTTCAGCCCTAATCTTGCGAGATCGTGGGTGGAGCTATATTCAGCTTGGCCGTGCCACTCTAATATGCATGTTATTGTGTGTGGAGAGCCTCGCTGGGCATGGTTATACTGAATACTCTGTGGAATTAAGCTGTTAGCTTTCTCTCCCAGGGTGTTTCAGCACATATAGTGGTTATGGGGAATGTTCCTTCCTGTGTTGGGCCGGATGGGTTTAGGAGTGGGATGCCTCCCCAGGCTTCTGGGTATTTTTAAGTGGGCGGTCCCTCTGAATCCCGCTTAGTAAGTTTGGGCTGAGTAGAATGCTCCCCCTCTTCAAGCTGGAATATAGCGATCTGAGCTCAGCTATGTTCTAGAGTGACTTCTATAACTAGGATGGGTTCCCCCTTGGCACAAGCTCTCTCAAGTAAGCATTGAAGTCTTGTCTAGGAATCTGCTATTCGAGGATAGCTGTATTCCAGCTCGGAGACTGCTCCCCTTTTGAGGTTTTTAAGTAGTGGTCTCCTTGAGCCCCTTGCCTAGACTGTGCTGTCTCCCCTTCTGGGCCTTAAGTTGATCGTGATTATATTCCAGCCATTGTTATGGCAGGACAGGCTTACTTAATACAGCTATCTGAGACTAGCTATGTTTTAACTGGCAAGTTGAGGTGAGCCCTCTCCTGGAAACATAGCTATCTGAGGATAGCTGTGCTAGCTGTTCCCCTTTCCTAGAGATATCTGAGGATAGCTCAGTGATTGCTCCACTGCTTAGGGTTTTAAGTAGCGGTCTCCTTGAGTGCTTACCTAGACAGTGCTGTCTCCCCTCCTTGGGTTGTAAATAGACAGCCCACTCTCTGTGGTCTGGGTAGTCTCAGTCAGTCCCCCTTTTGGTAGCCCCTTCCTAGGTACATAGTTATCTGAGGATATCCATGTGCTAGATTAGTGACTGCTCCCCTTCTTAGGGTATTTAAGTAGTGGTCTCCTTGACCTCTTGCCTAGACAGTGCTATCTCCCCTTCTAGGATTGTAAGTAGATAACCCACTCTCTGTGGTCTGGGCAGCTTTGCAGGAAGGCCTTATCTGGCTATCTGGGTTAGCTGTGTATTGTTCATTCTAAAATGGTCTACGAGCCTTCATAAGACCATTAGGATATAGCTATCTGAGGATTGCTAGCTGAGCAGCTACTCTCCTTAATTTAACCCTTTAACCGTGCATTGTAACCGCACGGTTGACCTTTTTTCGCGATCACATTTCTGTAATTAAAACTCGCCAAACTGCAGTTTTGGCTGTTTGTCTTTATACCCCTCATTGAATAGAGGGTGTAATTTCAATTGTATCCACTGGGTGGCTATGCTGCAAGGATATATTTGATGCTGAGGAGCCGAAACAAAACCAGAAGTGTATTGCTGTGGCGCTCTCTTCAAACCCTTGCCGCTAGTGACGCTGAAAGTTGAGGTAAGATTTTTATACATCTGATTTCATGTTCTAGACCTCCTAACACTATATTTTGTTGAATGGCAGAAGCATGGTGATAAAATTAATCTCTGTGTTACCTCAGAAAATATGCTTGACCGCTCGGTCGAGTTGCCCAGTTAGGGTAAAATTAATTGACGCTAGTTCAGCAATGCGATCATAAACTGGCGTGCAGCCAGTTTCCCACTAAACGGGGGGGGGGGGGGGGGGGGGGGGGGGGTCTGAATTGTATGTATTGACCCTATCTCACAGTATTTGGTTTTACTTCATATTGTCTATTTAAACCCTTTTCTCCTTACATAATTTGACATGCGCTAGTACTTATTATTTCTACAATAGCCATTGTATCCGAGTCTTTTTGGAATAACATAAAATAGCTATAGCTACAGCTTTCTAGATGGGTAGTTAGCTATAAACATTCAATTTTCTGTTCAGTAATCTGACAAATATAACATGTTTATGAGTTTGCAATTAAAAGAATGGATGGACATTTGTCCATATTTTATTTAGCACAGTAAAATTACCTCATCATTCACACTGAAATATTTTGTCTCTTGTTATATCTAGTTTCATAGTTGTGTGTTATTTAATGTATCATACGCAATACACAAAATATGTATTAGTACCATTTTTCTTATCAATTTATATGAAATCTCAATGTGTCTATGTTGGCAAAACAGTTTATCAGTATGACAATTTTTTTATTTTTATTTTTATGGATAGCTGTACCTGAGGCACTGATTAATCAAGACACAGTTTTTCATTTTTGTGTATAGTAATGTTTATTATGTGCCATGTCTTTCAGGCATAATGGACTGTCGATCATTTTATGGATGCCCCAGACCTACATCCACGGCCTACAGCAGTATTTCACTTTTACCTGCTGATCCATGTGATTCTGAGGTTGAAGATCTCAGTGATCCAGACGATGAAAATTATGATCATGTCCCTCCACCCAGCGAAGATTTGATGCCCCCTCCAAAGAAACGGAGAAATAGGAACAGGCTTGTTGAAGTCTCTACAGACCTCTATCAAACTCCCTCCCATCCTGCAAAGTCCAGAAAGACCAAAAAGACCACATGGGTAAAGAAGGACATTCCACCTTTCACTGTGTCCGAGCCTGTCTTCATGCTTCCAGAGTCAGTCCAGTCACCATTTATGTATTGGAAGAGGCTCTTCACTGACCAGATGATTGAGCACATAACTGAGCATACCAACCAGTACTCAGTTCAACAGACCGGGACATCCATCAACACCACAGTTGCTGAAATGGAAGATTTTTTGTCAATTTTGCTGTACATGGGAGTTTTTGAATTTCCCTCTTTAGAAGATTACTGGGCCTGTGAGTCACGATTCCCACCAGTGGCTGATACCATGTCAGTGAAGCGTTTTAAAGTGCTACGAAGACATGTCCACTTCAATGACAACTTCCAGATGGAAGGCTGCATCTTCCATAAGATTCGCCCTCTTTTAGACATGCTCAGAGAACAATGCCTTCTCATTCCCCCACCAACAGGCAGAGTGTTGATGAAGTGATGGTGGCTTACAAGGGCACCAGAGCTGGCAAACTCCGGCAGTATATTAAAAACAAGCTGGATAAGTGGGGATTTAAGATCTTCTGTCGGGCCAGCTCTATTGGCATAATCCACGACTTCATCCTTTACCAAGGGGCCACAACATTCTTCAACATTCAAAAGGAAGAGCATGCACATCTGGGCTTGGAAGACCTCTCCCTAGGTGCCAAAGTTGTCTCAATACTCTGCAACACTATCACACACAAAGAGGCAACTGTGGTATTCTACGACAACTTCTTTACCAGCTTCGACTTGGTGAAGACACTGCACACCAACCTCGGACTGAGAAGTGTGGGTACCGTCAGGGCAAATCGTTCAGGTAATGTACATTCAGTGATGTTAATCATGTTAATTGTTAATTATACAACCACATCCTCACACATAACCACACCATGCATCAAGCATCAACCCTCTACGGACACCTTGGCAATTTCCACCATTGACTAGTACGTTTTTTAGTTTATCGCCATACTTTATTAGTACATTATAGATATAATAAATGTTTGTAAAATGGCACAGTTTTTTTAAATATCTGAAAGTACACTCTAAATATCAGTCAGTCAAGCATTATAATATAATCAATATTATTTAATGATAGAACTTAGTAATTAGAATTAAAACTGATAACCATGTGCATATTGTACTTTTAAACTGACTAGACTGGTGGTGGTTCTTTTTTTGGTCTTCATGTTTTCTGAGAAAAAATCGCTCGAATTGATTTGCTGAAATCAAAATAGGGACGATAATAGTTGAGCGCCAGCCAATGAGATTGCCGTTGCGCATTAGTTCCGCCCACTACTGAAAACCCGGCAGTTCTTAAAGGCTGAAGAATTCCAAAGGAACTCCGCTATTTTTACAGGAAAGTACAACAAAGAATATTGGTTTACAATTCTCTTCTCCCCTCTCTCTCTGTGGTTGTGTGGGTGTGAGACAAAGCGCTGACGAGTCGTGTGTCCTTCACATTAGCGTTTACGATACGTCAAATACAGGTGCGTTGTGCATCCATTCAGATGAACTGAAAAATATCACAGATTGCTTGATGGAGAGTGAAACTCTGAAGTTCTCAGTCAGAGTGTTCTGCGAGTGAAAATATATCTGTGCTAAACTTATACTTAGCCTCCAACTCACACACTGGTGAGTAAAATCTGAGAATTTATTAGCCATTGTCTAATCTTAGACATCATTTACTCGCAATGTAGAGGGTTGAGCATGCATACACAATTTTCTCTTCTGATGCAGATATACTGTACACAATCTTGTGTTTTTAATAGAAAACTGTATTAGTGTTATTAGAATATATACTCACACACAAAATTCTCATTTCCATTTCTTTCAGGTGGTGCAACATTGATGAGCGACAAGGAGATGGTGAAGCAAGGCCGAGGTGTTGTTGATTTCTGTTCATCAGAGGGAGTCGTTGCAGTGAAGTGGTTCGACAACAAGTGTGTCACCCTGCTGAGCAGCGCATGTGGGGTGGAGCCGCTGTCTTCAGTGAAAAGATACAAAAAGGAGGCGCAACAGAAGGTTGACGTCCCCTGCCCATCCATCGTCCTGGCATACAATCAAGCCATGGGAGGCATCGATCTCTCCAATATGCTTGTGCACCTCTACAAAACGCCAATGAAGGCACGGCGCTGGTACCTCCCATTGTTTGGGTACATCATTGACGTGAGCATTGTGAATGCATGGCTTATCTACAAGCGGGACTGCAACCTTCTCAAAGAGAAACCGATGCCCTTGAAGAAGTTCCGTTTGTCGGTGGCAGCCACGTTGAAGGGAGCCAACAAGGTACCAACCAGGGTTGGCCGGCCCCCAAGTGCAAAGCACAAGCCGCAAGTCCGTCGTCCTAACCCTCGAGTTCTCCATCCCAGCCTGGAGGTCCGCTATGATGGCATTGGACACTGGCCCACATTTGGCACTCAGCGAGGGAGGTGCAACTTGTGCAAAGGTGGAGTGTCGCGTTGGCAATGTTCCAAATGTGGAGATGGGAAGTTGTTCCTTTGTTTAAACAACAAAAACCAGTGCTTTGTTGCATATCACCAGAGTTGAATGTATTGACAAAAGCATTGGGACAACTGACCATTACACCAACAGGGACTTAGCCTTCCAAGAAGAGTGGAAGCGGTTATAGATGCAAAGGGGGGACCAACTTAGTGTTAATGTCATTAAAGTTCCTGTTGGTGCAAATGGTCAGGCGTCCCAACACTTCCACCCATACAGTGTATGTATTTGATATTTTATTCTAATGTTATTATTTTTTACATTAGATGCATTTTAATATTTTTTATTATAATCTATCTCCAGAGTTAGCTAATGAGAATGGTTCCATTGTTTGAACAACAAAAAACAGTGATTTGTTACATATTACATATCATATCTATACACCATATCAGTAATTTATTTTATATTACATTGGCTAGTTGTCTTTTATCATACATTTTACACAGATTATCACTAAATTTATTATTTATTGTGTTAATTATTTATAATATAATATAATAATTATTTATTATGTTTGTATTTATTATTAATATTTAGTTTGATGTATTTATTTACTAAATTTTATTGCATTTCTATTATATTTCTTTGACCTTTGCACTTTATACAATGTATTTATTGTTTGTTATAATAAAACATGTTTTTTAAATAAATTAATGGATGTTGTTAACATTCTACTGTCTGTAATGTTTTTATATGAAAAAAACGTCAACTTTAGGTGCACAAATGAGTACATGCCGAGAATTACCCTAACTGGGCAAGTCAACCAGCTGGTTGACTTGTGTATCCGCTAAGGGAAGGGGTCATCTGACAAAAAAAAAATGAAAAGTTGCTCAATGTAGTGTCAGGAACATCATTTTAGCAATAAATAATTTTTTGCAAATGTACTTCTTAGTGTGACTGTTAAAGGGTTAAAGGCAGTGAAAAACAACACATCTCTTAGATAATATTCCAAAGATCAGATCCATACAACAATCAATACCCTGCAGGGACATATTGAGGACTTGTAATTTGTTTTGTTTTCTGTTGTTGTCATCCACGGTTGGCCTGTTTTAATCTTTTGTGGTGATTATTTACTCATTCTGTTTGAATCCAGTCTCTGATCCGACTGACTGCCCCTTTTGACTTTTTTCATTTGCCTGAGAATTATTAACTGAGCTTAATCTTAATGCCATAGAATAAAACTCTAATTTAGACAGGATTTTCTTAATCAGATGGGGCTACTTTCTTTAATCAATGAATCCCAGAGAAAAATGCTTAAAACAGCATCTGAAATCATCTATTTTAGCCTATTCTCACTCTCAAATGCAATTTCATTATTTTGCTGCCTGTTTCTATATCTAAAGTCAACATGAATTGCCATTTGCAACCCATTGTACTTTCATAATATAATGAATAAATGAAACAGGATATCCAATGAAAAATAAAGTAGAATAAGACTTGATGTTGTCCATCTGGAATTGACTGGATGGTGAAATTTGGATATCACATATTAAAATTTGCCAAAACAATGCCTACACAGCTATCTGGTTTTAGCCTTCATGGCCTTTATGTAAGCGGCAAAGGAATGTTGTTACAGAGGAACAACAAGTTATTGCATTTTGACAAAGATTAGAAGGCAAACGATTTCGTGTGCAAATTCCAGTCATTCCAATAGGAAACCATCCGATTGGGAGTTTTGCATGAGGGCGCATTTTGGTAACATGACCAACAAACACCTGCTTGGTTTTAAAGTGACGTCTGTGTGAGCGGTGCTTCATAAATCTCTAAGCTATTGACAATAGACAACAGACTTTCAGACCAAATTGTGACCACACGATAAGTAAATATTGTCAGTTTTGATTCATATTGACTATAAAGGGGGATATATTACCTGGTGAATTTCACTTTTGGACAGATTGTGGAGGTCTTTAGTGGGGTCTGCTATATTATTTCACTGATCTACATGGCAATAGGCCATTTTCAGGAGATCAAATGGGCCTCCACACATATTATGTTCCCTTGGTGACTTTATGCACTTCACTAGTATCACCTTACTGTGGGAGTACACACATATTTTAGAAACATCTAGCTTTAAATTTAGACCAACAAAAAAGTGAGTCCAAACAATCTCTCTCTCTCCTCCCTCTCTCTCTCTCTCCCCGCTCTCTCTATCTCTCTCTCCTCTCTCTCTCTTCTCTCTCTCTCTCTCTCTCTCTCTCTCTCTCTCATCTCTCTCTCTCTCTCTCCCTCTCTTTTTCTCTCTCTCTCTCTCTCTCGCTCCTCTCTCTCTCTCTCTCTCTCTCTACTCTGATGGCATTTAAGAGAACAAAAAACAAAAAAACAACAAATAAAAAAAAAATACTATTAGCACCTCCTTGCAATCACACACAGCAGAAGACGCTCTCAGCCCAGCACACAGGTGAGAATGATTAACATAATGGAATCAAAGACTTACACAAGCTGAAGCTGCTCGTAGCTGTATACTTTCAAGCAGTAGTTTTCATTTGCGCAGTCACATATCAGTTTTAGACAGATTGAACAAACAGTTTTATCACAATAATTTTTCTTATTTCTATTACCACACGTCCGCAACATCTCTACTCAAGCGGAAATCCATGTTGTCCCTGCTCAGGCCCATGGCTGAGATGAATTGTAACTCTATCTGGAGAGATGCTTCACACTTGAAGTCAGCTCAGGGGTTTATAGGGGTCTGTTCTCCAGAAAACCAGAAAAAAATATTTCTCTCTGTTATAGCAGCTTTGCAGAAATATACTATAATATATAAGTTGCTTATACCTCAAATGACCTCAACATAAAATATATTTACCTCAGTTTGTAATAGCATGTCATGAAAAGCATTAAGAGTATTAAAAATGTTATATAAAATATATTATACCGTAACAAAGTTTGTAGATCGGGAAGAAGGAGGCGGGAACCGGCGAACATTTTAACAAAACTTTAATAAAATAAACTAAATGAAAGTAAAGCGGCAGCCCCTCACAGACGACTGCCGCATAAAACAACAACAACATAAATAGTCCAGGCCTAGTCCTATCTCGTCCTTCACTGTCGTTACTCCTCCTCCTATCCTTCCGGAGCTCCTCCGTGGGAATCGAGACCGGGGGGGAGTGAGCAGGTGTCGCTCATTTGCGCATGTGCCGTAAACCTGGTAGGACAATCGACGAGTAGGATAAAATGTCAGGACCCGTCCCTTGCTCCACTCCACGGCTCTCGGCCCACCCACTCTCCATATACATTATAAGTAAAAGAGTTGAGTTATCATAAAGATGAAAGATAAGCTGGGATGCTCGTAGATTTTTTTTATAACTTTCTGTTCTGCAATTTTTATTGTTATATATTGTATAATGTTTTCTTAAAGTTTGGGGTCAGTAGGTTCTTAATACTTTTTTATAAATAATACTTTTATTTATTTAGGCAGGATGCCTTAAATTATCAAAAATTTCAAATAACAAATAACTATTACAAATAAATAATTTTTAAACTTTCTATTCATTAAAGAATCCTGAAATTAATCTATCATGCTTTCAGCAAAAATATCAAGGCATCAAACTATTTCCACCTGTGATCATCTAATTATTGCTACTTTAGTACCAAATCAGCATATTAGAATGAAGACCGGAGTAATGGCTGCTTAAAATTCAGTTTAAATTGCATTCTAAAAAAAAATTCTAACTTCTAAACATCTATGTAGGATCTGTATATATACACAGTGGGTACGGAAAGTATTCAGACACCCTTAAATTTTTCCCTCTTTGTTATATTGCGGCCATTTGCTAAAATCATTCAAGTTAAATTTTTTTCCTCATTAATGTAAACACAGCACCCCATATTGACAGAAAAAAAACACAGAATTGTTGACATTTTTTTGCAGATTTATTAAAAAAGAAAAAACTGAAATAGCCCATTCAGAAACAGTCACAGAGTTGTTGTGATGCCACTCCTTCGTTATTTTAGCTGTGTGCTTCGGGTCATTGTCTTGTTGGCAGGTAAACCTTCGGCCCAGTCTGAGGTCCTGAGCACTCTGGAGAATTTTTTCGTCCAGGATATCCCTGTACTTGGCGCATTCATCTTTCCCTCGATTGCAACCATTCGTCCTGTCCCTGCAGCTGAAAAACACCCCCCAGCATGATGCTGCCACCACCAGGCTTCACTGTTGGGACTGTATTGGACAGGTGATGAGTGCCTGGTTTTCTCCACACATACCGCTTAGAGTTAAGGCCAAAAAGTTCTGTCTTGGTTTCATCAGACCAGAGAATCTTATTTCTTGGAGTCCTTCAGGTGTTTTTTTTTGCAAACTCCATGCGGGCTTTCATGTGTCTTGCACTGAGGAGAGTCTTCCGTCGGGCCACTCTGCCGTAAAGCCCTGACTGGTGGAGGGCTGCCGTGATGGTTGACTTTCTACAACTTTCTCCCATCTCCCGACTGCATCTCTGGAGCTCAGCCACAGTGATTCTTTGGGTTCTTCTTTACCTCTCTCACCAAAGGCTCTTCTCCCCCGATAGCTCAGTTTGGCCACACGGCCAGCTCTAGGAAGGGTTCTGGTCGTCCCAAACATTTAAGGAATGGAGGCCACTGTGCTCTTGTGAACCTTAAGTGCAGCAGAAATTTTTGTGTAACCTTGGCCCGATCTGTGCCTTGCCACAATTCTGTCTCTGAGCTCTTCAGGCAGTTCCTGGGACCTCATGATTCTCATTTGCTCTGACATGCACTGTGAGCTGTAAGGTCCTTATATAGACAGGTGTGTGGCTTTCCCTAATCAGTCCAATCAAGTATAATCAAACACAGCTGGACTCAATGAAGGTGTAGAACCATCTCAAGGATGTTCAGAAGAAATGGACAGCACCTGAGTAAATATATGAGTGTCACAGCAAAGGGTCTGAATACTTAGGACCATGTGATATTTCAGTTTTTCTTTTTTTAGTAAATCTGCAAAAATGTCAACAATTTCGTGTTTTTCTCCATATGGGGGTGCTGTGTGTACATTAATGAGGAAAAAAATAACTTAAACGATTTTAGCAAATGGCTGCAAAATAATAAAGAGTGAAAAATTTAAGGGTGTCTGAATACTTTCCGTACCCCTGTACTATGTTGTGTGTGTGTGTGTTGTGTGTGTGTTTGGTATTTACTAATGATTAGCCACAACACTGCCTGATAAACAAAATGACTCAAGAAGGAATTGGTCAGGGGATGTGTATAGCACTTGTTATAACACCAGATGCTTGTAATGTCGCAACCTCCTTATCACATCACAGTCAAGTGACAAGTTTAATAGATCAAGGTCCTGCTATGCAGTTCTTGTTCACAATCTACCTTCACATAGGGACCGAGAGATGCAGCTGACAGCGGATGAATGTGAAGGGAGAGGTGGAGTGATCATTGTTTGGGGAAAAGTTACTTTTAACAAGTAGGCATTACAATATTCGTTAACCCTAAAAAGTAAACTACTTTACGGTACTAGTTACTTTTTATGGAAAGTAATGTTTTACGTTACTTTTGCGTTACTTTTTAAATCTGGACAGGGCTTGCTTGTTTGTTTTTAAAATAAAAAGTTATTTTTTTGGCAAATATAAAAGCCTTTTCACACCAAAAGTGAAATGAATAAGCCTCAGGCTGAAGGGAAAGTAAATTTACGTCTCTACAGTAGAATGCAGAAGAAGAAATTTCAACACACTTCAGCAATAAAAAAGACACACAAATGTTTGTCTAGTCTAGAGTAATTTTTGCTTAGTATGGTTGAACTGGATCATCGAAGGTCGGAAGCAAAGACATTGGTTAATAGAATAGAATTAAATACATAAAGGATATTTGTGTTACCATTTAATTATTGCAGGTTTGCATCTATTCTGAGTTGCATTATTTTTATTCATTTTGAGGAATACTGAATCTGTGTGTTTTTTTTGTGAGTGAGATGAATTAATACATATTCATATTTATTTTAGAACTACAGTAACATCTTCTGATTTCTCTCAACATGGGGACAGGAGAGCTGTCAATCAATAAATTGTGGGAAAAAAAGTAACTTGCGTTACTTATTTGAAAAAGTAACTCCGATATTCTCTTGTAAATTAAAAAGTAATGCGTTACTTTACTAGTTACTTGAAAAAAGTAATCTGATTACGTAACTCGCGTTACTTGTAATATATTACCCCCAACACTGGGAGTGAGAAAGGAAGAAATTGGTCATGCTACATTCTGAGCTAATATTTCAGCATGCCAGTGTGGGTGAGTGAGACAAACACACGAAGAGAGAAAGAAAAGCTTTATATTAAAAGGCACTCTTGTAGAGCTGGACGATTAATTGGAAAGTAATCGAAGGTGAAATTCTGAATCTCTAACCGATGTAATTTCCCCATGTCGATTATTTCAGTTTTTCAATTCTGGTAATACTTACCCCTTAAAAACATACTACTGTGTATTCAGCGCTAGACAGATGTGTATGACTGCTGCGCTCAAGCATCTTTTGCAGGCGTCTCGCACTTGAAAGTACTCTAGAATGCCTTGGTCAAGCATAATTGTGGTGTCAAGCGTCTCATTCCCCTTCTCAGGGAACCATGGTTACATACGTAACTGTAGACGTCTACATTCACAACGAAATGTGACTTTTTTTCATGAGATGTTTTCCTTTTTAAGCAATGTGTGACTTTTCATTTCAAAATATTCAATAAATAACCATAAATAGTTCGTGTTTCCTTCAGTTATTTTAAAATCACAAAGAAAAGACATGCACTCTTTTATTAGAAAAAAATTATCCCACCTTGCCAACGAACAAAACAATTAAAAATAAACAAATAAATAAAAATAATCATTCAATAATCATAACCGAGGTAAAATTTTCAATTAATCGAGATTTAGATTTTAGGTAAAATCATCCAGCCCTACTCTTAGGTCACGTCCAGATATAGGAATGTCCAGAATCTTCCCTTTATTCTGACCTCTGACCTATGCTGTCCTATTTCCTATGGAAAAAGAAAGAATTTAACCTTTGTTCTTCACTTCACCTGAATGCTCCTGACAAAAAGGCACATATGACCTTTACTGTCTCCACAACCTCCGTATTGTCTCATTTGACACACACAGGAAATGTGATCATGAAAAATCAAGGTATGACCTTGGCACTATACTCATGTAAAACACACAGATACACATACAGTAGGGCATTAAAAGGCTGAATATGTGAGCCGAGTGCAACAGATCAATGAGTCATGAAATAAAATAATGCAGCCCCTCACACAAGCCCCCAGAGAATCTCTACTGAAAGACAAACTGTAGTTTGTTTCAGTCAGTTTCATGACAAAACCTCATAGAGCCGAGAGGCTGCGTCAGATCACAACAGGATTCTAATTTCAACCCCAGGCAGGGAAAGAAAGAGAAAGAGCGTCTCAGAATTCAGGCTCTGCATCAGCTTTCTCAGCATACAGTGCTTAGAGGGGGAAAAGTGTTGCCCTGGAAACCACGGGGGAAAATATGTATATATATATTTTTTTTTTCCCCATACAGTTTACCATGTTGACACAGAATGGTCTCACTCTCTAGGTTACAGATCAGATTGTGGCCGGTTTTGACAAAAGGTCACAGGGCCATGTTCAAAATGTTCTTATGTAAGTTACACAAACATTTGTATGTGGAATAAAATGCTCAGCGAGACTGGAAATATCACATTTGTGCATGTTTATGTGTTTTTACTGTGTGTGTCAGGCCGCTGTGTGTGTGTTTTAGCTGTTGTTCCTGGGCTCTCAGCCAGCTCACTCAGAGACAGCTCCCCTGGCTCAGTCTTTCTCCCGGGAGATTGTGTCTCTCTGTCCCTCTTGGCAGAATGGACAGTTCACTCCTATAAACCCACACAAGAGAATTCTGTCATTTGTGTGTGGTGTGTGTGTGTGTGTGTGCGTGTGCGTGTGTGCATGCGTGTGTGTGTGTGTGTGTGTCTCCTTTTGAGGCAATGAGCTAATTAGAAATTTAGCTGATAATTAGTTTTCATTGGTTTAGTGCAGTTGCACAGAAATTATACAGAACACCTTTGAGTTCTAAAACTGAACTAAAACAAACTAAATCTAATAAAATGTTCGGTATTTATTAAAATAAAGCTTAAATAAAATATCATATGAAAACGAAATATAAATAAATAACACTGCACACAACAAAATTGCTGACATGTAAACTAAAATTGAAAAGAAAACTGAAAATATAAAAATAAAAACTCATTTAAAATATAAATACTGTAATAGTCTACAAATAATAGTAAAATTACACTGACTAGAACTTTCTCGACAGGCTGTTAGTCTGTTCATCAGAGATTTTTCAGTGAATCTTTTTGCAAGTTGCACTGTTACGCCAGTAGGTGGCAACAAGTGACTGTATTAAGAATGAGATATTAAATCAAACTATTCAAACGATTCTTCAAACAATCTCATTCATTCAGGAACTTAATATATGACTTTATAAAGAGTGACTCATTAAATTATTCACCCAGCCCATTAGTTCTAAAGCTGATTAAATCATATTTCTAGTTCTAAAGCTGAATAAAACATGTGACTGTTTTATGAGTGATGCATTTAAACATTCACTCAACAAATTTATTCAAAAGCTGATTCATTCAGGAACGAAACAGCACCAATGTGTCATTTAGATTCTTGTAATAATAATTCTGCTTTGAATAAATGTAATAAAAAAGTGAACTATTTTCTACGGTGGAAGAAACATAGACAAAGTAACTGGCAATATTCTATCAAAAATGTAAATTACTCATATTGTTTATTGAATTGCTGTATAAAAACAATATCCCACTTACAAAAATCGGTCTAAAAATTGGCTGTGATTGCTTGCAGTAAATTGTGCTCATTTAACAAATCAATTCTTGCTCTATTTGTTTTCCCTGTTTGAATATTCATTTATAATAGTCACTAAACAGCAGACGCCAAGAATTCACTGACAGGCTGTTTCAGGGTGAATAAGACCAAATAATGGATCCCAACAGGATTTTCTCCAGCAAACTGCGTAAGAAGACAGAGGAACAGAGAGTGAGAGAGAGAGAGAGAGGGAGAGAGGGAAAGAGAAGAGAGCTCCTTGCAGATTTGTCTTCCTTCTACTGAATCTTGAATGATACTGGCATTACCCTCACCATGAGGATAAAACAGACTTATTGACCCATTTTTCTTTTGTTGTTGGTTGCATATTTATGTTGGTTTGCCACACACAATCATATTCAGAGCCTGCCTGAGTCCATCAAGTCTTAGACGGCACATTTTGTCAAAGATCTGGCTACATGAGACTAATGGATTAGACCAGGTGTGCCCAACCCTGCTCCTGGCGATCGACTGTCCTGCAAAGTTTAGCTCCAACTCTAATCCACGACACCTGCCTTTATTTAAGTGATCCTGAGACCCTAATTATTGTTCAGGTGTGTTTGATTAGGGTTGGAGCTGAACTTTGCAGGACAGTCGATCGCCAGGAGCAGGGTTGGGCACCCCTGGATTAGACGGTCTTTAGGTAAACTGGTCAGAAAAACAACCACAAAACAACACAAATGGAAAGAATCAGACAGGATAGTGGTACAACTGCTACCACGATGATCAGATAATTTGTGTTCCTACCATCAGCAGCAGTCGGTCTCTGAGCAGGGGTCCACTAGAGCCTCAGATGGCGTGTTGATTTCTGTTGAGCACTGCTCTAACATACGCTTTGTGCTGGAGAGAGCACACACTGCTCTCCTGGTGTCAGTACCGGAACGTTCAAGTGATGCATTCAAAAACGCCATTATAGACTTGGCTGCAACATGACAACGAGCAGACTGAACACATGATGGGTAAACACGTGATAAGACTCATTGTGCCAGGTATCCATTTGCAGGAAACTAGTGAACACCAACTGTGGCAGTCATCTAAATTGGACAACAGTTTTCTAGCACTATTTTAACTACACTTTCTATGAAGACATAGATTCAGTAAATATAGCTAAGTTAAACATTTTTAATTGCATTTAACAGGTAATGCATTTCATGCATTGTTTTTACCACTACAATAGCTCACTGAGACTTTCATATGTTATCCCAGACAACTCAAAGGAAAGATTCACACCTCTTGAATCATTCTGAATGATTAATTTATAGACCCAGCTGATAAGAGTCTTTTGTTTGTGAACCTCCTCTCTATGATTGTGGTAGATTTTTGATTTACCAGCTCATATGTGTCATTGTTTTTTTTTTAATCGGATTACATTTTGCGCTGCAAGTTTTTGAATTATGGAACTGGCTCGTAAGAATCATTTGTTTATGTATCATATTACACTACTATCTGTATACCAATTCCGAGGTTGCATCCTCCCAAAGGCTGCGAAGGAAAAAGCGTTGAGCGTTGTTAAATGGGACTGTCTAGCTTGTGTTGGTGTTGTTTTTGAATGCAGCCTGCAAGGACAACTTGATAGAATAACATGTTTTCTTACCACTGTTCTGTACAGTCTCCTATTCGTATCAGGTACAGTTCAGACTGCAAGATCACAAGTGAATTATTGCTTCTTTTGCAATGGTATTGTAAATTCAAGCAGTGCAGGAAATGCGTTACTAACAATGAATATATGCAAGAACGTTTTGCCATAACTACATGGAATGGAGAGCAAGAAGAGAAAAGTGAGCTACAGCATTTTTCTGTGATCTCATAAACTATTTCTCACCTGATTGATCTGCCTTATTCAAGAGAAGTATTCTAACCATTTTTGTTTGAAAACAACTTTATTTTTGGATTCTGAATGCATGTATTCTGATACAACCCAACCCTGTCTATGTTAGTATATCTGTAAACATGAGCAAAATTTAGCAGATTTGAAACAAGCCAAAAATACAGATGACTGACCCTGTAGATTTTTGAGCAATCGAATACAATTTCGCCAATTCATGGGGTCTTTTAAGCTCACCCCCATTTTTAGCAGTTTGTTCAGCACAAAATCTCATTCGTTTGCCTGTGACTCATAACCTCCTTGTGTTTACATATTAAAAACCAATGTGCTTATAAGTTCACATTATCCCCTCTATTATAGAGCCCAAAGACTGAATCTTTCCAACACCCAATGGACTAGTGCTTTTATTGTGTTTTCCTTATAAAATGAAAGTGCTGACAGGGATTTAAAAACATAGTTCTTATTGTTCTCGCTTGAGATGCGCAGCTTTAATATTTGTCCTCCAGCAGGATTTAGAGGCAGCAGAATGAGCTAAATAATATTTATTCTCTTTAAATAAGGAGAATGCCAACATGCATGAGTTGCAGCAAGGTCAATATGACTTCTCTGAACAAAGGAATGTCCTCAGTGTTCAGATGGAGAAATGGGATTTGTTTCTTTTTCTGTTATATTTCAAAATTTCGTCATAGACTCAGATACTTCGGCCAAAAAGGTTTTAGGCAAAAAACTCAGTCAAGCAAACCTTGATGATATGGTATTTCCAACTTTCTCACAGTGGAATGAATGTGGTCTTAGTGCTCCTTAGGCAGTTTCAGATTATCTGGGGATGTTGTTAGTTTGCAGTGCTGGTCTAACAATTCTGGGTTTGCTGACCAAAACTTCACCTGTGGGAGCCAAAACTAATCTGAGAAACTTCTTGAAGTACTAACAACACTGTTCACACAGACAGCGAGAATTATTCTCTCTTTCATCTTTACTCTGTGTACACAAAATTTCCCTGCCAGAGCCATCGTGATGTACACTCTATTTGATTTACGTTCTACTGAACCCCCATCAGAGCAGTTTAATATTTTCATTCAGCAATTTCCCGGTAAATAGCATTTTAATAAATCTTGCAGAGATCAGCTGTTATGAAGAGTCAGCTGGGTTTTCCTCAGGAGGATAAATTGTCTGTGAGCATCACAGAGCTCTTATTCAGTCAAAGTCCAAGCAGGAGAATTCGCATCGAGTGTGTTTCTGCACTGCCCGTAGAATCATTATCTCTGTCAAAGATGATTTCTACTCTCTATTTATAAGGTACACAATGTTTTTTTCAGCATTTACTCAGCCCTCAGACCTGCTTAAGATTCATCAAGACAGAACAATCAACCAGTCCACCATTTAAATTCATCTTAAATATGAAGTGCACTAATGTATTTCACAATTTAAGCAGAATGTAATGTGGATTTTGTTTAATGTGGATTTCATGGTCAACACTGTGGTTCACAAAGCAGCCTTTGAATTAGCGGATGCGGTAGACCGGAGGTTTTCACCCGTCCACCATTCTCTCTCATCGTCTCTCTCTCTCTCTCTCTCTCTCTCTCTCTCTCTCTCTCTCTCTCTCTCTCTCTCTCTCTCTCTCTCTCTCTCTTTCTGCCTTTGGCAAAAAAGTAAATATTCTTAAAAAGAATATTTGTGGCAAAAATAGACAAAATGTTTGTGAGAAAACACTACTTTCAGGCACCTTTCTGGCGTCAAAGAATTTCTCCGTGGTTACTTGTCAGAAAAAGGGCCAAACACGTAAAAAAGAATTGTTCTAGTCTGAGGTGTTCATGGTATAAAGTTTATTTTCCCCTTACTTTTTGAGTTTTATGTTTGCTGAATATTTGTAGCGCTTTCACAGGTGTTTGTCTTTCAACGCTTCTTGGCAAAAAGTGTTTTAATATGTGCACTTGTACTGTAACCCAAAATGTCATTTTTTAAATATGCATTTTTAATACGCATTTAATTTGCATTTGAAATGCATTTGTCAAAATATCATATCTATATATCTATATATTATATATATATATATTAGAGGCTTATATTCAAATAATTATGGAAGTTTAGGAAGATCTTGATGTGTGAAAGTGGAAGATTAATTCAAAAGATACTGTGTGTTTGTTTTGGGCCACCCAAGCACTTTTTTTTTTTTTGTTTTTTTTTTTTTTATTTTTTTTTTTTTTTTTTTTTTATCCACTGAAGCAAAGCCGTGAAGAGTGTGCACACTTCATAATGAAAATGATTATTAAAACTTTAAACAGTTCCCCTCAGGTGGCTGTATTTCAAAATTGAACAGCCAAACCCTGCAGCTGTTCTTTAAAACTGGAAGGTTAATTGCTCCCTTTGGAGCTCTCTTCTTAAAGAGATTTGTTAAATTTGTCCATTTGTTGAAGCTTTGTACAAATCATGTTTGCATCTTCATCGCTTCACTCAGGAAACACCCTTCACGTGCGATTACACTGATAAAAGGGCTCAAATTAATAAACACTCACTTCTCATTCGGTTGCTTTTTCTTTGCCTTGGCATGAACTCAATGCAGCGTTTCCTGTTTTCTCGCTTTCTCTTTCAATTCCTGCCCAATACAATCCCAGAATGCTCAGCTTCCTCTGTTTTTATTTATTTATTTACTTCTCTCTGCATCAACAAGCCTTTAAAATATTAATTATCATTTCTGTAAAAGACTTTTGGGAGGCTGGGACTGATTCCATTATAATAGCTTATTTGCTGAGATAAAACCTCTTGTGTCTAGACGCATTAAAATTTAGAAAAGTTCACCCACACTTTCTGTGGAATAAAATGATTAGGCTATGGTTTGTTTTGGGTTTTTATGTTGAAAAGACAGTCACAAAATACAATACACTATGCTATATAATAAATGACTGTATATGCTGTGAAAGTGACACATGGCCCGTTTGAGGTTAAACTGACCATTTTAAGTAGATTTGATTTGTTTATTACATAATGTAACGCTTATTTATGATTATACAACAGTTAGTTTGGGTCCTTGATTTTGATTGGTGAAGGTCTTTGTGAGCTAGTCTATGAATTATTCACTCAAACAATTCGTTCAAACACACTGATTCATTTAGCAAAATATTCATTACGAAACAACTCCCTGCATCGCAATTCGTATATCTCTAAATAGTATTCAAGCTTAGCCTACTAATCTCGAATATTATTTCGAATATATAGGGTGCAAATTGGGACAGTCTTTGTAGTCATTGAATCATTCACTTAAAACTGATTCGTTCAAACGCACATTATTTCAGGAATGGGTTCTGCTATGGCATCGCTTGGAAATATTAAGTTACTCAATATGAATTTCTTATTTGTTGAACTGTAAAAGCAATCTCACACTCGCAATCATACTCTTAGTCCTCTTCTCTCTCTGAGTCAAGGGATTTTATTAGCCCAAGTGAAAGACTGTAGCTACACCTGTTTTATTCAGATCATCTGTTAAGTAATTCGCATTCAGACCTCAGGCATATTCACTTCTGTCAGCTCTATAGATAGAGATAATGGGTCACACCCGTTTGAGACTTGTTAAAAGATACGTATAGAATCACTATTCCAATCACATACCCTTATATTGACGTGTTTTCCTTTGTTACTGATTTTATTTGGTGGATCCATCAGAAGACACCATTTAAAAACAGTATTCTGCTGTTGGTTAGGCTTTTACTGCAGCAAACATTTTAATTGTTCGGTTTAATGGACACATTTTGATTAACTTTGTGCATTTGCTGTATCAACAGTGTTTTTGTTATGCTTGTTTCATTTCAGTTGCTTTTGTTGGCTTTGGATAATGGCTTTGTTTAAAGTGCCTATTTCCATTAGAAAAATACTATAATATTAGCTTTTCAACATCAGCAATATAACTGGGTAACTCAATAGTTATATTTTCAGGATTTGCATTGTGGATTTTGTAAAAAACCAAAGCTTTTGACTTCTGTACATATCTCTGCTTTCTCTCTCTCTCACACACACACACACACACACACACACCCCCACACACACACAGGTTGGTTTTATGGTTTATGGGACTCTCCATAGGCGTTATGGTTTTTATATTGTACAGACCGTATATTCTATTGCCCTTTATCAACCCTACCCCTAAACCTACCCCTCTCAGGAGACTTTCTGCATTTTTAGATTTCCAAAAAACTCAATTCTGTATGATTTATAAGCTTTTGAATTACGGGACACTGAAATGTCCTCATAAATCACCTTCTCAGTGTAATACCTATGTCATACCCATGTTATTATACAAATTTGTGCCCTAATAAACCACATAAACATGCACACACACACACACACAACACAGCTTACAGTGGGTTTTTTTCAGTCAACTACTCTTATGTCTAACCCTCTAAGTTTTCAGTAGCTATTGCTTTTTCATTTCTGATCTACACCTCACGGGACTCAGGACCACGGGCCGGATAAGATAGCATCCTCCCTGCTCCTGCTTTTCTGTCCCAGAATCCTCTATCCCATTGCCACTCACAGCGATTAATCTCCTTTCTCTGCTTTGTTTACAGCGGCCCGTAAGTCAGACCACCGCCTGACAGGGTCATCCCTCTCCTTCTACGAGATAAAACTTTTACAGGGTTGCAAAGATAACAAACTGCAGCTACTGTCATGGGAAGACAGAGCGAGCGAGAGAGGGAGAGGAGGAGGAAAGAAAAGGACAAATAGCTGCTTGTAAATTTGTCCTGGCAGCCTGTCTTCTCTCAGAGCTCCTGCTAGCTTGAAGCTAACTGTGCTGAATATGTTTTGCAGTTGCGTAGGCTCAATAGTGTAATGAAAAAGATACATATGTGTTCTAAATGTAACCCTCAAAGAAACTGTTTTGTATTTTAACATATTCATGACCACATTATTTAATATGTTTATTAAGCCTTTTCCCCCACAATATGAACGATTTGAGGATTTACTATCTTTGTGAAGACACAATATAAGCAAAACCTGACCCAAACACACACACTTTATCCCTTTGGTATTACGCCAGTAAAGTGCATTAACATGCAAGGTACTGAGTGGTTTTGGGTTGCTCTGAAATCAGACATTTGGGGGTGATTATCTTTTTCATGGCCCAATAAAAGCATCGGCGTCCTGGTTCTTCCTGTTTCCATCTGCTAAAATGGCATATCAAATCTTCAGCACTGCATTGTACTAAAATAAAGCTCAATAAATTGCCATAAAGCTAGTTTTGCCCCCGACACTCACACTAAATGTGTACCCACAAGGCAAAGTACAAAAACAACAGCTGAGCTTGTGTTGTAATTAAATCTCATTATCATAACCACACTGTTATGTTTTTTCGAGGGCTTTTTGGGAGTTGGTTTTCAATCTCTCTGCACTTTCTGTCTTTCAGATCGCCCAATGGTGCTCTGAAACGCTGCCCTGGCCCATGCAAACACTCTAATTTGGACACAAACAGAGCTATTTTTCATGGAATTTCTGATGAAGCGCTAACCTCAAATTACTGCTTTGCAGAGAATTGAATGTAGAATCATAGCATGGGCCATGTACCTCACCTGTAGCAGAGGCTACAGGTATGAACTGACCTGGGGTGCGAATCCCAAAAGCAAATATGGTCTCAAGTTCCATCGTTACCAATAGAGTTAAATGAAACTAACAACCAAAGCTAGCCAATAATGCTTTTGGGAAACGCACCCCTGGATGATTTAGAAAGACACTGTAATATACCTGTTCTCTGAGGCAGTGCATGGCGACTTTGCGAATGTGTATGTCATGTGTTCTGTTTGTTCTCATTGCACACAGTAACAACACAGGTCACACTCAGTGAGACAACAAGATGTTACAGCTCATTCTATCCTATCTTTCTTCCCTGTGCCACCATTTTTCTCATTCTTAATTTTTTAAAGATATTTTATTAGAATTTTACCTTTATTTATTCATTTTCATTATTTCTTTTAGACTATTTCTTTTTTGTTTGTTTTGTTTTTTCTCTCTTGTATAGCAGTAAGTATTCCATGATGTTCAATTGATCGGTCCAGTGAAATCATATTTCCCCCCCTTTCCACTTTCCTTTAGCAAATTAAATTTGCTCCTAAATGTCCCACTGCAGTTAATTAGCTGCCTGTGGTAGCAAATTGCAAATTTACATTTTTATAGTTTTTCAAGTTAATTAGCCTGCTCACTCAGCCAGACATTTCCTGTTTGTGTCTTCTGTTTTGAACCGTCTGTTTCTAAACTATTCTGACAAAACAATGTCTCTTGATGACAAATCTGTGACAGACCCTCAATATTTACTAAATTCCTCAAAGTGATATCATGAATGATATAATGACATAAAGGAAAGCTTGTCTAGAACATTAATGGATGGATATTAAACTCATTTACTCACCTGCTAAATGCCTGTTGCGTTTCACTGTAAGCACTCCCATTGGTCAGTAGGATAAAACTATTAGGGAGAGTTAAGGTGAAACCTTGACACTGAATCTGTTGGTCAAATATGTAAAATATATGCCAATTCTGCAAGTCAGAATATAAATATAGCACCAAGAACCAAACAGAATGACACAAATAATTGTTTTAAACTGCTGTGTCTGTTTATCACTGAAGAAAGAGAAAAATTCCTCTACCTGGTCACATGACCTGTCAACCCAAAGAACAGTGAGCAATGTGCCTCTCGGTGACGGATGCTCTCATTCACACACTCATTTTACACTCATTTCATCTCTGTTTTACAGTACTGTCATCTTTAATTAAACATTTAGATGTCCTATATTTTTTTTAAATATTTTTTTAAATATTTTAAATATTTGTGTCTGTTTCGGACCTGATGTTCCCCTCATTTCCCTTCTCTTAATTAGCGGCATTCACAAGCCAGTTTATAATTAAATTTATACGCAGTGGTGAATAGCTAAAAAAGGGAACAGATAGTTCTGTGTGCTCTAACTAAAATGCAGAAAGAAAACATACATTTGAACAGTACGACTAATTAAGGGGTGCAAGGTGTTATAGGAAGGAAAGGGAATGCTTCAGGTGAACTTGCTGTGTAAAGACTGGAAGGTTGTACACTTTATTTCTTCCCAAATGTTTGCTTTATTATACAATATTTATATGTGTGTGTTTCTCAGTGCTTTTGTAAAATTATCAGAAACCTCTGGAGAGGAACTGGGCAGATTGAACAAGCTTGTTTTTGGTGTACTTTTATTACTTGTTGTCTCTTTGTCTCTTTTTGAGATTAGTAAAGATAGAGAGAGTACATTTTCTGTGTACTGTTGCTGTAAAGACCCTTTCCAGCATGTTGGTAATGACTCCTCAGTGGGTAAATAAATTGGAAATATTCCTTTTTAAATGCCTAGAGCATAAAAAGGGAAGAATTTAATGACTACACAGTGAAAAAAAGTTAATAAAAAAAAACATTAACATGAAAATCATTGTCAACTTAGAGGGTGAAAAGATTTGACTCAGTGTAGAGCCTTGAAATCAAAGTGTGAGCAAGCAATCATGGATAGCTCAACTGACAAAATAAAGTTCATCCCCTGTTATCCTCTCACATCCAAATCCACCAACATATATGTTTTTAACTGTTTTAGACTGTTTTTGCTTGTAAATAGTGCTTGATCTGTGCACCCTTTTCTCCTGATTCAGAGGGGGCACTTGTCACAGATGAAAACCGTATTATGGATAGAGGACTTGTATTTTAGCGAGAAGCAGTTTGAAGTTAAAAACTTAATTATGAATTTATTACAAATAGACAACCTTTCACTTCACAAGAGGTTAATTGATGGAATGGAGTCATTGTGATGTTTTTATCAGCTGTTTAAACTCTCATTCTTATGGCACCCATTCACTACAGAGGATCCCGTCTTGAGCAAGTGATGTAGCGCTAAATTTCTCCAAATCTGTTCTGATGAAGACACAAACTCATCTTTTTCTTCACAAATTTAATCTATTCAAAATACATCCGTTTGTTAGCATGTGTGAAGCTGCATTACAGAATTGCTTTAATGCTTTATCTCTGAGGACAGAGATCAGCAAAAATAAACATCAAAGGATCAGCATGCTTATACCTTGGGGATGGTCTTCCATATGGTTCGTTCACACTATGGTGTATTCAAGCAGAAATATACTTAATAACAGCTTTAATTAACTTCCGTATGACAGATTGAGACTTAACCATATACAGTGCCACCCCCACCCCCCAAAAGCATCTGAGCACCTAAAAATTTGTTTAATTGCATTAGTTAAAAATATATCAAACCAAGTGCAACAGAAAACAAATTATGCTTTTCTTAGAACTTACTTTTATTTAAATATTTGCAAGGACTTTTGCCCAACTGTTTGTCAAGGTGATTTTCAGTGAGATAGAATAAGTTCAATTCAATTCAAGTTTATTTGTATAGTGTTTTTCACAATACAAATCGTTGCAAAGCTACTTTACAGCAAATTAAGTTTCTACAATATTATCAGTGGTGACTGTCCGTTAATGTAAATGGCAGAAATGTACGGAAAAATCAATTAAAGATGTAATCAAACAGACGATGAACACTATTAACAGCAATTATTATATGATGCAATCAAACTTATAGCAAAATGTGGTAGTTCTATATGTTGTTTCCAGTGTTGGGGAAAGTTACTTTTAACAGTAATGCATTAAAAATTGTGTTACTCACTAAAAAAAAGTAACTAATTACGGTACTTACTTTTTATGGAAAGTAATGCATCACATTACTTTTGAGTTGCATTTTAAATCTGGGCAGGGCTTGCTTGTTTGTTTTTAAAATAAAAAGTTATATTTTTGGCAAATATATAAGCCTTTTCACACCAAAAGTGAAAGGAATAAGCCTCAGGCTGAAGGGAAATTAAATTTACGTCCGTACAGTAGAATGCAGAAGAAGACATTTCAACACACTTCAGCAATAAAAAAGACACACAAATGTTTGTCTAGAGTAATTTTTGCTTAGTATGGTTGAACTGGATCAAAGGTCAGCAAAAAAGATATTGGTTAATAAAATGGGATTAAATACATAAAAGGATATTTGTGTTAACATATTTAATTATTGCAGGTTTGCATCATCTTTGAGTGGCACTTTTTTTTTTATTTTGAGGAATACTGAATCTGTGTGTGGTTTTTTTTGTGAGTGAGATGAATTAATGCATATTCATATTTATTTAGAACTACAGTAACATCTTCTGATTTCTCTCAACATGGTGACAGGAGAGCTGTCAATCAGAAATTGTGGGAAAAAAAAAAAAAGAAACTGCGTTACTTATTTGAAAAAGTAACTAATTTGTCAATTAAAAAGTAATGTGTTACTTTACTAAGTACTTGAAAAAAAGTAATCTGATTACATAACTCGCTTTACTTGTAATATATACCCCAAACACTGGTGTTTCAGTGGTTGCATCATCTCTTCTCAGGTGTTTCTGGATCCAGACTGAAGCTTGTGTAAAACCTAGTTACCACGGGATGTTAATGTCTTGGCACAAAAACTGAGAAACAAATAGAGACATAATTAGCTTAGCTGCTGTTCCAAACAAGCAAAATTGATTTGTTTAACCCAAACTAAAGAAGAATAATGTGCTTTTGATCAGATATAACTGCAGTACAAGTTTATGAGATGCATTATTTGAAGCTTGGCCAAAGAGATGTGTCTTTAAAACAGAGAGAGTGTGTCTGAACCCCAAAACGTTATCAGGAAGGCTATTCCAGAATTTTGGAGCCAAATGTGAAAAAGCTCTACCTCCTTTAGTGGGCTTTGCTATCCTAGGTACTATCAAAAGTCCAGAGTTTTGCGACCTTGATGGGTGATGGATTGTAGCTTGGTAGAAGACTAGTTAGGTATGCAGGAGCTAACCCATTAAGGGCCTTATAGGCATGTAATTATATTTTGTAACTGATACGGAACTTAAAAGGTAGCCAGTGCAGAGACTGTAAAATTGGGGTAATATGATCATATTTTCTTGACCTGGTAAGGACTCTAGCCACTGCATTTTGGACTACCTGTAGCTTGTTTATTGAAGATGCAGGCCAACCACCTAGCAATGCATTACAATAGTCCAGTCTAGAGGTCATGAATGCATGAACTAGCTTTTCTGCATCAGATCAGAAACAGGTAACATGTGTTTCGTAACTTGGCAATGTTTCTAAGATGGAAGAATGCTGTTTTTGTTACATGGGAAATATGATTTTCAAAAGTTTGTTTTTTGAATAGTTCCTCAAGTTCACAGGTGTCCTTGCAGAATAATCACAGGTGAAGTTCATTACATCAACTATGGACTATGTTTCATTATTGTTTGACACTTTTGTCATAACTTTAAACAATATATCAATTATTTTAGAATGTGAAACTATTGTTGCTATATTTCTTTAAAATACTGTATGTTCAGTCATGCTGAGCAGCAATGCAGATGTCAAATCGCTGGTGGTCCAGTCACTCGCTGTGAAGAGATGAAAGGAGAATCTGGCATGGGCACGTGTACTCATCAGACACAGATGTCAGCACTCCTTTTGTCCTTGTCGTTGATGAGCGTCAAGAGGCTGCAGCTGTGATTGGTTGACATCCAGCCAGCCAAGTTGATTCAGTGTGGCACTGTCCATGGTGCTGCAGCACAGTAGACAAGTACACAATGGGCTTAAGGGTTTGATTTCTCTTTCGCTAATCTGGTCATATCTGCACTGATTGCATCAACCTTCAATGGATGAATACAATATAACATCCTTTATCAATGCTCCTGTTCTACGTAGTGTTTAAATAATGTCCTCGACAATAGGATGAGTCTTGTCCTACTGTCCAATAATCCCTGTAGTTTGGTCTTGGGTATTAATTAAGCTGTCCTCTACAACTACAGCTGAATTCCCAACAGTTGTTATTTACAAAAGACCAATACAAAAAAAATCCTGTTAAATTAGCTGTATTAAAAGCCTGCATTTCAAGTATTATACAATGGCATTCTGATGCTTTTGACCATAAATAAACTTGTATTTTGACTTGTTACTTGCTTTGACTTTTATTTTTTATTTATGCAAAAAACATTTACAAGCTTTTTCTTTCAATTAAGAACACAGTGTGTATTTATATGTGTTTTGATATAAATGTCTGTGAGTTGAGGAAAGATAGACTCCTCCCCTTCCTCACACTAATTAAGTATTGACCAAACAATAAGAGAAGAAGAAAAGATTAAAAGTCCAATTTCAAAGGTTCAGGAGTATCATTTGTCTCTTTAAAGGGGTCATCGGATGCTACATGCACTTTTACAAGTTGTTTGAACTGAAAAGTGTGTTGTGTTGGCAGGTGTTTTTTGTTACTAATAAATATTTACCCCTTTCTCAAATCGAGCCGATCTTAGATGCCTGTCTGTGTGATGTCACAAAAACAGGCCCCTCCCACGATAGTTTGATTGACAGTGGCGTTTCAGCACAGACTGGACTGGCGTCTTACCTTAGACCCGCCCTGAGTGAGCTGTCATCAGTCCGCCATTGTTTCACCCCCGGAGCAGGTGTAGACAAGAATGACTCCTAAGCGATTGAGGTGTTCTGTTGTTGGATGTAATAATGAACATAGCAGTCGTCATTTACTCCCGACATCTGAGCCGCTGAAGACGCAGTGGATTATGTTTGTTTTTGAAGGGAATGCGCCTCCGATCTACCTAAATGCGTCTATGTTCGCGCGAATCATTCGTGATCCAGCCTCATCTACAGAAGAAGTGAGTATAAGGTTTTTTAATGAATCTTTGCAAATCGCCTTTCCTAATAATGTGCTAATTAGCCAGTTTCACGATGAATGCAGCTAAAGTAAACAGTCTCTCTGAGAGTGGCTCGGAAGAGAGAGGCTGGGTCAGCAGAGCTCATTAAGATTTAAAGGAAAATGCTAAAAAACGGCTTGCTCTGAAAAGAGCTGTTTTTGACAGGGTAAAAAGAGTGTGTTTTACACTACCATTGAGAAATTTTAACTAAACTATGTTACAGACTTTTCATTAAGACCCTAAAGAATCATATCAACTTGTGAAAAATGTACATCCGATGATTCCTTTAAGATCTGTTGAATGATAGCAGATTCAAACTGTCTGTATGTCAATACTCATTGCTAGTATCAATTTGATGACCTCCATAACCTCCACACCTGACACCTCAAAAGTAAAGCACTCCACAGCTAATTCATAGGAGAGTGTAGCAAAGTGCATAATTTCAGAGAACAATCAGACAAGCAGAACACCTTGATCAAACATAACTGAATGAAAACCTGCCAGTTCGAAACCTAAATTTGTTCAGTCAGACTGAACAGCTGACCAGCAGGAGTGGACATGTAACTGGAGTGGCCCCCAGGCTACAGTATGGACTGCTTATAAATTCATTGGACTTCACCACATCTGATAGAACAAACAGAGCCAGACATATAAGCCGAGCTTATGGGCCCATTAACGCCTCTCCAGGTCTGTGTTTATTGCAATACTGGTAGTGTAGGATAGTCCCCACGGACACCAAACAGCAGCATAAATCCACTCTTGAAAACCTCTGTGATATTTAACAGCTCATTCTCATGCACTAAACAGCTTTCTAATGGGTGTTTAGGAATTAGTGCACTGGTGAACGGGACACCCCCACAGTCCCCCGCAGTATGGAGCGACCCAACCAAACTCATAATCTGAGGTAATTACATTATGTTTAATTTGCCTATTTAGAGATGGCACATCAAAGCAACAAATATACAGGAATCACAATCACCGAAAAAAATGTCTAACTTGCTTGAATGGTCATTATTGATTTGCATGCACAGTGTAAAGAACACATCCACTGACAATGTCTTTTTTAGAGGTGACATAAAGGCAATCCAGTAACTGGATTTATATAACCGAAATAAGTAGTCATTTATTTTTTTAAATAATTATACTATTAACAAAACTCCTAATGTGCATTACAACATGTTGTTTTAGGAATATCCAGTCAGCAACTACAATAATTTAAAGTGTCTTATCTTGTTTCATTAAAAAGAACCGATAAATTTGAGTTATTCGTTTGGGAATCAGACTACACTTGAACTGTTTGTGTTTGATTCTTTACAAAGAACCGGACTATGCTGGTTGTATTGTATGTTTAATGCTGTAGATTTTTCATTGTTTTTCAATGTAAACATGTGGTAGACAAACATATTTGTGTCTTGTGCATGACACAGCATTCTAAAAATCCAGCTAACCCGCAATTTAAAAAAAAATTCAACTTTGGGTAAAACGCAGCACTCATCAATAGCTATGTTTCCATCCACCTACTTTTATGAAAATTTTGGAATATTGCATAAAAAAATTCTGGATGGAAACATCAGAATTCTAAAAATGCACAAAAAGCTATTCAATGTTATCGGACACCATTTTAAATGCTATTTTAATCATTTTAAAATGCCTGAACCAAAGTCCATCATTAAAATGATTTGATATAATCACCTCCCATAACTGTTTCACATGATTGCTGTACATTCCCAAACACCAGGCATCCGAACACAAAAGAACATGTCAATGCATTTTTAAATGCATAAACACATTGTGTCAATGGCCCCTAAGTAGAGCAGTCAGAGAATTTTATTTCAGTGTTCTGTCTTGCATTGGCAAGAACCATTAACATAACCAAACTTCATTCACATTGTACATCAAAAAAACGTCGCTTCACATCTCAGTTGTGATTTAATCTCTAGAACATGCCCTCAATCTCATACTATCATATCAAGCATTCACGCTCCCTTCTTGTGCATTTAAATTACACACAGCAGCTCGAAATCCCTCATTTCCCGTCAGTTATCAACACACAAACACACACATCACTGCAATGTCACAGGTGGAACTCTGCTGGTAGGATGAAGTGCTAATGGGGGTGAGTTATTTGTGCCTGATAGTGTGTGTGTGTGTGTGTGTGTGTCTCTGTGTGTGTGTGTGTGTGTGTTGAGGGGATTTATATATCCTCACGTCTAGATTTTCATTTGGGAGAGAATAATAACAGATCATATATGGGAGTTAATCACAGCTTTTCTTCTTTATATCACCTCTGAGAATTCAACATGGCTTTCTCTCTCCGTTTCTGTCTCACTCTGTCTCTATCTCTTTCTCCTTCACCTTCTCTATTGTCATCTCTCCTTTTTTCCTGTGTAAATGCCTCATAAATCAGGTTCATATAAAGCAGCAGTCACATTGGGGCAGCTGTTGTCCCCCAGAAACTCATTAAAGAAAGAAGAGAAGCACTCTTCCTTAATGAAAGTGAAGTGATGTCTAGGTCTTAACACACATTATTCTACAAGGGCTTGTTGGGACAGAGAGAATGAAGGGGAAGAATACGATAAAGAGGTATGGAAAGGAGGAGAAGAAAGGAAAGGAAAGGAGAGGAGACAGATATTGGAGTGCTATGGTGATTAATAGGATTATATGGGGAAGAGAAAAGTCAAGCTGAAAGCTAGTGATACAAAGCCATCAGATAATTCACAAGGGAAATACACAGCATGTCTTTACTCACATATGCTATAAATACTAACACAATAAAACAGATGGAATAAAAATATAGCAACTTGGGTTTTGCGTTGAGGGATATATTAGCATGAATAGTTTTGCTTTGTTTGGCTAATCAGATGTATAGGCCGTCTGTAGTAGCAGCTTCATGTGCAGCTGTTTATAATTGCTCCTTTGGGAAAGACTGTACTTGATAAAGGACACAAAGCTGCTTTAACACACTAAATCAAATGTGCAGTGCATGTTTTAAGCTAAGTCAACATGCTAAATGCAGATGTTGTATGTCTGTGTGTGTATAACATGAGCTTCCATTTAGCATGTTGAAAAATCCTGATCTCATGAGAAAACATAACTATTTTATGAGGTGCTGATTTTCGTAAGATATCAAACAATGTGATTTATATGGAAATGTATGATTTTATTTATTTTTTAAACGCAAGCATGAAGGCCCATCTGTAACACAGTAGATCTGTAACACAAATGGATTGTGTGAAAACATATGAATAAGATCATACGAATTAGCCACCAATTCGCCAAAGATTGTGTAAGATTGCATAAAAAACATAAAATTTGCAAAATGGAAAACAAATACAGGTTCCAGCACCTGCTAGTGTTTCAAAAATTCTGAAAATGTCCCTGGAAGACTATGAAAAGACATCCACATCAGGAAAAGGCAAAAAGGACTCAAAAAGATCTTAATTTAATTTATCTAAATATGCTAAAAAGTTCAATGCTAGTATGTGTTTCATAGGCTACCTATGTGTCTGTGTGTATCTGTGAGTGTATGTGAACGACTTAGCTTCACTAATCGATTTTTGTACTTGTTTGTCAGTGTAGCAGATAAAAGTCATGGTCAGTGCTTTGAAAACCTATGCTGTAACCAGGAGGGGAAGAGGTGTACTATTACTATCAATAGAAATGTTTTATCTGTGTGTGTGTGTGTGTGTGTAAGTGAGACAGAGAAAAAGAGACAAATAGGAGCAGTCTTGTGGCATAAATGTGTTAGTCTCTTGAGTGATGCCCTGTCAGCTCCACACCTCTACGGACATGATTTTGTGTGTGTGTAAGTGCGCATGAGTGGGCCGTTCTGACAGCGTAAGTTGAGCCCCAATGGACCCTGTTGGAGATAAAGTGACAGGCTGGTCAGTGTGTGAGTGAACAGAAGCATTTAACCAAGCTGAATCAAACTCAGATGAGCAGGTAGAAGGAGCATCCACCTCTATCTCTTTATCTCACTTCATTATCCTGGAACAATCACACTTAAATATCTGGTTGCAGAGTGATTGAGGGTGTTGCCATGTTTCCTGCTGGATTTTCAGTTCAAAAGAAATCATATGTTAATTGTGGATGTAAGTTGGCAGACTGTGAATGCTATGCGATAAAAGTGAGATAATAAAAACATATTTTTATTGGGTTGTCCTCACTGAATGTAGGCAAAGACAACATACAGCACAACTACTAAAATTAAACCTAAAACCATAAAAAAATTATATCTGTTACTTGAAATAATTGTTAAGTGAAAAAAAAAAAAAAAGGAATAGGGGGGAAAATTTCAGCTAGTTGCAAGGAAACCATTTCCCATTTTATTTAGTTAACTGAATAGTAAAATAACTAAAATAACAAAAACTATCAAGATATATTTTAAAAACTAGTAAAAATTACAAAACACAACCCAAAATTACTAAAAATATAAAACTAATTTTAAAATATAATTTAAAACTAGAACTGTATTCATATATATATCTATATATATATAATATAATATATATATATATATATATAGAAGGTAGTTGAACTCAAAAAAGTGTTTTACCCACTTAAGTAGGACTTTAGTACAAGTATAAATGTTACTTAAATCTGAGTAATGAACAAATTATTCATATGAGATATGAGTTCTTTTTTGTGAAACAAAAACATATAGAGCAATCGGTGTAACCTGATTTTCAAATGATGGGTTACTGAATCCAGCAAAGGAGAATCTGAATATTGACAGTTTTAGCTCGGACTGTGATTCTGAGTCGATCCATATGCAATGGAATCTTTTTGCTGTTTTGGTAGAGTGCAGCATGCATGTTTTATATGACTTGAATAAACCCATTTAATGTGCAGAAATCCAAAGTGCATGGGAAGATAGAAGAGAGAAATAATGAAATAATGAAATAATGAAATAATGAAATAATGAAATAATGAAATAATGAAATAATGAAATAATGAAGATACAGGTGGAGGGAAGGAAAAGGGAGGGAAGGCTGGGAAATGAGCATGAGACTGATGTTCAGCACTCCAGAGGACTGAAATGTTTTAACATATTCAACGCTGGCATACAAATATTGATAAAACAGGTTTCCCTCATTTAATACCAAATTAATTATGCACGCAAGCTTTATTAGTTATGCAACACAGTTTGAATAATGTGAGAAAATTAGCATTTACAAAATGAAACAACTTGATGCTTTGTTAAACACACATACACAAAGACACAGTCACAAAATGTACAGGACTTTACAACAAAAGTCATGATTCACAGGTTAGAAATTGTGATAAAAGTAATCTATCTATCTATCTATCTATCTATCTATCAATCTATCTATCTATCTATCTATCTATCTATCTATCTATTTATCTATCTGAACTTTTTATTCATCAAAGAATCCTGTAAAATGTTTTACAATTTTCACAAAAATATTAAGCAACACAACTATTTTCAACATTGATAATAAAAATGTTCAAAAAAACAGTTTTCACCAATCATGAATAAAATGGAAGACTGGAGTAATGGTTTGCTGAAAATTCAGCTTTGCCATCACGGGAATAAATTACATTTTTTTTAAAAGAAATTAATATATAAACTGAACTGAAATAAATTAAAATTAAAATATAAATTGAACTGAACTTAACTGAATTAAATAAAAATAGAATAAAAACATGAATTAAATTTTTATTTAAAGTAAAATGAAATATTACTTAAAAAATTTTAATATTTCACAGTATTACTGTTTTTACTGTATAAATGCAGCCTTGGTGAGTATAAGGGACTTCTTTCAAAAACATTAAAAACCCTCAAAATTGTAATATTGAAACAGGATTATTATAATTAAGCTAAAACAACAAAAACCATTAAAAATATCATAAATTCACACAAAAATAAACCTTAAATGAAATAAAATGATTGGTTTTTTTTATAAAAACACTTAAAATAATGACAAAAGGTAAAAGGACCCTAAAAACTGAAGCAAAATGATATTAAAAATAATATTAATACTAATAATTAATAAAACAGTAACACTTTACAATAAGGTTCAATAGTTAACGTTAGCTAACTACTTTATTTAACATGAACTAAGCGTAAACAATACTTTACAGCATTTATTAATCTTAGTTAATGTTAATTTCAACATTTACTGATGCATTATTAAAATCAAAAGTTGTGCTTTTTAACATGCACTGTGAATTAACATGAACTAACAATGAACAACTATATTTACATTAACTAACATTAACAAAGATTAATAAATGTAATTAATATATTGTTCATTGTTTGTTCTTGTTATTTAATACATTAACTAACATTAACTAATGGAACCTTATTATAAAGTGTTACCATAAAAACTAATCTAAAAAAATGTAAAAACCATAATAGTAATCTCAATGATACTAAACAGTTATTATTTACAAGCCAAAAAAAAAAATAGATAAATAGATAGAAGAACATAGAAGACCTTACATGTCTCTACCATAGAAATATAGGCCTATATGTTACATGTAACATGAATCTACACTGGACTGAGAGAGTAAAAATGAAATGCAAAATGAGGACTTGAGGCCTGTTGATCTCAAAAGTCTGACACACACCATTGTGATCAGCCTAGCAGTAACTCATTGACATTCATCTGCTGTCGAGATACTGTAAGAGCATTGTAACACATCCACCCCTCTACACTCCTGTCTGTTGACACATCAGTTTATGATCTCATTACACAGTCCATTAATTAGCAGTGAATTAGTAAGAGAGAGCAGCCAACAGTGAACACCTGTCCACACACACACTCATGGGTCGTTATGTATGCTCAGCTCATATGTAAGACCTGTAGTGCCATTCTTTTTATTTTAACATCTGCCTGATGCCATGCATGTTAAGGGCCCTGTACCACACCTCACCTCAGTGTGAAGCTATGCAGCTTTTTACTCAGGCACCCAAGAGTCCACCTAATTTCACTGGCAATACAGCACAGCCTATCACTTAACTAGCATATCATTCATCACCATGACGGTTAATTGACAGACTCTGCTGTAACTGAAAGAACTGTGTCAGCATGGATTAATGCACAATGGACAGACAAATGAAAGACTATGTATAGGTTCAGATGTTTAGCAATGTGAGGCACACCAGAGGTGGCACACTTTAAACCGAAAATTGTAAATGTAAATATAATTTCTAGAGAAGGTGAAGGCCATAAGTAAGCAATACGGGGATCCTATAGCCAAATATAGGATGCTAGCTGTCATTACCATTTGCTATCTCTGTAGAAGTACAAAACGAGGATTTGTAAAGAAGAATGTCAGAGGATTTCGATATAAGACTGGTTTTCCTTTGCTAAAGTAAGGAAACTTTGCTTCCTTTGCTCCTGTAAACAAACGCTGGTTTTCACGAGACTCACCGGCGCATGCGCAACGCTGACCTCATACGTCATCTGCCCGGAGCTGCTTCCGTGTACAACTGTTGGCACAAGCTAGATTCAAGTGATTATTACGTTTTGAATATGGATATTTCTCTTACAAAAACGCATCGATTCGCTACAGAAGGCCTTTGTTCACCCCTAGGAGCCGTGTGAGACACTTTTTTTATGGATGGATGCACTTCATTTAACCTCTTTTGGACTGATGCATGCAACACCCGCTGAGTGCCATGAAACAGCTTGAAAGATCAAAGACAATTTTTAATATAACTCCGACTGGATTCGTCTGAAAGAAGAAAGTCATATACACCTAGGATGCCTCGGGGGTGAGTAAAACACAGCCTAATTTTCATTTTTGGGTGAACTAACCCTTTATGTATATATTTTATGTAATTTCATAATTTCTTCTATAGTCTTTGAAATTTGAAATAAAAAAAACTGTACTGCTGAATGTACTAACTAGCATTTATGGTAAGTATATATATATATATACTGTATAAAAGTATAAAAAAAAATTAAAGTACAGTACTTTACATTATGTTCATTAACATTAATATGTAACACATTAAATATATATGTTTTTGTTATTTACTGTTTATACATAAAATCATCCTTCATAATGTAAAGTACATTCTGTGAAAATTTAACCTTGATATCTTTAATACTGACTGAGTAAGGCCATGTCAAAGATTGAAATCATAGTGAAATTAATGGTTGAAATCAAATTTTGATGCTTGTTATCTCATAATTAGATTTTGAGACTGGATTTCACAGACAGGGTCATATATACAGTATATATACAAGTCACATATATATACAGCTCCTGGGGACCCACTGTCCTGCAAAGTTTATTTCCAACCTGCTTCAGCACACTTGGCATGTGACTTTTCAAGATGATCCTGAAGACCTTTATTAGCTGGTTCAGGTGTGTTTGATTAGGGTTGGAGCTGAACTCTGCAGGACAGTGGGTCCCCAGGAGCAGGGTTGAAGACCTATGAGCTAATACAAAGTCTACTTAAAGGGACAATACATTGATGTGTAAATACACGAAACGATCAGGTCTGTGCAATAAACTGAACAGTATTTATATTGTTTTTAACTGCCACCTATCTCTCAAGTGGACCATTGACACTCCTAATTGAGATTGTAGATAGAGTGTCAATGGTCCATTTGAAAGATAGGTGGCGATAATGCACTTATAAGTCTGCGATCCGCCGTAAAGCAAGAAAAAGAAGAAGAAGACACGTCAGGCGCCGGCTGTTGAACGTGCTCAGGATGCGCTCTGGACAGTTCGGACATTGTCGTGAAAATCAGAGGTAAAAAACTATATAAATACTGTTCAGTTTCTTGCACAAACTGATCGTTTCGTGTCTTTACACATCAATGTATCGTCACGTGCCGCAGGGTTTAATTTGGTTTTGTTTGTGTATGTTTTTTGACTCTCAAAGCTGTTATTCCTATTCATTTCCATTATAAGACTGACAGACTGCAACGGTTTGAGTTAAAAATCTTCGTTTGTTTTCTACTGAAGAAACAAAGTCACCTACAATTTGGATCCCCGGGGGTAAGCAGATAAACATCAAATTAAAAATTTTGGGTGAACTATCCCTTTAAGTGTGTTAAGAAAAATAGTCATGAAAAGTGTACTCTAGGGATATATTAATATGTACACACAGCACCTCATATTTACAGAAAAACACAGAATTGTTGACTTTTGCAGATTTATTAAAAAAGAAAGACTGAAATATCACATGGTCCTAAGTATTCAGACCCTTTGCTCAGCATTTAGTAGAAGCACCCTTTTGATCTAATACAGCCATGAGTCTTTTGGGAAAGATGCAACAAATTTTTCACACCTGGATTTGGGGATCCTCTGCAATTCCTCCTTGCAGATCCTCTCCAGTACTGTCAGGTTGGATGGTAAACGTTGGACGACAGCCATTTTTAGGTCTCTCCAGAGATGCTCAATTGGGTTTAAGTCAGGGCTCTGGCTGGCCCATTCAAGAACAGTCACAGAGTTGTTGTGAAGCCACTCCTTCGTTATTTTAGCTGTGTGCTTAGGGTCATTGTCGTGTTGGAAGGTAAACCTTCGGCCCAGAATGAGGTCCTGAGCACTCTGGAGAAGATTTTCATCCAGGATATCCCTGTACTTGGCCGCATCATCTTTCCCTCGATTGCAAACAGTCGTCCTGTCCCTGCAGCTGAAATACACCCCCACAGCATGATGCTGCCACACCATGCTTCACTGTTGGGACTGTATTGGGCAGGTGATGAGCAGTGCCTGGTTTCTCCACACATACCGCTTAGAATTAGGCCAAAAAGTTCTATCTTGGTCTCATCAGACCAGAGAATCTTATTTCTCACCATCTCACAACTCCATGCGGGCTTTCATGTGTCTTGCACTGAGGAGAGGCTTCCGTCGGGGCCACTCTGCCATAAAGCCCCGACAAATGGAGGGCTGCAGTGATGGTTGACTTAATACAACTTTCTCCCATCTCCCGACTGAATCTCTGGAGCTCAGCCACAGTGATCATTTGGTTCTTCTTTACCTCTCTCACCAAGAATCTTCTCCCCCAATAGCTCAGTTTGGACGGCCAGCTCTAGGAAGGGTTCTGGTCGTCCCAAACGTCTTCCATTTAAGGATTATGGAGGCCACTGTGCTCTTAGGAACCTTAAGTGCAGCAGAAATTTTTTTTGTAACCTTGGCCAGATCTGAGCCTTGCCACAATTCTGTCTCTGAGACTTTAGGCAGTTCCTTTGACCTCATGATTCACATTTGCTCTGACATGCACTGTGAACTGTAAGGTCTTATATAGACAGTGTGTGGCTTTCCTAATCAAGTCCAAACAGTATAATCAAACACAGCTGGACTCAAATGAAGTTGTAGAACCATCTCAAGGATGATCAGAAGAAATGGACAGAACCTGAGTTAAATATTTGAGTGTCACAGCAAAGGGTCTGAATGCTTAGGGCCATGTGATATTTCAGTTTTCTTTTTTAATAAATATGCAAAAATGTCAAAAATTCTGTGTTTTTCTGTCAATATGGGTGCTGTGTGTACATTAATGAGGGAAAAAATTAACTTAAAATGATTTTAGCAAATGGCTCTGAATATAACAAAAGATGTGAAAATTTAAGGGGTCGAATACTCCGTACCCCACTGTATATATATATATATATAATATATATATATATATATATTATACTTCAAATACAGGTTTTTCTTAAAAAAATACTTTAAGAATTCTGAAGTTCACTACATGTTCACATTCAACACAATCAAGCACAATTCTTTTTCACAAGGGTCCCTTTAAAAGAACTGCTTTGTTTTTCCTCCCCAAAAGGGTCACCTCTAACCTCATAAAAGAATCATAAAGAACAACTACGTTACTATACACCAGCAGCTGAATTTGGCAGTGTGGCCAGGTTTTAAATTATTGCTTTCCAAAGGTCATTGAATCCAAGATGTGACTCTGATAGATTAGTCCCAATGTCAGATCAATAAGTGGTCAATAGCCGTACCTGCTGGAACAAACGCAGCAGGCTTGTCTGAGGATGAGACAGGTGACACAGTGCTGGGCTGAGACCCTTCATTAGCAGCCAAAGACCACAAGGTCAAGTCCTGCCTGAGGGAGTTCTGTGACACAAGCCTAAAGAAAGGAGGTGAGGATTTGGTGAATCTCTCTGTCTGTTTGAAGCACAAAGGTCTGTACAAGAACAGGCACCGAGGGAAAAGACAGAAAGAAAAGGAGATGGGTCAGAGCGGGTTCATGGAAGAGGGAGTGAATAGTGTACTCGGATTGTCGGGGTGAATTAGAAACAGTAGATATCTGCCTGCTTTTCACACAGGGTCAGACACACAGAGAATACCAATAACTTGATTTCAAAACACTTACAAACAGTTGTGGCTTGTGACAACAGCAAACCTGATCACATTCACACAGCTCTCCTTAAAGGAACAGTTCACCTGAAAACCAAAATACTATCATCATTTACTCACCCCTCATGTCATTCCAAGACTGTATGACTTTCCTGAAACACAACAGGAGAAATCTTACTTTTCCACATCGTTAATAGCCTTCTTGTCCAATGCTGTGACATGAGGCACAAATCATTTCCATGTAATAACCAATTTCCCTTTAGCCAGACTCTGCACACTCTTTTCATTTTTCCCTGTTAATAAGACGAGTTTGTGCTGAAGACCTCTTCCTTTTTAACTAAAAGTCTTCTCTTTGTGCTCTCAGTAGTTAATTTCATTTAAGTGCTTCAATTAAATGCTGTTTTGACGAGGCTGGCATGGAGAGACATGCACCAAAAAAGGATCAAAGCGTATTAAGGTATCTCCCCGCTTCTCAGGAGGTTAATATTTCATTTTCAGCCTAATTTGCACCAAATCAAAAAGACATCGGAAAGCCGGGCGACAGCACGCAGCGGCTGTGAGCTTGGACCAGGCATGTCTCATTCCCTCTTATGTAGCTGAGGAAATTATATTTACCATCTATTTGAGAAGAAATTGACCAGTGTCTGGCGACGATGATGTGCGTGGTATATGCATTTGCTGAGTGTATTTCAAAGTTTTGTTGATGAAACTTCAACTTTATTACAGGAATAAATTACATTTTAAAATATATTCAAATAAAACTGTTAATTGAAATTGTGATAATATTATATAAATGCAACCTTAGTGAGCAAAAGATACTTCTCTATCAAAACAAGTCTGAATGGTGGTTTATATACAGGTGCATCTCAATAAATTAGAATGTCATGGAAAAGTTCATTTATTTCAGTAATTCAACTCAAATTGTGAAACTCGTGTATTAAATAAATTCAATGCACACAGACTGAAGTAGTTTAAGTTTTTGGTTCTTTTAATTGTGATGATTTTGGCTCACGTTTAACAAAAACCCACCAATTCACTATCCCAACAAATTAGAATATGGTGACATGCCAATCAGCTAATCAACTCAAACACCTGCAAAGGTTTCCTGAGCCTTTAAAAATGGTCTATCAGTTTGGTTCACTAGGCTACACAAATCATGGGGAAGACTGCTGATCTGACAGGTGTCCAGAAGACAAAACACTTGACACCCTTCACAAGGAGGGTAAGACACAAACATTAATTGCCAAAGAAGCTGGCTGTCCACAGAGTGCTGTATCCAAGCATGTTAACAGAAGTTGAGTGGAAGGAAAAAGTTTGGAAGAAAAAGATGCACAACCAACCGAGGAAACCGAGCCTTAGGGATTGTCAAGCAAAATCGATTCAAGAATTTGAGGTGAACTTCACAAGGAATGGACTGAGAATGGGGTCAAGGCATCAAGAGCCACCAAAACAGACGTGTCAAGGAATGGCTACAGTTGTCGTATTCCTCTTTTTAAGTCACTCCTGAACCACAGACAACATCAAAGGACCTGGGCTAAGGAGAAGAAGAACTGACTGTTGCCCAGTGGCCCAAAGTCTCTTTTCAGATGAGAGCAAGTTTTACATTTCATTTGGAAACCAAGGTCCTAGAAACTGGAGGAAGGGTGGAGAAGCTCATAACCCAAGTTGCTTGAAGTCCAGTGTTAAGTTCCACAGTCTGTGATGATTTGGGGGGCAAAGTCATCTGCTGGTGTTGGTCCATTGGGTTTTTTGAAAACCAAAGTCACTGCAACCGTTTACCAAGAAATTTTGGAGCACATCATGCTTCCTTCTGCTGACAAGCTTTTTGAAGATGCTGACTTCATTTTACAGCAGGATTTGGCACCTGCCCACACTGCCAAAAGCACCAAAGTTGGTTAAATGACCATGGTGTTAGTGTGCTTGACTGGCCAGCAAACTCACCAGACCTGAACCCATAGAGAATTATATGGGGTATTGTCAAGAGGAAAATAAGAAACAAGAAACCAAAAAATGCAGATGAGCTGAAGGCCACTGTCAAAGAAACTTGGGCTTCCATTCCACCTCAGCAGTGCCACAAACTGATAACCTCCATGCCACGCCAAATTGAGGCAGTGATTAAAGCAAAAGGAGCCACTACCAAGTATTGAGTACATGAACAGTAAATTAACATACTTTCCAGAAGGACAACAATTCACTAAAAATGTTTTTTTTTTCTTATGAAGTATTCTAATTTGTTGAATTGGTGGGTTTTGTTAAATGTGAGCCAAAATCATCACAAAAAAAGAACCAAAGAACTTAAACTACTTCAGTCTGCGTGCATGAATTTATTTAATACACGAGTTTCACAATTTGAGTTTGAATTACTGAAATAAATGAACTTTTCCACAACATTCTAATTTATTGAGAGCACCTGTCGTAGTCAAAATTTGAAGTGGATCAAAAAATTCATCAAAGTTGTCCTGAGACAAGAACACATTTTTGGTTTTAGGACAACTTTGATGAAAGGTTTTGATTTACTTCAAATGTTGACTACTGTATACAGTATATTAAAGCAACAAAGCTGACCCAAACAATTCAGAAAAACAAATAAAATATTTGAACAAATCCTCAAATAAATAAAAAAGACTAAAATAGGAAATATAATTTTAATAACAAAATGCAGATAATAAATTATAAATAAGAAATAAATATGTGAGCATTACAGAGTGGGAGCAGAGTTGATTTTGCCTGGAGCAAAGAGCAAGTGTTTTGAAATTCTGAGTGTCTGTATTTTCTCTGGCTCATGGAATCTTTCTCTCATTAATGGAAAATCTGGAGTGGACTTAGACTTACAGTAGAATCGTTCCAGTCCACTCAGATACTCTATTCCAGTCGTTGCTTGGCAACACCTAACATTTGATGCTTTGGCTTCTTTTGGAACTATTTTTGTTGGCAGAGAAGAAGAACTAAGTAACTGGCCAGATTTTATCTGAAACATAAGTTACTTGATATTAACTTCTGTGTTACAGCAATACTGACAATGTTTCCAGCATCCCACCACCACTCCAAGTACATCTCATTCACAATTATGCATTTGGAAGATGATTTTATCCAAAGTGACTTGGATTGGATTGGATAAACATTATTAATCCCCAAAGGGAAAATAACATGTCACAGCAGCACGCAATAATCAATAATAAGTAATAAATAAAATAAAAAACATTCTCCAACAACAAGTACAGGTGCATCTCAATAAATTAGAATGTCGTGGAAAAGGTCATTTATTTCAGTAATTCAACTCAAATTGTGAAACTCGTGTATTAAATAAATTCAATGCACACAGACTGAAGTAGTTTAAGTCTTTGGTTCTTTTAATTGTGATGATTTTGGCTCACTTTTAACAAAAACCCACCAATTCACTATCTCAACAAATTAGAATATGGTGACATCCCAATCAGCTAATCAACTCAAAACACCTGCAAAGGTTTCCTGAGCCTTCAAAATGGTCTCTCAGTTTGGTTCACTAGGCTACACAATCATGGGGAAGACTGCTGATCTGACAGTTGTCCAGAAGACAATCATTGACACCCTTCACAAGGAGGGTAGGCCACAAAGATTCATTGCCAAAGAAGTTGGCTGTTCACAGAGTGCTGTATCCAAGCATGTTAAGAGTTTCACAATTTGAGTTGAATTACTGAAATAAATGACCTTTTCCACGACATTCTAATTTATTGAGATGCACCTGTATTTCCCAGTATCAATTTCACAAAGCATTATGATTACATACAACAAAGTGATTCTATAATACAGTCTAACATCTTGTATAGCACTGATTGTACAGTTCCAACAGCAGTTGGTAAAAAATACTTTCTAAATCACTCACTCCCTGTGACAACGGGGTTGAATTAATCTCGAGCTAAATGTTCTCTGAAACTGTTGCATGAAGGGGGTGGCAATCATGATTCATCATAGAGACCAATTTGTCAATCATTCTATCTCCTCTAAGGTGGGTAACACACTCCCCTCAACAGAAACCTGACTTACATTGCATTCAAGGTATACAGTTTAGCCATTTCATGGGAATCGAACCTATGACCTTGCCGTTCCTACATTCTAAAATATTCTGTAAAAAAAGGGCACAGTATTAATATAAAATAAATATTAACACTGCATCGATATGAAGGAATTTTCCTTCATTTTTACAGGTGTTTTATTTGTATTTTGAATTTTATATATATAGCTGTTAGACCTTTTATTGAGAGGTGTGTGCCTTTCCAAACCATACCCATTCAAATGAATTGGCCAGTTAACTCTTCTCAAAGTGTAGTAACATCTACAAGCAATATGAATGCTCCTGAGTGAAATTTCAACTGTCCCAGAAAAGGGTATGAGTACTTATGCAATGTACTTATTTCAGTTTTTGAATTTTAATCAATTTGAATATAAATCAATAAAAAAAACAAATCTGTTTGCTTTGTCATTATGGTGTATGGAGTGTAGATTGGATGTGGGAAAAAGTTATTTAAGCAGTTTAACAAGGCTACAATGTAAAAAAATGTGAAAAAAAATTTGTATAGGCCACAGTATATTTGTATAATATATATAGATATCTATAAATATAATGAAATATTATATTAACAACAGTGTAGCACCATGCTCTACTGTTTGAGCTACGGGAAATGTCATCTCTTTTTCTATTGATTTCTATTTATGTATTAATATTTTAGTCTTCATGAATTCAGCAGTCCATGAGGGTATTTAGCCCTAGACCTTCATCTCGCACAAGCATTAAATAAAAATGTGAACTCATGAATAAGAGAAAAACGACTCTCAAAAGGATTCTCAAGACCAAGAGACCAAGACCAGGCATTGAATTTTGCCTTTAAAAGGCAAGTCAGATTATTTTATACTGATTTGCTATTTCTATTCATGCAAGTACAGCTCATATCTACTTGAAAGGGGAAATGCCAACATCTCTGAAATTCAAGATTAAATTCATATAACATATTTTAAATCATAACATCTGACAACAATAGTACCATAAACTGCTTTTTTAAAAAGACAATTAGCTTAATTCTTTTTTTTTTTTTTTACCTCAACCAGGATACAGATGGCCATATTGAAAATTATGATTTCTCTCACACACACAAACACACACACACACACACACACACGTCTGGTTCACTATCCTTGTGGAGACTCCCCATAGGCGTAATGGTTTTTATACTGTACAAACTGTATTTTCTATCACCCTCCACATAAACCTACCCCACACAGAAAACTTTGTGCATTTTTACAATCTAAAAAAAACGAATTCTGTATGATTTATAAGCTTCTGTGCCCATGGGGTCCCCATCAGTTGGTGTGTATTCAGGTTTAAGTTCCCACCAGTATAGAAAAACATGTACACACACACACACACACACACATCTCCTCTCATAATGTCTCTGATCTTGTCACAATGTAAAATCATCCAAAACATCTGGTTTATAGCACCCCCTAGAGGAGTGTGTGTTTGCATGTGTATTTGAAAGAGGCAGATGATGGTTTTCAGATTAAACTCTGACTTTATGTCTGGTAATCTGGATTAAATCCCGTAGGGACAGAACTAAACAACACTGGCTGAGAATCTGTATATGTGAGTGTGGGAGTGAGTATTAGTTTTGATTGGATTGAGGCTGGGGATTTGTGTATTTAAACTGAGATTACCAATGCGATCCAGTCTTTGAAAGCTCTCTACTGAGACAGGGGAAAGAGGTCGCTGTCTCTGGCCCTGTTAGCTGTAACCTTCTCTCTGAAGCGCTCCTGCTAGCATAATAATCTGCCCTGTGTCTCATATGTGCGCTGAAACGGCAGACTGTGGTAGTTACAGAAGAGTCTAACATTTCTACACCCTGACAGCCGTGGTGTGGATATGTGTGTGTGCATGTGTGCACTCATACATGTATGAATTTAATTGTGTGTGAGTGTCTGTCAGTCTGGTTTAAATGCTTGAGCTATAGTGTTTTAACAGTGCCCTCTGCTGTCTGTTGATAACATAGCAATACATCAATTCTCATTCACACACACTCCATAAACAGAATCCACAATAAATGGAAAAAGTACAGTTGCTCCTCTGTGATTGGATTTAGCAACTAAAGAAATAAAGAAGTCCTTGAGAAATGTTGTGGTGTAGACCGATAACTTCAGCACTGTGGTGAGCTCAGTATGCAGGATCAACCAAGTGTGTGTGGTTCTACTCATTGATTATATGTCAGTCTGATCTCCACTGAATGCCCATTAGAGCAGACAAAGCCAGATGAATGCACACACACTACCGTTGCGGACACACCAGGTTACGTTAGTTTTAAGCCATATTTTTCTTCTATTGTGTGTGTCTGTTAGCATGCTTTTACTGACATCATTTAGCGTGAAAAGAATCATATGGTGTTGTGATATATTAAGGGCTTTGTAACTCTCTCAAGGAAACATTCATATTAGTGTTAAGGAATAGCTAGATAAATTAGCAGAGCCAACATAACCCAAAGTATGCTTCAGCCTAGGCTAGGGTACGTTACAGAGCCTGTGGCATAAATTTCATCATTAGCATAATTAATAGATATGTACTGAAAATAGGTTACAACAAACTAGTGTGCTAAAATGTTGTAACCTACACAGAAATTAATATTTAGCTAAATATGTTGCTGTTCCTTACTATAGTTCTAAAAATTAAGCTTCTTTAGTTTTATTAGTTGTATTTGCTGACTTTAAATAGATTCCATTGGGTAGTTTGAATTACTTTTTGTTAGTTTGTGTAGCTAACTGCTTTTTTAAAAAGATAGCTGACGTAAGCTACTACTGCACAATTACTCTCACACACACACACACACACACACACACACACACACACACACCACCACACACACACACACACACACACACACACTGAGGGATCGGCTGTTGGGTAAAAATAGGAGGAAGAGGACGACGGTAAAAAAAAAAAAAAAAAAGGAGAGAGGAAAAGATGATGAGAGAAAAATTAGCTGTGACAACATTCTACATGACAGTTAGCCTGCAGAATTAAAAGAGCTCTGGTGGAAGATGACAGAAGATGTATCAATGGCAGATTAAGGATGAGAGGATGCATTTTCTTGGCTCTTGTTTGAATTCTTTTTGTTTAATCTTTCATAATAGATGATCAAAATGAATCATAATGGAGCCTGTCATCAACAACTGAATGAAATAGCCAAAAATATTAAGTTTGTGTGTGATGTGCTCAAAAGACTTTGTAGCCCAGCTAACAACTTGAAGGGAAACTTTATTTATTTGTTTATTTATTTATTATTATTCTTGCGTTAGCGTGCCAACCAAACAAAATTATACACACTGAAAGTCAGATTAGCATGAAAGAATTCAAGTGTTTCCTATCAAAGTATATCACACCTTAAATTCGGCATGAAATGAAATTCATCTACTGTCTAAATGCATGTTATTGATCTTATTATGAATGATTTGTTCATGCATGTTTAATTTTTTTACGTCATAATTTTTAATCAAAATGTCATAACTTCTCTCTAGTGGTGACGTATGCCGAACTCGCATTAACCTTGCCCCTTTCATACAATCAACTGCAAGTTCAAAATCACATCTTCCTCTATCCAGTCAGCAACAAATAAATTGAAACAAGTGTCCATTCTACTTTTTTCTTTTCTATAATATGTTTCATTTGCATGTGTCACAAAATAGAAGAATAGATCTTTCACTCCTTCCACTACATGGCAAATTTAATGTTTCACTGTTTCTTCAACTGAACTGATGCTGTGTGTTAAATTGTGTTCTGACAGAGAATGACGTCTGTTCTAACTGACACTTTTTTTCCACTCAAGAAACATGCTGTGAAGCTTCTGTTCTGACAATCACATGCACCATTGATCTTCATTCACTTCAGCTCTATTTGAGAACAATGCAAAGCCTCTGTCTTTAAGACATGTGGGCAGAGCTTCACACATGTGCCCAGTAATTAACCATGAGCGTCGTCAGGCAAGTCTGGCAGTCTGTGGGCACAGCAGGGATGGGTCCTTTTCTGACTAACAGCTGGAGCGAGCTATGTGTGTGTGTGTATTTGTTTGCCTGTTTGGAAGGAGGTATAATTGGGATTACAAGCTGTAATTAGGAGTCGTGCTGACTGCCCCAGTTTTTGCTGTTTATCTGATTCATTTACTGAGTGAAAGAGCCTCATGGTCTTGGTCTCAGCCAATCATGAGAAGGAAGGAGAAACAAATTATTACTCTCTTTATAGTCTTTTCTTCATTTATCTACATTTGACTATTTTCACATCAAACTTCCACTTCTTTGTTATGGGAACATCAGTCACATGTTGTGCACTGATATATGTTAATGAATCTTATTGGTTTACATTCACATTTACTAAATATGACAATATTTCTTTCTTCTTTCTAAAGGCCATATTAAAATCATTTTACACAGCTCTCTGGAATAATACTCCGGAACTGAAACAGTCCGTTACTGTGAGCTATGAGATTGTTAATTGATGGAATTATGCTTTAGTTGAAGCTATCAGTTGACATTATTTTAATTTTTTCAAATAGTCATGTTCAACAGCGGAATTCCTGATTATTTAAAAAAATATATACATTAACCATGATTCTGCAGAAAAGAAACTCAACCAATTAGAGAATTGCAACAAGCAAATTGCACCACAAGAACGTTTTAGTGATCGCCCACTCCCATGAACCACTGTGAATGATGTAGAGTCAGTTTCCCTATATGATCTCAAACTTAGATATTCGTATGCATAATATGCATATTTTGCAATAAACAAAACATATTGCTTCTATATATACAATTTACATCTTTAAATAAATCAATAGTTTTATATTTCTCCATTGGTTTTAACTCAATCATGTTATTTGCAGTGCTCAATAGAACATATGTATAAATCCTGTCAGGATCCTAATCACAGGGTTTATTTTACGATAATGGCCTCGTGACTGTTAAAATACAATAGAAAATCAAAATGAAAAAAAAATGCTAATCTCATACTTGCAGTTAAGTTTAATGAAAAGTGAATACTTTCCAGCTCATAATTAGTTTTAAAACATTTTGAAAACAATTAAGGGAATTTAGTTGTTTTTATCACACATAATATTTTTCTAACATTATAAATGTTTTTTGAATGCACATGACAATATATAATTACCTTTATAATTTAAGGGTCTCTTGCTATTTGGGGGCTGAGCATAAAACTACAAGAGCACCTTCAGTTCTAGATTCATGTCTCAGTGTAGCTTCCTGCCCAACATTAGTTTGGGTAATTAATCTTTTCTTTTTTCACTCGCTAAAACATTGGCTCAGTATTTTTGGATGAGAAGAAACATAATTTTCATTACAAAAACCACTGAAAATGAGAGATGAGAGTCTTATTAACCAACAGCTGTGTGGTGATGATGAGATTCACAGAGAAGAAAAGAGGAAGGAAGGAAAGAGAGATGGAGAAAATAATGGAGGATGAATGGAGTAAATCAAAGCAGTGTAAACTGTACTATATGTGCAAGTGCTCATGATGCAGCTTCTTCGTCATTCAGAGATTTATTTAGCATTATGTGGGGCTGCAAAACTCCTTGTCAAAATTCTGCGATTTCAATATGGTTGCTATTAAATGCCTAATAATTCTGTAATTTTAATTTAAATTATAGCATGAATAGTTAAAAAGGAATATAATTTCTACACCAAATACACATGATGCATAGCTGTGACATAAATAAACCATGAAATAACCCTCTTCCTATAGTAAATACCACTCCTGCTTGCTGGATGTCGTCCTTGATTTTTGGCAGTATCATTATCATTAGCTCAACATAAAACAAAAGAAGTCATTAGTCAGCCCCCATCATGACAGAAAAACAAATGCATGTGTGTGTTTTTGATCCAAGAGTGAGTCGGTGTCAGTGGGTGTTAATCCCACAATAATCTTGGCAAGGGTGCTGCAGTTTTTCATTCCCGCACAAATACTAAGACCACCCAGTATGAGGCTGAATGACTCTGAAACTGTAAATCAAGGACAGCTGAATTACAGGAAGTTGTTTAGTCTCTTGTTCTGTGTTTAATCCATCGCTGCCTCCTATGGTTATCAACAGAAGAGAGAGGATCATCACTATTATTGCATGTGACACTCTAATGATGCTATCATCAATCTTCTAACTGCTTCTCAGGAGCACTCCAGTTTATAGCATTGAAAATATTGTCAAACGTTGGACTAAACTAGAAAATCAAGGCAAAAGTCAATGCATTACAGATGTTTAACCTGGATAGAAATCCATTATTTCTTCGGCTTGTTAATAATAATGAAAAGGGACTCATTTTCAAATCCTAAAAATGAAAACATGCCAATTTAGGAACGAATTTTTAAATTCTAAAAATGAAAACATGCCAATTTTAGGGTCCAGATTACAGTACAGAAGCAAAAACTCGCCATAAATTCACAGTAGCAAACAAGCTACTTAGCAAGAGCACGTTACAAAGGTACTGCAAGTTTAGAACTTTCTCGCCATCCAGTGGTCAAAAGTATAAACTGCATTTAAATTGGCTTTCACTTTTCCTTAATTTATTTCATCAGGTTTAAGGTACTGTAACTCCAAAATCCAGACATAAATAAAATGTAACAAAAAATGAACAAAACCAGAAGATATAAAGGTAAAAATACAAAAACAGAACACAACATGACCAACATGAAGTATAGGTTTATTCCTCCTGAAAGGCCAGTGATCATGCTTTCAGATCAATTTCTTTGTGCAATAGTTTGAACAAAAACATACATGACTCTTTCACTTTTCAGAAAGTTCTCTTTATCTTATGGATGTATATAAGCGACATACCACAGACCGAAGATTGAGCAATACAAAAGGCATAAACGTTGTAAACATGGAAACAAGACAAGGGATTTATGACTGACACCTGTGAAAAAAATATGTTCAGTCTATTTCTATATCTCAAAATGAGCAAGATAAATGAGAAAGAACTTCTATTTTTTTTTTAAAAATGAAAAAGAAGAGGAAGAAGTAAAAGAATTAAGACTAACAAGATTTTAGTAGAAAAATTCATACCATCAAGATTTTCACTTCACCATAATGATCTGTTCCACCTTTATTTGACCCTCTAACTCTAGCACTTTCCATTCTATTTTAATTCTGCTTTATCTATATTTATCTTCTTATTTTTTTTATTTAATAAATTTTAAATAAAGTTTTCTATGTTATCTAATTGTTTTCTTTGTGGTGTGTTGTGTGTGTGTGTGTGTGTCTCTCTGTGTGTGTGTGTGTGTCTGGTGTGTGTGTGGGTGTGTGTGTGTGGTGTGTGTGTGTGTGTGTGTGTGTGTGTGTGTGTGGGTGTTGTGTGTGTGTTGTGTGAGTGTATAATATATATATACCACCTGCTCTGGCTAAGTACCGAAACTTGTCATTTGCACTTATATATTGTTGCTCTTTTGGTAGTTTTGACTTCTTTTATTGTTCTCGTTTGTAAGTCGCTTTGGATAAAAGCATCTGCTAAATGACTAAATGTAAATGTAAATGTAATTTGTAAAAGGTCTTATTCTCTGTACTAAATAATTATGTATTATTGTAATTGTAAGGTATGATTTGTTAAACTGGCTTTAAAAATACACAAAAAATGCCTTTTACAATTTAAAAAAAAATAATAATTCACTTTGCATACCACTGATAGATAGTACACTTGAAAAACTGTGACAGTATGACTGGAACGCAGGAGAATGTGCAAAGTCATTTTCTATAAGCCATTTTGATCAAACAAGGCAACATGCATGGAATGCAAGAGATGTAATCAGGAAATAACTGTGGAATTATTCCCAAAACAGATAAAAAAAAGTCAGTCAACCTGTTCTACCCTTTAAAACTTTCATGTTTAAAAGCATATCTAATTCTTTTTAACAGACCTCAGTTCATAGTTAATGGCTTGACAGTCAACATTAAAGTCAAGCCAGACAAGTCATGTCACAAAAATACCCACAAATAATTCTACATTTATGTATAATAATGATAGATAGATTTCTAATGCTTTCTAATTGTGAATGAAATTACATATGAACCAGCTCTCTTATAAAGTCTGTGTGGGATACAGTCCAAATAAAAGAACCCATGACCTCTGTGTCTGTGGTATTTTGTATAAACACAAACTGAAGTACTGAACAGACCCACTGATGTGTATTTTTGAAAATTAGATTATGAATGAACACACTCTGTCTTTGAGGATGCATAATAGCCATTAATAATAGCAATCAATAAATAATGAATGTATGCAGAAATACTTTTGAAGTCATATCACAGGGTCTGTTTAAATCTGTTTATTTCAATAAAAAACAGCATCTGTTCATTAAAAACAAACCAGGCTTGATAGACTTTCTTGGAAGAGAAACTTTACTGAAACACCCTCTCAGGACCTTATCCTCCGAACTGTAATGTTTTTCTTTCAGTTATTGTATTTTCATGAATTCTTTCAATCACTGACAGATGGGAAGGAATAGAGGTCTATGTGACCTTCTCTCTCTTGAAAGTAAAAACATACGCATGTGATCAAATGATCTCGAGCTTCAAGTGGAAACTTCCAGCAGATTCTCAGGTATCTCACAATGGAAACTTGGTTTCATGATTTGCATTCCTGACAGTTTTAAAGAACTTTTTAGTTAAAACACGCCAGACACTTAGTTAACTGATGGGTATTTTAGTGTTCAAAAGATGGTATTTAGTGTCTTTTAGCAGAATTGGTTCCATGATTTAAAAAAAAGAGATTTGGATTCAAGAACTGTTTAGTTAAAACAAGCCAACACAATCATCTACACACTATCTCATTCTCATTGGCATTTTAGTGTCTTTTAAAATATGCTATACAGAGCATTGTGCTGATTATGAATTATGAAAAATAAATATTAGACTAAGCAACCACAAGGATGAGAATTTTTATGTTTGACGATCAAATATACACCACACGTTAATTTTCAGACATTTTTATTCCATACTTCACAGTAACATAGTGTTTTTGTTGTCAGTGGATTTGAAATTAAAAACAACAGCTGAGGTCAGTTTATTAAAATATTTTATATTTTAATTCAAATGAAAGTATGATTATGAGGTATTATTGTAGAATCATTCAAACGGTCCACATTTCCATTCTCCCAACCATGGAGGTCCACGTTGACCTTTCCTGTAGAACATAAGAAAAGCATTTAATTCTTAACTGCAAAGTAAACTATGAAATGTATTTATTAAATTTAAGCTTATATTTTAAATGTTTATGTAAGCCTGTTTTTTTTTTTTTAGGTAAATGAACGTGCGCCAATTCTGAGAACTGACTAAAGCCATATGATGAACTCACCCATTAGACCAGAGGGTAACTGGCTGCAGTAGCGATGCCACATTGGTTGTTCTTGTTCCTGGACATCAGGATGTAGCCATTTTCACCCCATCCCAGACCCCAGCTAAAATCACAGCAGTTTGAGGTTTTTAGTTGTTTTGTTTCTTTTCATTTGTGTACTTTTTTATTATTATTAAATTTTGTTTCATCATCTTGTGCTTTTTTTCTTAACCTGTTCTTGACAATCCAATAGTTCTCTCCACTCAAACTTCCATATCCAACAGCCAAGACGCCATGATTTAAATCAGAGCTGCTGCATTCAGGCTCATCGTAGATACCTAGAAATATTTTTTTATTAAATTAGCCAGCAAATTTCTAATTAAAAGCTGAATAAATAATGAATAAAAATGTCACATTTAAAATCTAACACCTAAAAAACAGGTGATGACACTTACCTGATTCATAGAGCTGAAAGCTGCTGTGCCCAGCATCGATGGCAACAGATACAGGGCCGATTGTGGCAACAGCCTCCTGTAGTGCACTTTCATCCCCACTGGCAACATCAACATATCCTGTGCAGGTGGCACCCACAGTACTCGGGTTAAAACGGCACTGATCATCCTGCGTGGAGAATATTGATGAGCAAAAATGATTCAAATTCTTTTTAAAAATCAGCTGAAGCATTACGGTCAGAATTATTTATTATTTAAACATTCTTAGGACTCACAATGGCCTCATACGGGTAGGACTCCTCTGTATCCAGACCCCCATTGGCTTCAATGTACTGGAAGGCCTGGTCCATCAATCCACCATCACAGCCCATGTTCCCAAAAGCACCAGAGCAGTCCACCAGCTGCTGCTCACTTAGGGACACCAGTTTCCCTGTCATCTTGAATGTCTGACCCTCAAGGGAACCAGTCTGAGAGACAAAAGAGGGAGAAAGGTTAAGAATGCTGAACTGGACTATATGGATTCTATAAGCATTTTTCATATAAGATCTGTTTATTAAGGCAAAAATGTGAGTCTTACTGCACTGAAGGCCCAGCATGATCCACAAATCATCTGGTCTTTAACATCGGTCACGTAGCCCTTGTCCCTCCAGTCCACGGAACTGGGCAACACAACAGCATCCTTCAGCCGGAAGAATGTAGCACCACCACGGGCCTTCGTGTTATTCATGGAGCCCAGGCATCCATGGAACATCACCTGTCTGTATTCCTCATTGCTCTGAGAGAGGACAGAAGGAAGAAATGTGACGAATTCTAAAGTTTTGTGTAAGAAAATTTTTTTAATGAATTAGAGCATTAATTTTATATATTATATAAACTTTCTATAACTTTATTAAACATATTACAATAATAAGACTACATAAGAAAAATAAAAAGACACACCATTCATAAATGCAGTTTTCCTCACTATTATTCTGATGATTCTTATAAGACCCGGTTTCCTGTGTGTGTGTGTGTGTTGGTGTGGTGTGTGTGTGTGTGTGTGTGTGGTGTGTGGTGTGTGTGTGTGTGTGTGTGTGTGTGCGGCGTTGCGTGTGTGGTGTGGGTGTGGTGTGGTGTGTGTGTGTGTGTGTGGTGTGTCGTGTGAGTTTTAATTTACCATGCGAAAGTATGTCATGCCAAGCCGTAGGATTGAGGCCCTGACTGCCATCATGTTGTGCGACACAAAACAGTTTGCGATTGGCAACCAGGTTGCATTACGGCTGAGATGAGACTCTTCATCACGCGAACGGTAGGTTTACTCGATACACACATCCCGCACACAGGTTGGACTGTAAAATATTTCAACACGACATTGTAAAAAAAAAAATAAATAAAAAAAAAAAATATATATATATGATAATAATAATACAAATTATAAATAAAAAAGACTATCGAATGTAAATATTAAATACATGAAATGTGTATACTAAATGCAAATATTTCAAAATGATGTTTGACAGAAAATAAATATCTTAATAAATAAATTTTAACACAATGAATTTGATTAGTCATCTGTAATGTTTAAAATATAATTTCACAATTTAAATAAAACATGAAAAAATTATTTGACTGTCAAACAATTTAACAAACAATTTTGTCTTCTTTTTTTATGTTCAGGCATTACCTGAATTTGTTCTGTTCTGATTCAACCAAAGACATATTTTCACATTCCTTAAGCAACCTGTTGAACTACAGGTATACCTGTAACCCTGGAAAAGTTACTCTGTGTCAAGTGCTGAGTTAGATTAAGTCATTTCTCAAATACACTAGAATAAAAACCTGAAGTGATAAAGCGCACAGTGAACAATGTGTGAGATTCATCAAAACTCTTCTGTCTTTGATTGATTTTCTGAATGGCTTCTGTGTCTGTTATGTCGAGTTCAGTATTCTGCCAGTAAAAAAACCCAATGAATCTCTTTTCCTAAGATTTTAAAGAAGATTTAGATCAAACTAAAGAAGGAAACTCTCTTACCAAATTTCATTTTCCATGCGTGAAACTCCATGTCCTCCAGAGAAAGACTGGCAGCACTGGCAACAGCCAGAAAAGCAGCGGCAACAACCAAAAACCTCATCCTGCTCAGAGAAAGAGAAGAGACAAGTGTGAGGTGAGACAAAAGGTGCACAAGATAAAACAGAACAGAGTGTCTAACGTCACTGTTTCATTTCTTCTGTCACACTCCCCCACATTTTTCCTCAAACTGTATTTTTTTAAAATCTGGTAAAACCTGAGTACTTGCTTGTGATGGTACGTAGAATATATGTTTCCTTGATGTCAGTCACCCAGCCTGTCAGTGTTTACCAGAATGAAGATCTGAGTTTATATAGGAGGTTTTAGTGCCTCTGATCAGGTGCCTTTAAAATAAGTGATGCTGAGTGCAAAAGAAAAAAAGGGGAAATTATGTAACAATTGTCTGTGACGAGTAAGAGTGTAATGCTGGGGAACACGCTTTGTGGAGTTTCCTGTCAACATCAACTGGAGATTCTTTTCTTCTTTCTTTCATCTTTTACAGTGTATTTATTTGATTGTGTCTCAGCAGTATATGAGTTGTGTTTTTGTTATTCAAGGCATATAAAAAAACTGTTAGCAGTCATACCAATGACAACACCGCAAACATAAATATTTTGTTGAAGTTGCACATTTTCGTGCACTTCCAGTAACAAACTGCATGTGACATATTCTTTCAGAACTGGTATGCATGTGTATATATGTGTCTATGTCCATATGTGTGCGTGTGTGTATACAGGCTTAGCTATATGGCCTATGAGGAAACATTTTGACTTAATCTGAAAAATGCAGGAAACATTCTCGTTTGTAACAAAAATGACATAAATAAAGTTTTTACGAGATATATATATACATCGAATGTAGTGAAAATGACCTCAGAGGAAGCTTAGCAGAAGCTTTAAGATAATGTACATGTACGATTAGCGTAATTTTAAACTAATTTCTAAACATGCTAGAAATGGGATAATGTTACAGAGAGGTCTTCTAAAGGAGGATAATGACAGGCTCACTGAACATTGTCCAGTGACAACAAAAGTCTATGCTATTGCCCTTTATGAGTGAATTTGTGTAGGTTGGTATGGCTTTGTGTGCCCTTGTAACTTTTTTGTAGCTCAGATAAAAAATGTATACCTTAGGATGAAGACATCTGTCATATGGCTGAATGTAAATATGTGATTGAGTGCTGTTTCATGTCATCAATCCATGAGCTGATCAAACAAAAACATGATTACAAGAAACGTAGCATGACTGTAAATACTTTAAGAGCTTTAATGTATAGCCCTACAAATCAGGCAATGTTTATGTTAACCCAAGAACACAACGCGAAAGTTAATCAAAATTCATTTTAAAAAGCTCTAAGCGAATATCATCAACTTCCCTGTCAACACATTCTCATGTGCAATTTTCCACATGGTTTTTACTACACATGATGATGATTTCTGGGTTTTTCTTTTAACTCATTTTCTCTTCTCTGCCTGTAAGCATTGTGATTAATGTGGCGTTTGATTTCCTGTGAATGTGAAATACCATTTGAGTGGGAAGATTCAGATTACTTTGAAACACATAGCTTGTCTCGATTTCTTTGAAAGGTTTTACCAAACCCCAGACATCCTGTTTACATCAGTCTTGGGAAAAAAATGTGAGTCTCTTTTTCTCTTTCATATTGTCTCATAATATCTTTTTGGCATTCTCTCGGATCATGAATTCTGTGAAATATGGACTCAAGGCCACTTTAAAGATCGTTAATGTGTCTCTCTCAGCTGTTTTTACACTGTCATGATAGAGATAAAAGGTCAAGTGACAAGGCACAGCAGAGTTCCCCACATTTGAAGAACATGGCAGATGTGGTTTTAGGGTAACATGCTGCAGTTCTCTTAATGACAACTGGACAATGAGCTCTTTTGTGTTGAAGTGGGCAAAAGTACAGAGCTCATCTTGTTTTGTGCGTGTGTTTTGTCGTGGTTTAAAATGTATATATGTAGGCATTTGTGTGTGCTCATGTGTTAGTGCTTAGTGTACATTTTATGTATGTGTATGTATCTGCGTGTGTATCTTGTTTGTGCATAAACTTGTTTTGTTCCTCATTATTGTCTATCATAATAATTAAGATTTGTAATGTTTTTGAAAGAAGCCTCTCACCAAGGCTCCACTTATTTTATCAAAATACAGTAAAAACAATTACAAAAAGAAAAAAAAGTGTTCCATTTGAAAATATTTAGAAATGTATTTTATTCATGTGATGACAAAGCTGAATTTCTGCAGCCATTGCTCAGGTCTTCAGTGTCACATGAACCTTCAGAAATCATTCTAATTAGCTGATTTGAATATGCTGAATTCAAACACGGGCCAATGTTGTTCATAGTAATGTTGCATACTGTATCATAATAATGTTAATGATAATAATAATCTATTTCACTTTTTGATTTCTGTTTATTTTTGTACTATTTTGATACTGTAGGACCACCACTTAAATCTTTGGCGTAGAATCTAGGCAAACCCAGTTGAAATGACTGATATAAACCACACTAGGTATTTGAACTCATGAGAGAAGCCACCAGATGACAGAAAACCACTTGCTTGCTGTATTTCTGATCACATGTTTGAAGTATACAATCTTTATAACTTGTGTAAAGTGACTGACTGTATCTGTGTCCTAAAAACCTAGACAGACAGATGACCAGACATGATCTGCCCACAAAAAATATTTTCACATAAGAGCTTTTTACCATCTAACACATGAATGCCATATAACAACAACATAACTGTTTAACCATGTGACTTTGCCAGATTTTAATGTTTTTCAGAGATTGTTTCTCAACCAATACAAACAATACTTTGCGACTGACCTACAAATCAGAGTTTGTGGTTGTTAAGTTGACCCTTACCACTTTTTTGCATAATTTTGTATACTATAATAACTGTATTATTATTTGTTTTATGCAATTTATATGTAAATCAGCATGCTTACACCATTTTCCACCAAGTTTGAAAATCGGTTTACCACTCACCTCCCTCCCCCCGCCAAAAGGACAACAATGCCCAGTAGAGGTCGTTTTGTTTCTGTTCGGTAAGTGTGAAACATGACAAAACCTTAAAGGGGTCATATGATGTTTCTAAAAAGGACATTATTTTGTGTATTTGGTGTAATGAAATGTGTTTATGCGGTTTAAGGTTAAAAATACATTATTTTCCACATAATGTACATTATTGTTTCTCCTCTATGCCCCAATTTCTGAAACGCGTCGATTTTTACAAAGCTCATCGGTCTGAAAAGCGAGGTGTGCTCTGATTGGCCAGCTATCCAGTGCATTGTGATTGGCCGAATACCTCAAGCGTGTGACGGAAATGTTACGCCCCTAACATACTGTGATGATGCCCTGTCCGGCCGGAGCGACGAGACAAAAACATTAAAACCCATTACAAACGAGGCATTTGTTGCATCCAGTGGGGACATAATTACGGATTATAATGATTTATACTGTCTTTTTACATGTTGCATCGCGCCGCGTAAACATAAAACCATGTCTGCATTTGTGATCGGAGAAATTACAAACTACAAACGCTATTCTACACTGCTCAAAACTCGCGTTTGAATCGTCAGTGGCAAATTCTTTTAAATAAAAAAAACGTACTTACAGTCTGTGAGTCAGAACAGCCGGCATTGTAGTCTACTCTCCCAGGATCAGGAAACAGTCCTCCATAAAATGTGCTGCACACATCTGAATATTTGGTTTGAAGTTTTCTGGAAAAGTGTTGTAAATACAACTTAACCACTGATTTCTAGTCGTGTCCTCTTTTGGAAGACCAAACAAAGTAGTTTCGCTTTCACAGTGAAACACAGCGCCACACAAGGCGGGCTTGAGTGAGCGGTGGCCGGCGGGCTTGCGGCAACCACATGTGACGACCCCGGGCTGGACTCCGCTTCGTCCACAATGAAAGCCGATCCGGCGATCCACAGTGCGAAGTTGATGTATTTCCTCAGCGACCAGCACAGATCAGCTCTAGGCATGAAGAAGCGGATATAGTGCTCTTTTGGAAGACCAAACAAAGTAGTTTCGCTTTCACAACAAAACACACAGCGCCTTTACGACGTGGCGGCAACAACAATACTACAGTGAGAATAAAAGTTATGCCTTCTTTCTTTGCGTGAACGTTTGGGAGGCGTTATGCAAATCTTCCCACATCGTGAAATAGACATGTGGAGGCGTGTTAGAACGAGCCATTTTAGGTAGGCGTGGTTGACTCTTAACTTTTATAAAGAATATCTCTTTGGATTTGAGACTTTAGTCTTTGCAACTTTACAGATCTTCTTTATGCACCAAGAGCTTGTAACACTCCAGAGAGAAAGGAAAAATTGAAATCGCATCATATGACCCCTTTAAAGGTCACACACCTTTTAATGTGCTTTCTGAATAATGACCCAAAGCTTGAATGGCTCACACTTGAACTGATTATGAAATTAGTCTCACTCTCTTCCTCCAATTCTGTAAAAGTACGGTAACGTATTGCGTGAGAAACCAAATAACTGCACTTCCGTGTTCTTGTTCTAGCCTATTTATTTAAGGGACTTTGTGGTGAGCATTTTTATTATTCATAATCAATGTATTATTTATATATTCATAATCAACTTTCTGTTTTAGCTTAAAACATAAATATAAATAGTTCCTGTTGACAGACAGAGATTTTGTACCAGCTGGCTGTCATGTTTTATAGTTTTGGCAGGGTAGTCTTAGAGGAACCAACTATCCATGCAACCGTTTATAATTTCATGAGCAGACAAGAGTGAGTTTGTGCCCTACAACATCAATGATAAGCCTGGAACATCTTTCCTGCCAGAGGAACATAAACACAGTCTGATCAGTATCAAATCTGGGCTACAGCACCCCATCATTTACACAACATACAAAAGAGAAATGAAGGCTTTCTGTCAGTGACCACCTACCTGTCTGTGACTAACATGTTAGCTGGAAATGTTCTAGACTTCTTTTAGAAATGAGAAATAGGCTATGATAAGAACAAGGCAACATATTTAAATGCATGTTTAATATGGAAATACAAACAATTTCTTACATTTTAATCTTAACTGAACAGGTCTGTTCATTTTTAATTCAATAAAGTAGACCCACATAAAAAAAAATACACCAAAAATAGCTTTCCACTTATAACAACATTTATGGAAACTTGTCAGTTCTATACAGTGGTTCATTAACTTGGAAAATCACATCATTTTATTTCACTCTTTTATAAAGTATTGTTTATTAATTCTTTATGTTCTCTCAGATTTATTGTAGCTGTTTCACACCATGGCATATTTTCCAAGAGAAGAAAAAAAAACTAACAGCACTGGCCGTAACTGTATTAATTGAAACATAAATAATAATTATATATAGATATATCATATATATCTTCATATTATAATATATCTATATATAATATCTAATATATATAATATAATATATATATATTATATAAATACAAATACGTACATGAGAAGAAAAATAATGCAAAGAAAAAATAAAAGCACATTGATGCATCCTTATTCAATCAAAATATAAACAGCAGGATTTTTAGAAAATATATGATTTTGTGTATATACTGCACCATGCAATGTTTCTTGCATCTCACCGTCGAAACAAAGAACTGTAGAGGGCAAGCTGGATTTTTACACCACAATAAATTAATTTTAAAAATATCAAAAAGAGAAAAACAGATCAAAAAACAGAAAGACCATGTGGTCTAGTGCCCCTGCCTCCCCAAGGTGTTCTCTCATCACCCTATGTTCATATCTCCATGGTGCACACCAATAGTCCTGGAGCGTGTTCAGAGCGTGTGCAGAGCTGGTGAAGAGAGCCGCTGTGTGTGGAGGCTAAAGAAACAACAGTTCGGCTACAATGGGCCAAACTGCAGACTTTAATTGGATGGTCGATGAAGGGCTTCTCATTAAAACCAGTAGAGCTCCTTCCCTTTCTTGTGGTGCTGGAGACCTGCGGTGCAAAGCAGACATGAACACAATGGCTGAAAACAAGGAGGACCCATTCACACACACAATCTCCATGGTGGCTGCAAACCCTCTATATAACAAGCACCAACAACTGAGGCCAAACAATCCATTTCCTGCCATTAACCTGGAGGGTGTGTGGCTCGTTTGCTTTTAACATAATTCATGCACTTCTCTAAATACAACATTGTGAAAATTTGATCAGTGATTTGCTGGTAAACTCTCAGTTTGGAAAATGAATTTCTGTAGCACATTTTAAAACTTAATAGCTTTGTTTTCCAAACTGAGAGTTTACCAGCAAATTACTGATGACGTTTCCACAATGTTTAAAAAGGAAAAATAGCTAAAACGCTAGAGCAAAAAAATAATAATTGTGAGCAGTTTTATGTATTTTTACGTATTATATTTAGTTTTTATATTTTTACTTATTATGTTTTATATATTGTACTCTTGTGTCACAGATTGCAACTGCTTTAAATGGTTAATCATGAGACACGTCTCTGGGATTATAAGTACAATTCTATGGATCTCTCTACAAAACAGGATTGTGTCCATTTTACATGTTTAAAAATTTGTTTTTGAATGAATAGTTTTGAAGTTTGTTGAATAGCTGATGCTGACTTTTTGTTAATATAGACATTTTTGATGTTGCGTAGCCAGGTTATACAGCAACCTTGCCATTTTTTCCCTTTTTAAAGTGATAACTTAATCAATATAAATCACTAACATAATAATAATTTTAAGAAGTACACTCTTCAGGGACACATTAAATTCTCCTTTTTTATCACATTTTGTTACTTCTTTTTAGTGGGGAGCGATTTTAAGATTTTGCCAAGATTATGTTTAATAAACAGTTGATGTTCATTGGATATTTGTACAAACATTAGCATTAGAGAATTACAAGAAGCACCTTGTAGTTTTATGACCTTGAGCCATAAATCCTTTCTGAACATATAATTATATCTCTAAATATAAAAATTTATTCATTTCTCTTGAAATGTCACAATGCAATATCTTTAATTTTACTAATATTTAATTTATGTAACATTTAAATACATAATTTATCTGGTAGAATGTTTAAATGTTCTTTTTTATATATATAATTAAATATTCATATTCATTAACTTATTCATATTCATAAAATATAAAAAGATTAACTACAATAACCTCAGTATTTGCATATTATTTCCCTACATTAGATCACCTTACCTGATTCCATGTTGAGAGCCAGACTTTGTGCCACTTCCCCAGGCGGAAGCAACCCTGGCCATGTTGGGGTGGGTTCCAGCTTTCCCACATCATAGTGCCTGGGCAGCGTCGGAAGATGAGGCCGCCGGACAGCAGGCATCAGTAGGGGTCCGTAGTGGGCATCCAGCCCAGGAGGGGAGTACAGTTCGTGGAGGGGCCGTGGGGGGGGATAGGGCTGGCTCTGAGAGTAGCTCCAGGACTCTGATGGGTGCGGGTGAGCGTGTGAGTGAGGCAGACCCGGGTGCAGGGCCTGGGCGTAGGGGTCCATAGCATAGCTAGGAACGCCTGTGGGATCACAGTGGGGTCGGCTGGGTGGAGAGGGATAGTTACTGTCCCAGAAAGATGGAGGGAAACTGCACCGACTGCTTGAGGATGAAGCATCTAAAGTGGAGAGAAAGAAAGAGAATGACAAAGAGAAACAGAAAGCAAAGGGTGTAATGTAATGTTAGCATGGAGAGAAACTTCTGTCAATTTTGATTTACAGTGGGTATAGAAAAGAATCTCCCCCTTTAAAATAATCATATTTTGTTGTTTTGCACAGTTTTTTGTTTTATACAGCTGTATTTACTCAGTGTAACTTATAATGTCCAAGTGAAAGATGTAACACCAATATGTCAGAAAAAAAAAATAATAATAAAAAAACAGAATCAGTGAGTTGGAAAAAGGATCACCCCAGTACTAAAAATGACTTGTAAACTCAATCAGGTGTAGACAATCACCTTCTCAATGCACACAAAGCCATTTGACTTTCAACTGTTATCATCTTTATTTTGATTAGCTCAGCATGAAAGTAGTTTTCCTGGAGCATTTCAGTCCTTGGTAGTTCAACTGAAGCAAACAATCAACTATAGGCATCAAGGCACTGTCAAATGATCTCCGGGATAAAGTTGTGGACAGTCAAAAGTCAGGAGATGGATACAAAAAAGTTTCAAAGGCTTTATCAACGCCCAGAAGCACAGTGAAGTCTATTATTAAAAAGTGGAAGATATTTGGTAAAACACAGACCCTCCCTGCATCAGGACGTTGCTCCCAATCCAAACTGGATGAAAGAGCCAGAGGAAACTGGTCAGAGAGGCGACCAAAATGCCTACAGCAACTCTGAAGCAGTTACAAGAATTTATGACAAAGAATGGTCATTGTGTGCATGTGAAAACAATATCACAAATTCTCCACAAATGTGGCCTGTATGGGAGGGTTGCAATTAAAAAGCCACAGAGCTTTGCCAAAACACACCTTGAAGATTATGAGGCCACATGGAAAATGGTGTAATGGGCAGATGAGACTAAAATTGACTTCAACACCAAATGATATGTCTGGTGGAAATCCAATACAGCTCACCATCCAAATAACAGCATTCCTCCAGTAAAGCATGGAGGTGGTGATATCTTGTTATGGGGTGTTTCTCTGCAGCAGGTACTGGAGCACTTGTCAGGATAGAAGTAAAAATGGATGGGGCAAAATAACATCAAATTCTTGAAAATCTGCTGCCTTCTGCCCTCTGGGAAGAAGGCGTACCTTCCAACATGACAATGACCCAAAGCACACAACAAAACTGAGCACACAGTGGTTGAAGGAGAAAAAGATGAATGTCCTTGCATGGCCTAGTCAGAGCCCAGACTTAAACCCCATTGAAAATCTGTGGAATGACTTGAAGACTGCAGTCCACAAACAGTCACCATCAAATTTAACTGAACTTGAGCAGTTCTGCAAAGAAGAGTGGGCAAATATTGTCTAGATGTGCAAAGTTAGTAGAGACAAATCCCAACCGACTAAAGGCTGTAATTAAAGCAAAAGGTGGTTCAACAAAATACTGACACAAGGGGGTGATCCTTTTTCCAACTCAGTGACCCTGTTTTCTTGTTTTGTTTTTTGTTTTCTGATATGTTGGTGTAATATCTTTCACTTGGATGTTATAAGTTGCACTGAGTAAAGACAGCTGGATAAAACAAAAACTGTGTCCGTCTTCATTTCCATCTGCAAAGCAACAAAATGTGATTAATTTAAAGGGGGTGATTCTTTTCTATACCTAATGTATTTTAATATTGCATTGTAAATATCGGCAGTTTTGGAAGTCAATGAGATCATTATTTAAGCATCTTTGAGGAGAATTGACTTTTTAAGCATTTTCTGTCCATAAAATTTTGTCCACAATCTGTCTGGGTTCGTTTCACACAACAAAATCTCATTTACACAGTATTGCCTGTTATCATGCTCTGTTTCACGAATGAAAATTGTTCCCAATAAAGCCACAGTAGAACATTTGCGAGCAACACAGAGTGGTGTTTTGTTCAGGTTGAGTAAAAAATTCAATGACTCATTCATTCATAAAAACAGTGGCTGCATCCGAAATTGCATATTCTCTTGAGTAGGTAGTTTTATTTAGTAAGTAATTACTTTGCAACCACAAAGATAGTATGTTCTGTATAGTATGAATGTGTTGTCATCGTCACGTGACCTACCAGGGTCAGTTGCGTCACGTCACTGTCATTCATAAATCCTCTCCCATGGCCTTATGGGATAGTACAGTGTCACACAGTACTATGCACACTTCAAAACCACGTCGGAAGTAAGAGGTCATCTTGGTACTTTTTGCTTACTCTTTTATGAGTACTGTGAATATTTATTTTATCACATATTGTTTTTTGCATACTATATAGTAGGGAAGTATGCGATTTCGGATGCAGCAAGTCACTTGCTTTGTTCCTAAATCAATCAGCCATTTTGAACAAACTGGTTGAATGAATCATTCAATTATTCACAATTTAAGACAGGGATTTGCTGCCACCTACTGGTGGATTTAGTTTCATATTTAAAAGTAGACAGATTTTTTATCAATAATTTCATATTTCTTTCTTTCTTTTTTTGTTTCTTTGTTTTTTAAAATAACTTTTTTATTGTTTTCACAAATAAAAACACCAAAATCAATACAGTACAATCAATAATATCAATAACTTTTCTGTTTAATAATTCAAACATTAATTTCACAACATTATCTGTCATTTTAAAAGCACTATAGTGTCTTATTATTCTAATTGAATTTATTGATTAAACTTAAGAATTTAAGATTTTTTATGTGGACATAAAATGACACATATACTTAATACGATTCAAGAAAAATATGTTGAAAAAAATGCACCAGAAATCAATATATCGGTCCTTAATAAAAAGTTTTTCTGTCACTGCTACTGTTGCTATGGTGACCTCCTCAGGAGTATATGACCCCTGTTCTTGAGCATCTCTCTTCAGTGTGCTTTAACTAACTTGTAATCTCAAGTTTGTGGTTCCTGAAATGTTGTCTGAACGCTGTTGAAACATTGAAACTACATTTGGAGTGTTCAAACTTTAATTAGAGGGGACCGACTCCCTCAAACCCCCCTCTGTTTTCTACGCTGGTGTCGGTCAGTTATCATATTATTAGAGGTTCAACTGAGATGGCATTTCTCTGTGTGTCATTTTTCCACATATAAGGTCGTTGCACCTTGGACTTTCAGGTCAGGCTTGTCACATGATTTCACGTGATTTCCAGCCCCACGCCCTCAAATGTCTTTCTGATTGAATCATGTGGTGTTCCATTTGCTTCTAAAGAGCTTAGCACACATTACAGAAATACACACGGCCACATGAGAGAGATGAGAGACGGAAAGAGAGAGAGGGAGAGAGCGAGAGCTAGAAAAGAAGAAAACCCATCAAAGAGACACAAAAGACAAAGAGGTCAAGATATTGACAAGCAACAAAAGAGCAGAAGAAAGACAAGAAAAAGGCACAGACTTCCGTCTGCCATAAAGATCTATAATAGCAGGAAGTTAAACCTGGAGAACCGCATGTGGTTTTCTCCTTCTTCTGTCATATCGGCCCCTCAGCACCTCCACCACCTGCAAACCCCTATCTCTGCTCGTGCCCCCACCTGTTGTTTTCTAACCCTCTCGCCCCCCGGTAACCCCTCGTAGAATGTGGAGGGGGGGGTGAAGTATGTTTTTAGCCGATACTTTTATATTTAGAATTCTTCTGAAAAAAGACACCGGTGATGTAGTCATGATCAGAGGAGGGGTGGGCGAGCTCCTCATAAATCTGATGCTCGGTATTGTGAGCCGTTTAAACGCGATATGAGCTCGAGCCACTGCGCTTACCACCACGTATAAACATAGTATCTGTTGGGAGGCAGGCAGCGTCTGAGAGACTAGATGAAGATGTCATGGAGAGGGAGGGAGGGAGGGAATATACCAAAGGTTCATTAAGGTAAACACACACATTAAGCATCACCTTGCATAGCAGACACTTGTGCGGGCTGGTATTCAACAGGCTACTCACGCTATCTCAGCTGGTGGTACAAAAGGGACAGAAAGCGAGAGACATTTCTAACTATTTGTAACTGTGCTACATTTTCAGCTCGCTCCTGTCCTTTAAGGAATAGTTCACACAAAAATTAAAATTTGGTCATCTCTCATGATGTTGTGAGCTCATATAATTTTCTTTCATCTGCAGAAAACAAAAGATATTTTAAAGACTGTTTCAGCTTTGAAGACTGTTTTTGTAGCTTGAAACTTATGGGCCTCACTGACTTTCACTGTAAAAAGTGATATCCTGCTATTGTTACCTTAAAGAGTTATCTAATTGAACCCATCAAATTTAGTGTAGTTTGTATGTAAATTTATGTATATATGTATATAAAGTGATAATATTTTTGACTTCAATAAAACCAGTTAATTTAGATGTTACTGTTTTTAGGTTACCATTTTTTGGTAGTATACAACAATCGCTGGAAAAATCCTTCAAAATGTCTTCTTTTGAATTCCTCAAAATAGTGATTCTAAAAGAGTGTTTTCATATTGATTCAAGAGCAGAAAAAATGTTGAGTTCCCCAAAGAACTTTCTTTAAAAAATATCAATAAAAATAAAACAGTTGAGAAAAGTTTTTATTTTTAAAGAAAAAATTATTTCTTAGTGTGAAGAATATTTTAATAACCTAAAAAAACTTTGTCTATAAAGAAACTTTTGTGCAATGGAAAGGTGGATGTTAAAAGTTCTTCATGGAACCAATGATGCAAATCAAGAACCTTTAGTTTTACGTGTGCAGAAGAAAAGAAGTTGCACTGGTTTGGAACGACTTGAGGGTAATAATACATGACTAAATAATGACATCATTTTCATTTTGGGGTGAAGTGTCCCTTAAAAATGTATTGTTCTTTCATTTCTCAATGACTTTGTTCTAATAAGCAGCTTCATTCAGTTACATTAAATTCATTTTTTGATTTGATTCGATTGAGTGCATTGTACAACTGAGCTCACTGAGTTCACTTAGCTGAGATTTGTGCACGCAAAGGATTTGCAGTGATTTTAAATTCCTTTTCTTTTGCCTGTGTCTTGCATCTGTCTTCATTCAAACTGATGGGTGATTTTGCCGCACTCTCACCTGTGTTGGGATCACTGTGCCTCTTTTTACCCTCGGCCTCCATGTAGGTGCTGAGAGCTCTGGAGAAGTGTTCGTCCACCACGCTGCTAATGTCCCCTTGGTAATAGGTGAAGAGGACACATCGTGAGCTCAGGTATTCTGCCTCCCTGACCTCTTTGTCCTTCCTAGCCTCCTCTACCTGTCCAGCTGAAGGATACGGTGATGGGGACGGACCCCCCGAGCTGGAACTTTTGGCAGAAACCAGGACACCCTCCGAGCAGCACGGGGCCCCCACGCTGTCCATCGGATCCCTACAGCGAGACGAGGGGCTTCTCAGACCAAGGGGTGCCTAAGAAAAAGAAGTAGCTGAAAGACATTGCGACACATTCTGTTTGTGTTTGTGTCCGTATTTATGTATGCTTGGGTGTATGTGCATGTATCTGACCGTGTAATTATGAATGTATGTGTAGGAGTGTATGACAGTTGCGATCATATATAAAATATATATATGACCAGGTAAGACCAGGGCTAGTTGTCATATTCTCAGTAACTATACAGTTGTGTGTCAAAAATCCTTACACCAAAGCTTGTTTTCTCTAGCAGTGGTTATGTATGTTGGTTTCAAACATCTTGTTCTAAACTCTCTTAAATTAGAATTACTTTTTGTGAATCTTCAAAATTACACTATCATATTTTTTCCCCAAAATATTTGGTTGGATAAAAAACTTAAACACAATAAAGTTACACAAGTACACATTCAGTTACCACCTGTGTTGTGAAAGTTATTTTATATTTATTTTTGCAATTTATCAATCACAATATTCGTTGACCACAACACTTGTTTGATTTTTTTTTTTACACTTTTTACATTACCTGCAACATTTTTGCTATTTCATGAATTGATTTGTTGTTTCCTACTTTTTTACTGTTTAAATGTAGCTGAAAAATCCATGCAAACGGTTTAATATCACCTTGCCCCATGTAATGTGGCAGCATGCCCCGCGCAAAAGGTCAACGTGTTCAATTAACTGCATCTTACTGAATTGTATTTCTATGTGATAACGGAAATGTTCGACTGCTTTAGATGGCCGAGAATCAAAGGTTTGTGCCGATACAGAACCTAAGAAATATTCACTTGAATGTGACAACTTGCCCCGCTCTAACAGACCTCACACACAGAGCAAACACATTCGTGACATAAACATTAAAAAGTGTAAAACTGCACACTTGCATTTTTAATTTAATTATAGTTTAAGTATGCATTTCCCATTTGCATTGCGCGAAAACCTGCTTACCGGTAAAGTGCTGATGAACGCTGAAGCTTTGTGCGCGTACGGTGCGTAATGACCATAAGCCGGGTACATAACATCCAGACAACTCATGATAACCCGCTCGCTCCTCTCGGCTCGCAGGCAGCGGAACTGTCGAGCTCTGTTTCACGTGCAGGAGCAGAGAAACGGCTAAGAAAAGTCAGGTAGGACCGTGCAACATCTCGGAGTCAGTAAGCAGAGCGCGCGGAGACTGATCGGTGGCACACGATGACGCGCACAACCCGCCTGACAGCTTCCATGTGTCTGACTGCGGGGGACGGAACAACTGTGGGGTCTTTGGTTTATTATTGTCATACAACAGATATGCGCCCAAGGACAGAGCTTCACATGTCGACCCCTCCCACCCCACACCAAGACCCCGAACACCCTCGAAAATGTAACGCATAATCCCAACACAATTGCAGGGCCAGGCAGGTTTGGGCTAAAGTTTTTGGTATAACCATTATATATCATGATTGTGCCTAAAAGCAATTACAGTGATGGGAATTGAAACCACCCTTTGTGGAATTGTAAATAATATTGAATGTTATTATTAAATTATGTCAATATAAATAACTTTGCATTCTTCCCCCCATAGCAAAACTTACAATGTGATACAGGCATGGCTGGTTGTAATTCTAAGTCAGTTTACATTTTTAAGGAGCATGTTGTGTGTGATTGTGTTTTTGTTCTGTGTGTTGTGTCTTGTGGGTTGTGCCTACTTGATATATATATATATATATAGAGAATATATATATATATATATATAGTATATATATATATATATATATAGATATTAATAAAACTATAAAAGTATTAGTTTATATATTTAAAAATATAACTATTAAAAAAAAAATTAATCTAAGTTCCAATAATTTATTTATTTCCATTGAATTCATTCAAAAAACATACCTGTAAAAATATGCTTGTAACTTGCTGTCAGAAGAACATTGTGGTATGGGGCTGATTCTCAGGGTGTGAAGACACAAGGGGTGTGAGGGATAGAAATATAGCTCGCGTTATCACCTTCAGTAAAACAAACACGGGTCAGGTCAGGAACAATCTCTTATGTGTCTCTGTTACACTATAGAAATATCTCCAATCAAAATGTTAAGGACCTTCAAGAAGGAACCTCCCTCTAGACTGCTCTGTGTCAACAACCTGTGGCAGATATTCTCCCAGATATAATATGTTCACATTGGTCTTGATTGCCAGGCGGTTTTTTTTGACAGACATTCTAGAAAGATTAAGAGAACGTGTGAGTATATTTTGCAGAAGAACTTCCATCAAGCCAGGTTAAACATGAGAGGAATGTCTCTGAGAGATTTGCGCAGGTCAAAACCGAGGAGGATTTGTGCCAGACACTCTATGTCGCTTAAACTGACCAATAAACTTCTTGTTAATATAATTGGTTTCAGAACAAAACCTTGACATGTAAGGCTGTCAGAAATATCGTCTTTTTTAAAAATAATAAACCCTCCCTTGCATTATTATTTTTTCAAATTAAATCAAAAGAAAGAGATGTTAATATGTTTTTATATTTTATAAAAAATTAATAAAAGCACATTACTATATTATTTATTCCATATATTTTATGTATTATTTTAATATATATTATGTATGAAATATTTTGTATATGGTTAATTCTATAATAATATAATACTCATATAAAAGTAACAATATCCTCCTGAAGACCCAGACTATGGAGTGTTTGCCTCTGTAGTGGAAATTCTATTTTAAGTGAATTTCTCTGCGACCTACAATGCACAAGTTGGTAAGTATGGATGTCCTGTACAGAAGCACATTCAGGGCTTTCCAGAGAATACCAAATGATTGGTATTTACCATGACCACTCTCTCTCATTGGTTTAAAAATGGATGACATCATAATTTAGTGTAAAATTGTTACATCCTATGGAAATATGATAATATTTTTTAATTATCATTTAAATCTGACTAATTGACTAATTGTTTGTTATAAATCAACATCTCAGGAAAATGTTTTGGGGTTTCAAATCAAAATATGACTTCTTGTTATGAAACAGGACATATTTTCATACATGTCCACTGTAGAGGACACCGGGACTAAAAGCATGTTTATTATACATTTTAGGAGACAAAAGAATTGAATAGGAAAACAAACTATATATCAATATTCTTATGAAATATAAGATATTATTATGAAAATCTGGCCAATTATTACTCCCATTATTACACTTATTTTTTCAACATGCTGTCCCAACACCACTTTAATATGCAAATTAGATACAGCGTATACATAACATTGTGCTTAATGGGAAAACCAGTTTATGGAACTTTTACACACATATTGCATAAAGCAAAATGGTATATCAAATAATTTTGTTATATATTTTATAACATAGTTAAGAACCATCCTTCGTTTTTTAAAACACAAGTTAGTTATAAAAAATTCCTGAAACCTAAAAATTGATTGGCGATTTAAAAAAAAAATTCCCATTGTTTTTGCCTTTTCATGTCTATTCTTGTCATTTATTTTTAGAAAAACTGAGTCCTGGTGTCCTCTACAGAGCACATAGCATAACTTATGAATAAAATAATTTTTCAAAAATTTGTTTACCATTTATTTTGTGTATTGTATTTATGCTCCCAGACTATAAATAATCTACTATTACTTCTCTTCCTATACTTAAAAACACAATGTAATGACATGAAAAAATACTAAATTCACAAAGCTTTTTATTTCTGGTTCTCAGGAGGATATACAAGATATTATCCATTGTTTAAGCAGTTCCCATGTATATTCACATATACATTACTAAAGTAAGCACTGGATATTTCCTGTGTCTGATCAATTAAAAAAAAAAACACTTACAGTACTTCATGCAAATGCAACGTAATGATTTGTTTTAACACAGCCAATATACTCGCACTGTTATGGTGTACATTTACGGGAATGAGAGACATGGACACTTGAGACAAAGTTGGATCAAACTCCGCACTGCTGTCATGAGTACATGCTTAACTATTCCCTGTTGGAGGTCAGGAGGTCTGGGACCATTAACCTCTCATTTTACACACATTTAAAGACTTGCTATCTGAATGTGTTCTGCAGTCATGGACATGCTGTTGCCAATCTAATGTCTGTCTCGGCTAAAGCATACTGTGAAACTTTACTCGCACTGGTGTGGGGGTTTTTTTGGGATACAGGGGGAATGATGCAATACCACAGGGGCAGGAGCAAGAAAGGAAACGAAGGGGATGAGGAGCTTCAAAGGAGTGAAGGACAGCAGTGCTCCTGATGGACACGCAGCAAGCAGCAAACAGAGTTTAAAACAGCGAGCGACTTCTTGCACTATGACCACATTGTAGGATGAATGAACCATTTAAGTTAAGGCCATGAACCGATAGTTGCTACTGTGCGCATTGCGCCACTCTCCTTCTCTCTCTCTCTCTCTCTCAAAGTCTTCCCAGCAACACATATCACTCTCTCCCTCCTTTTTGGAACAGTAAGTCATTTGTCATTACTAAGAAAACAGGTTGTATGACTATATGTGTATGTGTGTGAGGTCTAGCCCAGTCTGTATCACAATCTCTGAGCCCCAGCGTATGACCCCCGATGTAGAGCTCTGAGTGACCAAACTAGGGAACAGAGGAGATGGACAGATGGCCCCCCCTTCCCTTCACTTTCCTTCCAGCTCCATTTCTCTTTATTCCTGTTTCATTCTCTGTCCAGGAGAAGGTCCTCTCGCTAACCGCGACTGAGGATTTGGCGGATTAGTGTGTGTCTGTATTTGTGAACAAGCAGAAAATAAACATTGATTGCATCATTATTTGGTTTAGACCCTTCATGCTAGACCAAATCTCCCAGTCATAAAACTAAACTGACAACTCAGTCAGGTGATCACAGGGGTTAAAATACCATGTAACATACAACATACTGCAGGATTGTGTAAATATATAAATATGTGCAATAAAAAAATAAATAATAACAAAACCATTGATAGTTTTTCATGTTCTTGTTCTGCAACATTTAAGTTAACAAGGAAAAAATTATCTGAACTCTGTGAACACATTCAGATTCTTGTACAGATAGTATTTTGTTACAAAATACTTTAAGGACATTGATGTAATACAGTGGAATCATGCTATACAAAAAATATAAAACCAATTTTAAAATCAATATTATATTTTTATAAGTATTTAAAATGTTTTATATACTTTTCAAATTTATTTTTAAAATAAATCTTTCAAATATACTCTAACTTATACTTTCATATACATTTAAATCTTATAATCTTGTTTTAAAAAATGAATGTAACACATTTTTTAATGATTTTAGTTTTAGTTATCTATAATTACCCTGACTGACATGTATCTGTGATGCAGGGAGCATTGTATTGCACAAGATGGTTTATATTGCAAGTACAAAACAAATAAAAAATGTAATTCCAAAAAATACATACAAAACGCTCTCCTTACTGCTAGCACACTTACTCATTTACATAGGGGGTCATATCCTGTGAGGGTCTGATTTTAAGCTAATCTGGCTCATCACCAAAGGGGTCAGGGCTGGTTACACACACACACACACACACACACACACAACAAGGTGTTACCACAACAAAGGCCACAAGCAGTCTGATTCTACACTATAATCAGGGCTCTAGAATGTTGGTTTAACTTTAGCCCCTAAACACTTAACTGTGTTACATGAGCTAAGAGCAGGAACTGAAGATGCTTGATTGTCATCTAAGATTATCTCAAGCTTAACAAATCTGCTTTCACACTGAACGAGATCATCCCTGCATGTCCAATTACAGTATGTTCGATTTTTCCCTTGCCGTGTCTTATCACAATTAAACTACTGCAATTAGATGAATTTGAGCTCGATTTGGGGTTCAGTATGACTCCTTAAGAAAGGCCATTCTTTGCTTTGGAAAGGCCAGCATTGTTTGTAAAACCATAGGATCATTATTTTATTTATTTAATTTTAGCGTTTTATTTTATTCCTTTATTTCGGTATCTTTTATTTTTACTAGTTTTTTATTTATTTTATTTTGATGAAGGGGAAAAAATGAATTATAATCTTTAACCCAATAACCTTTTATGACTTGTAATCACAGGATCATATTGATTCTTTGTATATATTTATATAATATATTTTTTTTTTTTTTTTAAGCAGGGGAATAGATGGAAATTACCATCTCGATTAATTCCATATCTTAAAATTATTATATTATATTATATTAATTATTAATTAGTAATAGGAAACCAAAATGGCCAGTTTTACACTTAATTGTCCCCAACAAATGCACTGTCCTCCTCTCTCTCGGTAGCCTTTTTCTCCATCAAATGGGGATACTTTCTCCTTGGGCCTGTTTATTAAAAGCTGACCCACTCAGTATGGATAGTACGTGAACAAGCAACATGGCTGAAGTAACTGACGGGTGCTACATTCCCTCTTTGGCAGCCTGGAGTGTCCCAGCGATGTAGACAAGCAGCTGATGTCATCCTCGGTGTATATGTGTGCGTGTTTGTAAAGGGCTAGCAGGAGATTGTCACCCTGCTGTTGAACATTCCTGTCCCACAAGCACAGGAGGGCACTACTGTCTCCAGAGAAAGGAAGAAAGAAAGAAAGAAAGAAAGAAGAAAGAAGAAAGAAGAAACTGAACTGATTGAAGTGGAGATGCGGTTACAAAGCTGTAGCGTCACATGCTCCAACAGCGATAATTTACTCGGCTGCAGTCAGATGGTGTTGGTGCCTCAGAATGCCAGGAACACAGATGAGTTCATTCTGCATGCTATAAGACAATCACATGCACAATTCATGTTAAAGGGCAGTTCCACCAAATGTTTCAGTGCTCTCCAATACTTCATTGTGGCTTTTTGCTTCCCGCAATATTCCCTGAATTTACCTGAAACACTTTCAGTTTTGTTTTTAAATATTTCTCTTTTTTTATTATTTCTGTTACAATCTGGAATAGATTTTTTACATGCACTTGGATCAGTTCAGCATAAATATGTTGCTATGTAGTCTATTTAGGGAATTCTGTTTTACTGGTTCTACATGAATGTGCTGCTGTATTGCTTTGAATTGTGGGAATTCTTCCTTGTTGCCATTTCGTATTCAAAGTGATTTATTCAGTGGTGACATCATAGAGTTCACAGCTATTTTTATTGGCCAGTAAACCGACAGATCTGCCCTCAGTTACAACAGCTAGCCAATCAGAAAAGGTCTAGGGGAAAAAATGCTTTATACAGGTAATCAACCAGGCTTCCACATGGAAAATCTATGTAAAATTATACAAGAATATACAAATGACTTTAGAATCAAGTGTCTGTAATTGTTGACTATTTTATTCTGTAAAATAAAACCTGTCTCCATGCTAACAAGGTCATTGCCCTACCAACTGCACAACTCAAACCAAATACTTTATCCAATCGTTTTCCATCTCTTATTTCTCACAGGACTCTGGAACTGAGAGGACACTAACGTCACCCCTGTGCAATCTCAGTGCGGGACACTCTACTCAGATCAGTGCCATCCATTTTAAATATAAAATTCACCCATCATTGACCTGTCACATGCAGCAGTGCAGAGCTGTTATGACATCACAGACAGATGTTGGAATTTTTACATCTTCAACAAATTATAGAATGTGTGGTCTTTTCTTTGAAATTATGTAAATGTGGGGGAAAGTGTTTTTTTCTTTATTATAAGAGTTTAAAAACAAGACCCTGTGAAATATATCCACTATTCACAAACATCAGTAATATAATGCATTTAGTGTCCTTTTTACAGTGCAGTTATAGATTTAATTACTGAGTAATATTAATTATGGGTTAGGATCAGGGTTTGGTTTAGGATTTGTTGCATATAATTATTCATAATTTACTGTTATTACTATAGTAAATACAAGTGTGCATCAGGCTAAGGACCACGGGTTATGAAAATTTGTATCAGAACATTGTGCCAGGAATCGCAAATGTGAGAAAAAAATGACATGAATGTGTCATTGTGAAACTAACAACTGCCCTTTTCTTCCTTTTTTCATGGTCATTAAGTTTCAGTTAATGGGACCCATGTCTCCTATCTACAACAAAACCTAAAATCTGACAAAGACATTTCCCTTTTTCTTCAGTTCTAAAAATAAAAGATAAAAAAGTTTAAGTATAACTAATTGTATAACTGAACACATCCTTCCACAACATTCAAAGTATACACATCAAATGCTATATTAAAACAAAATGAACCAGAAAGCTAATTACTTACACTATAAGGAATTCATTAGACCACACGCCGTTTTTCATCGAGTATCATATTGTATGGGCTTTAAAAGCAAGTAAAGGCCAGCTGGAAAGGTTATAGAGCACAGGTCTCACATCTTTTAAATAAATTACAAGGTGAGATAGAGCTACTAATGAGTTGTTCTGACACAGTCTGAGACTCACAAATTGGATCAATACACATTCAGTAAACAGTATAGACACATCTTATTGTCGTATCCTGTTCATTCCTTGCAGGTTTAACAGGTTCATTGTGTGTGTGTGTGTTGTGTGAGTATTGTGTGTGTGTGTGTGTGTGTGTGTGTGTGTGTGTGTGCAAGAGAGATCACTGACTAAGTGATCTGCCTTGTGCATATGTTTATTATTATTAGTGGTATATTTAGCATTATTTTGTTGGCTTCCGCTGATATAAAGAAGAAATTAGTCGGTAAGACTTCAGAATAGGTCTCATTAGTTACTGTTATTTAATGCATTAAATAACATTAACAGTGAGCAGTACAGTTGTTACAGTATTTAGGCTATTAATCTTTTTTAATGTTAATAAAACACAACTGTTCCTTTTTTTTTGTTCATGTGCAGGTCACAGGCTCAGTTCTTTAAATGATATTATGAAATACAACGTTTGATTTAAAAAAATGTATTAGCAAAAAAGTGTTATTCGATTTTATTATATTTGTGAATTGTTTTCTAATTTTACTCAGCTTTTTTATTTTACGCTTGTATTTTTACTATATGTTTACTCACTGTTTTTATTCATCTAGTTTGCACTGCTTTAATAATACAGTTGTACAGTTTTTGTAAAAATTGAGAACGAGAGAGAGGTTAGGCAGCTATTGTTATTGTTACTGATTTCTCACATTTTAAAGATTATCAATAATTATTTTTTTCCGATCTGCAGTCTAATAAAAGTTAAGAAAATTAGCCTATAGATCTATAGCCTACAGGATAATTTCATTATTTCTTAACTTTTAACTTCTTCTTAAAATTTTTTATGAAGAATTTTAAATCAGCTTCATAACAAATAGGCTAGGCTAATGAATTTTCGTCATAAGCAATATACAAACATAATGAATACCCTAGCTATTCTATCAAATGAAATTTTCATTAAAAAAAATCATAAATCACGAATAATCCTAGGCTAAAATCTGTAGTCTTTGATCGTTAGTTTGACATGTTCACCGACAGCCGATTAATGCTGTTGCGATTAAATTTGACCTCCGCCGAACTTCTGGCAGTGTCAATAGATTTGGCACACAGTCCTGCAGTGTGACATCTCCTACGAAGAATGTCAAACTGTCTTCATTTTTCAAGACAAGCCATAATCAGAATTAATGCTAGAGATTTCTTTAAGCCTAAACTCGCGCTATATCCTCGCTCACGGACTAATCATAAATACGTGCCTTGTATGATAAAACCGGTTGCGCTGGCGTTTCATGTGGTTGTGTGTCGCTTACACTATTCTTCTAAATAGAAGTCATTCTATTAATGCCGCATCTATATTTAATGATAGCCACATTAAGCCTGCGGGCAATGACAGCTCGCACGTCACTGGACTGTTATGGTGATACTGTACCACTCCAGAAAGTTTTCTTGCACGCACCCTTGTTAACACGTCTGGACTGTTCGTACAGTTGACATTAAAAACAACGAGATCCCCAGTGTGACATGATACATCATGTTCGTACAGTTGACACGTACATCCTAAAGACTTTTCAACTGACCATAGTGTGAGCCTGGCTAAGAAGTGTGATTAATCGCCACGATCCACAATTCGTTGCATTTGTCGAACTGACCTACACTAACCCGCCCTCAACCTACCCGCTCACTGGGGTTCCTGACACAGCGTACAATTCATTAGAGTGAAAGTCTACGATTCGTACGAATTAGCCTCTCGTGAAAATAAGGTAGGAATTGGTTGCGATATAGGTGGTTAATCCGTATCTAAGCCGTGTTACACAAGAGAACCAAGTTAATCCGTTGATGCGGTGAACAACGGGAAGTGGCGGAGGCAAAAATCTTTACCGTAACTGATGCTCCTTTGATCCTCGTATTTTTTTATAGTGACGATGAATGTAGTCAAGTATGGTTGTCTTGATTTATTCCCATCCAAAGTGTACACCACACAGTTAGTGAACATCCACACAACATGAATACAACCGGAGCGGGGGAGCCATTTGGGCGGCGCGCGCGGGAGCTGTGGGGGTTCGGTGCCTTGCTCAAGGGCACCAGTCTGGTATGAAGGTGGAAGAGAGCGCTGTTTGTACATCACTCCCCCCCCCTACATCCCTGCCGGTACAGAGACTGACCCCAACCCTTGGTTACAGTCCAAATCTCTTTGAAAACCATTAGGCCACGATCGTGAAAGTGAAACCTAAAAAAAAACAGCGCGCATAAGAAAGCGATTGCATGCTTTCGCGAGCTTCAGCAAATGCACATGATCACAGAAGCTTCCCAGCCGAAACAACCCCCCATGTGAAACTGAAATAATAAGCCGTGATATAAGATTTTGGCCATATTGCACATCTAAGTCATTCATCCCACACTATCAACATGCGCGTCATGTAGTCTACACTTCTTGTACTTCGTTTGGGCACCACAAGGTGTCACTGTGGCCTCAACGCTTACTCCTCGCCTACTCTGGCTCGATTGCTATTCCTGAGGTAAAACACGCTCTCCTCATTACTAGGGCTGTGTAAAAAATATCGATATCTCGATATTAATCGATTCTCATTTTTACGGAACGATATCGATTCTTAAAAGTGGGTATGATGCGTTTTCCAGTTTTCTTTTCTTTGGAAGTGTTACAGCCTGATTGTGCTTAGATAACGCTCCTGAAGTTGCAAAGACTAAAGTCTCAAACAAAGAGATATTCTTTATAAAAGTTTAGACTTGTCCACGCCCCCCTAAAAAGGCTGTTATAACACGCCCCACATATCTAGGTCACTATGTGGAATTATTTGCATAATGCCGCCCAAATGTGGATGCAAAGTAAGAAGGCGTGGTTTCAGTAACCGCATTAGTGTTGAAGCAGCATGTCAGGGAGACGCACTGTGTTTCAGTGCGAAAGCAAAATCACTTTATTTGACCTTCCGGAAGTAGATGCATTTAGGAATCTTTAAGATACTTACAACAGAACAGCAATGCATTTTCTGGAAGACCGTTTCGTGAACCTAGGAGAAGAGATAATTCTGACTTTGCTATGACAATCGGGCGCTTCTGAATCAACTACTGTTTTGTTATTAGTTTAAATGTGCTATTGATGTTCAAATGCGGGTTTGCGATCGGTGTGTGTGTGTGGTTTTTCTGGGTGTGTGTGTGTGTGTGTGTGTGTGGAGAGAGAGAGAGAGAGAGAGAGACCAGCTTCATCATTGTGTCTGTCACAACTCTGTTCCCCTTTCGGGCTCTGACTTAGCATTTATTTTGAAAGATGAAGCTCGCGATTTATGGTAAGGGGCGTTTACATTTCTGACGAGTGCTTGCGGTGTTCGGGTTAATCACAATGCACTGGGTCAGCTGGCATATCAGAGCAGACTGCGCTTGTCGGAAAGGAGGGACTTTATAGAAAACGAAGCATTTGAGAGAGGCAAGGCATTGAGGACCTACAATAATGTACAGTATTAAAAAATAATGTGTTTTTTGAACATTAAAAGCATGTCAACATATTTGTTACACCAAATACACAAATAATTATCCTTTAATGTAAAAAGAATCATTACCCCTTAAATCCAGTAATCGATAATGCAGCCGTTTCAGTCAATGGACAGAACATTGAAGGGCACTTCCCATCCAATAAATCGCAATAAGCATTGTGCTTTGTTATTTTTAATATGAAACAAAGTCTCAGATTTCACATTCTGTCACATTTCACATTGTATTGCAGTTTTCAAACAATAAATGCCGTTTTGGCACGCTGTTTAATGTCAAGTGATAGATCGCTGTAGCGCTCAGTTCAACAGACGCAGCAGCGCGAGACGCATGTGAGCTGATCATCTCCTCCACATTAATACCAATTTCAGCACAAAATAAACATGAATAAAAATCCGAAGGCAAGTTAAAAGAAAGAGCACAACTTTACAATCCGTATCCTGTCTCATGTAATCGCTCAATCAATGTTTCAGACGCAAAGAGTCAATATAACGTCTTGTAAACAATATCAGGTAACGTCACATTTGCCTCAGAAAAAAACATATTCGGTGACCAAAAACTCATTAGTCAGCCAGAAAAATAAACTTGTACAGAGGGGTATTTTGCTAAATATATGCACCATATAACATGTTCATTATAATTTTTACTGTTCTTATGTTTAATTAATGTTGGAATGAATCCATCATTTTTTTATGACAGCCACCATTAAAATTTTTATATTAAAAAAAACGAATTGAAGTAGAAATAGTATTAGTAAGCTGAACTCCGTCTTATTTAAAACACGTCATTGTGTAATTTTAACAGTGTCGGCTATAGCTTACAAATCAGTAATTTTAACCTTCACATATCGTAATGTAGTACAACGACTCTCCTGTATATGTTACGCAGTTAGTTGAGAGGTTTTTTGTCTTGAGAAAATTTGGCAGTACGTACCTGATATATATCCAAAATACGATATGCATTCGAATAGAATCAAAGCGGTAATCGAATCGCCCTTTTTTTTCTAATCGAGTGTTGAATGAGAATCAGAGGATCGTTGAAATTTGTGATTGTCAAACCCCAGTCCTATCATTACCTAGACACAGAAAGGATGAACAATAAATGCAGAAATAATGCATGTGGAAATAAATAAATACATATGTAAAGAAATACATAAATGTGAAAATAAATAAAAGTGGAAATATATAAATGATAATAAATAAATAGGAACAAAATACTTCAAATATGGGGAAAAATACTTAATAAGGAAATAAAATGTGTAATTTATGTATGTATGTATTAGTTTGCTTTTTTTTTACATTTCTTTGCACTTCTTTTATTTTAATATGGAAAGGGAGGGCATTTCCACTGGGGAGGGCCAATGGATGACTATAGTCAATTTGGCCTGCATAAAATGACATTAGTGGCATACAAGTGACAGTGCAGATATTATTTAGGTGGGGCTCCATGCAGTCGTTCATAATCAAACACAGCAAACAACATACAATTAAAGATGATATTAACACAAAAATGGGAGGTTTTTATTATCTTTTTCTATATCCTGTTCATAAAAGATATAATTAAATAAGCCAGTGAGAGATATTACACAAGGGTGTCATGTTTTTTTTAATCAGATAAGTTTGATATTTTAGCCTATTTTTTAAAAAAAAGGGTGAGATAACATACCAGCTCTTCAATTCATGATGATATTTTTAAACTCGAGACAAACAGCAAATCCACAGAATCATCAAACTACCCAATTCACATCAAGATGTGTTTGCAGTGTTTTTTTTGCATCAGATGGTGATTCTTCCAAGATGATGTTAGGGAATGGCTTAATAAGAATAATACTACTAAGGGGGAGAAGAAAAGAAAAACTACCGGGGATTTCGAAAATAACTTATATTATTTTTTATTGTATATTATTGTACAATAATGTATTATAAGAGTATATTAACTATATGTAATAATAATTATTTTATGCCTAGCAACGCTGTGAGGAACGTGCATATAACACAGTTGATAAAGTGTATATAAAAAACATTGTTTTATCTAATATTAGATATTACTGCTCGGGATTTATAAAAACAATTTAGTGGATTTAAAAGGAAAAAAAACACATTTTATGCGTAGCCCGCAATAAAGGAACTACTATACTAAAAGCTATTTCTAAACCTGTCTAAATATTCAGATGGAGGATTGCCCATACACACCTATTCATCTCTCTCCCAGCCGTAGGTGGCGCTGTACCGCCGTGATAAAGTGCGACGGCGCCTCGGCATGTGGAAGTGTGGACGGAAACTGAAGCCCGCAGTGTGTTTGATCTGCAGCTGTCGCGAGAGAGAAGAGAGAGAAAATAGAGAGAGAGAGAAGAGACAAGAGCAGAGAGGACGGTTGTAAAGACTCTAAAAACACAATCATTCCCGTGACTTTAACCCGCACACAACCGCGGGGCTAACACTCAGGCGCCGGTGGAGGAGACTGCAGACAGCAGCTTCTGGAGAGGTAAACCAGCGGCACTTTGGAACATGAGCCAGAAGTGGCGTTCGGAGCGGGGGTTTTGTTTCTCTGCGCAACGCGAGTTCAGGCCTGAGCTCATATAAACCTTATTTATTCTCCCTATTCTCCCAAACTCACTCCTTCATGAATCCCCTGGACCAATCCAGAGGACGAAGAGCCAAACAACAACGGTAGGTGAAGTGCTGCTGTGCTGTTCTAAGTTCCGTGTGGTGCTGTGTTAGAGGCCGAGTGTTCATACCGATCATATTATTTCAACCGTTAACTTATAAACAATCCCACGCGGATTAAACGACAAATGGTCTTCAGTAGAGAATCGGGTTGGTTTTAGTTTCTCATATGTTAGGGGAGCTTGTTTGGAGCCCACGCTAGTTAGCCGCCTAGCACAGTAGTGAGGCCGAGGTACAGCTGAACGCGTGACACTCAAGCACCTAAACACCCAGCTACACTCTGCTGGTTGAAGGCTGTTTGGGGCGTTTGAGGGGATTTTCAGCACCACACTCAGTAGTGTATCAATCTTTCACATTCCAGTTGCGTGTTGAATCAGTGCATGTGACCACGTGGATAAGATGTGAGAGCTTTTTATTTATTTTTATTTTAGTCCATTTGCAATTAATAGAAGTGCTTTACTGACATTGTTTGGCTTACAGTATTAATTAAAGACACTATTAACAGGCACAAAGTGACAAAAGATGGGGAAATAATAAAACGGGGCCAGTATAAGCTTAATAAAACGATTACTATATAATGTGTAAGTTAACTTAAATAGAATAAACATTAAACTTTGATATTTAAGACTACAGTGTTGGATTGACAATGAATAAACTAGTATGAAGCTCAGATTATTGGCTGATTTCTGATGTTCAAATAAATTTGGCTGTGATGAATGAACATCTGACACTTCAGTAAAATAAAGTGTCTGACTGAAAAGTTTGTCAGATTCTATTTTCTGTTTAAGATAAGATGCCTTCGGTTTGAGTCAAGCTATTTCTTAGAAATTTAAGTTGTGATATTCAGTGATTCATGTACACGTTGATCTCAGCAGCAGGTGCATTGATCTGATGGTGTGTTCAAGTCATGTCGAAAAGAAGTTGAACACCACCAAGGTCATAATTATGATTGGCAAACATGGGATTTTCTTTGAGCCTCAAGTTTTTGAGTTGAACATGGTAGACAATGGGTACAGCATCTGTGGCTAATGGTAAATTTGTTCATGTGTTTTTTTTTGTTTTGTTTTTGCGCAATAAAACTAGCTAAGTTGTTTGTGCAATGTTGTTGTACTTCCTAAATTGATTTTAAAACATACCAAAACACACCTGGTGCACATTTAATTCATTTTGTAGAAGTAGAGTTTAAAAAAACTAAAAACAAAACTATATTTTGTTGAAAGTTTCATAGGCATCTCGCGCCTACCAAAGGGATTTGAATACACTTGGCGTTGTAATTAGGACTTCCCAACTTGTAAATACAAACATCCCTGAGGTACTTAAATGCACCATGACTTCTGGTTTTGTGCCTTGGGAAGCACCCATAAGCTGAAAAATTCCTGGATAAAACCTTTGGCCTAATATTACAACTATCACGTCACTTTTTTTTTTTTTTTTTTTTTTTCTTTTTTTTTTTAGAAAAAAAGACAAGTAAAAATAAACTGATTATGTTCTCTAACGTTCTCTATCTTTTGCTTTCCAGTGCAAAACGGAGCTGTTACCCAAAAGGATACTTTGAACGATGATGAGTTCGAGCCTTACCTGAACGCTCAGCCCAGACAGGTAGGTCTTGTTTCAGAGCTGAACAAAAGAAGGAACCCATAGAGACAAAGAGCAGGGCAATTGTTTTTGTTGCTTACTCTCTTGAGGATTGATTATGGCTTGTAATTGCATCCTGGTCTCTGGGCTTTGTTTTCTTATTAGGGTGTCACTATGGCACTCTATGCTGGAGCCAAAGACTGTATGAGAGTTGTTTAAAGAGGTGTGTGGACTTAGTTAAGTCATCCATCATACATATTGACATAGATATTTATTTGCTGTCTAAATTGTATTGCATGTTGATGAGTCATAGGAAATTGCGCAAAATGCAGAGCAGCTGTTTACCAGGAAGTGATGAAAGGTGATTAAAGAATTAAATAATTAGCAATAATTAAGTTTATGCTCCTGTGAAGACATTCTGTAATTTCATTCAAATGAAAAAATCTCCAATTTGTCAATCCTAATGCTAATACATGCTGAAATAATGGGTGTTCTGGCAAAGGATGTCTTCTGAGGAAAATGGGACACGGATGAATAAAGGGTCTAGTATTCACCCCGTCAAAGGAATGCTGGGATCTTTTGTGGGGAATCTGTGCCACTGTTGCCCTCACAAAGCTGATTGCTGGTGTTGAAAATATGAGCAGGCTGTGTGCCTGGAGGGGGGGGCCCGGTCCATGACCAGTCCCAAACGATTTTCTCAAAGCTCTCTTCCCAACACTCAACATGTCAGAGGAGGTCTTTTAGTACACAGTTTCAGTACACTATAGTTGGCAGTAGGGGTGCTCCGATCAGGATCACAGAAAGCAGTATCTGCCGATACCGATCTTTTTAAAGTCTTGTTTTTATCATTTATAACTATTTATAGTGATACTCCAATCAGGATTTTTAGACTTTTATTCAGGGCCTGAATTTCATTTTTGAAAATGGGGGGAATTCCACTCTTAGGTGACTCTTGTGATTGGGTGAATCAGGCAACCCCCGCCCAGCACGGTCTTGTGCTTTCACAGAAGAGTCCGCTACTGATCCATGGCTGTTTACCACAAACACATTTATCCATTATTTTGATTTCAAATCCAAACATCGTCACTGAAAATGTTTTTTTCAGCATTGCAATTTTTATTTTTTTACACAGTACAGTAATACAATCTTTAACAGACATGTTTAAACACAATAAATATAAGCAACACATTATTCAATGCTTTTTAATTTTCCATTTACTTCTAGATTTATATATTAAGTTGCTCAAGCAAGTGGCAAAACATTTAAACTACTTTTCTTACGTTATCACAAACTTACCATTGACTGAAACAGTCAGCTCTACTGCCTTTTTTTATTTTTTAAATCTTTATTACAAGCAATCCTGTGGGTCATAAAGAACTTTGTTTTTCTACCTCCACAAGTGCCATCTATTATTGCCTTATTTAAAAGTGCTCTTTCACTTTAAACCTAGCCAAAAAGCCATATGTGTTGACTGTGAAACACAGTAGACTTTAATAATATGCATTTATGGTGTAATTACTACATTTTCGTGTCAATCCATGTTCATATTTACTGCAAACAATGTGCTGTTACTTTAATTCATAGCTTGCAGCGCAGCAAAAATAGACTCGGTGCGGAAACCATCTCTGCACTGCTGCAGACGCACCGCTGGAACGCACTGCCGGATGCAACCGTGTGCAGTGTGCACGCTTTATTAATCCATTAACATGAGCACGGAAAAAATACGCAACACATATGCACTGCAAACGGAGTAATGTGAACCTGGCATTATGTGTATGTGCTGCGAGTGTGCGTGAGCACACGGTCTGCAGGAGAGCGCGTGAGCGCTGAATGGTTAAACACTGGCAAGAATTAAAAAGTAATGCAATTTATAAACTTTAGTGATGATGTGACACTGCCTCGATTGTGCAAGTGACAATTCCTGTGTCAACTGTGCAGCTCGCTTATAGACAGACACGATGTGGTGATTTGAAGCCATTTGCGTATTTTGAGAGTGAAAGAGCGCGGCCACTGTGAGTCCCTCACGCTGTTTTCAAAATTACGTCTCACACAAGGTTTTCAAATTACTTTAGAAGTTATTTAATGAAGAAATATGAATTGTACCTCACCTTTAGCATTATAATTATTTCACCCGCGCCCGACAGAGACCGAGACTCTGCATGTTGTGCCAAACCTCTCACGGCAGCTTCATCAGCTTTGTAGATCGGCCTTTTTAGAGACCGCCGATCAATCATCTCAACATGATTATCGGCCGATAGTGATCGGTAGCCGATCAATCGGAGCACCCCTAGTATACAGGGATGAACAATAAAGTTGGCCTGTTGACCTGAGGTCACTGTGAGTTTAAGAGATTGTGTTGGTTGATTTAGGTTTTTTTGTTTTTATTTTTGTTTCTTTTTACATTGGATCAAAAATACAGTAAAAACAGCAAAGGTGACATTTTATTACAATTTAAAATAATTTTAATGTACTTTAAGTTGTAATTTATTCCTTTGAAGGCAATGCTGAATTTTCAGGCACCATTACTCCAGTATGCAGTGTCTCGTGTTCTTTCAGAAATCATTCTAATATGCTGATCTAGTGAACACATTTCTTATAAATGTTGGAAACCGTTTTTGTGGAGAAGATCATTTTCAGTGTTTTTTTGTTGTTGATTAAATAGAAAGTTCAAAAGAACAGCATTTATTCAATGTATACATTTGTAATGTTTAGCATTTACATTGTGTTGGCCAGTGATATTTTGGCAGTGCAGGCAGTAATCTGAACTTAGAGCAGAAGAAATCCTTATTGTTGAGTTCCTGTTGACTTTATTTATTTTCTTTTATTCAGCTTCACTTTCTTTCGAATGAGCAGTAATGGCAAGGGAAAGTAGAGAATATTTAATGACAATACAGATAATTGAAATGGTGCTTTTTTTCTATATGAAAACTTATATACTGTTCTTGTTTTTGCAGAGTAATGCCTATACGGCCATGTCTGACTCCTACATGCCCAGTTACTACAGCCCCTCGATAGGCTTTACCTATTCACTGAATGAAGCGGCATGGTCTACAGGTGGTGATCCCCCGATGCCTTACCTGGCCTCTTATGGACAGCTTAGCAATGGGGAGCATCACTTTCTACCAGATGCCATGTTCGGCCAGTCTGGGGCCCTGGGGAGCAACCCTTTCCTGGGACAGCACGGCTTCAACTTCTTCCCCAGTGGGATTGACTTCCCTGCCTGGGGGAACAGCAGCTCTCAGGGACAGTCCACACAGAGCTCAGGTTACAGCAGCAGTTACGCCTATGCTCCTAGCACGCTAGGAGGTGCTATGATCGACGGACAGTCTCCCTTTGCAGCCAACGAGCCGCTCAACAAGGCCGTGGGAATGAATAGTTTGGATCAGGGCATGGCGGGGCTGAAGATTGGGGCTGGTGACATGGCACCCAAAGTTGTTGGTTCTGGACTTCCTGGAGGGCCATTAAGTCAGGTATCTGCAGCTCCCACCATGCCTCCTGCCTCCATGGCTCCTGCTAAAACTGCGTCTTGGGCGGACATTGCCAGCAAGCCGGCCAAACCGCAGCCAAAGCTGAAAACCAAGGGGGGACTTGGTGGGACGAATCTGCCGCCGCCTCCGATCAAACATAACATGGATATTGGGACTTGGGACAACAAAGGGACTATGCCTAAACCAGTAGCCCCACAGCAGACTTCCCTGCCCACTAATGGACAGCCGCCAAATCAGTCGTCTCCTCAACCAGGTGCTACTGCCGGCGGGGTGCCGCAGCTGCCCCTCAGCAACGGACAGTTAATGCCTCCCACTGGTCAACTCGGCCAGCACCCTCTTCCTCCAGGTTGCCAGCCTGGTGCTGTCCCACCTCCCCTCTCCCAGGGCCCTTCCGCTCCCCAACCCTCCCAGCCAACCCGCTGGGTGCCCCCGCGTAACCGTGCCAATGGCTTTGGGGATGCAGTGGGCGGACCTGGCCAATCCCCTCCCAATTCAGGAATGGGTGGTGTGGCTGTGCCATTAGAGCCCCACCCAGTTCTGGAGAAACTGCGCATGGTGAACAACTACAATCCCAAGGACTTTGACTGGAACCCAAAGCACGGTCGCGTCTTTATCATCAAGAGCTACTCTGAGGATGACATCCATCGCTCCATTAAGTACAATATCTGGTGCAGCACAGAACATGGCAATAAGCGTCTGGACGCTGCTTACCGTTCACTGGCCAACAAAGGGCCGCTCTACCTGCTCTTCAGCGTGAATGGCAGCGGGCACTTCTGTGGTGTAGCCGAGATGCGCTCACCTGTGGACTACAACACTTGTGCAGGCGTGTGGTCGCAGGACAAGTGGAAGGGCCGCTTCGATGTGCGCTGGATCTTTGTGAAGGACGTTCCAAACAGCCAACTCAGGCACATTCGTCTGGAAAACAACGAGAATAAGCCAGTGACCAACTCCCGTGACACACAGGAGGTACCGCTGGACAAGGCGCGTCAGGTTTTGAAGATCATCGCAAGTTACAAGCACACCACCTCCATTTTTGACGACTTCTCACACTACGAGAAACGTCAGGAAGAGGAGGAGAGTGTAAAAAAGGTAATCTGTTAATGCCGTTGCTCCGTCAGGAATATAAAGCTGATTATTGTTTATCCAGTTCTTCACAAAGATCTTTTGATGTCAGTTTTGAAATGTTAGGACCACTGTTGTTCAATATTTTGATATTGTGAATCTGAAGTCATGCATTTATTTTCTTAGAAATGGAGTTTACCTAATTCAAAAGCATACCCATTTACATTAGGATAATGAATAAAAACACAGCGTTTAGGAATTGCAACCTCAAATGTTGCATTTGTTGCAAATGGTTTGTTGCACAAATAGCTAAGCTATGGAGAGCGAGATTATAAGTATACATGAAACGGTTGTTCTCCCATCATTTGCAAAGTCCGTGTACACCAATTCCCTTAAAAGGGTAGTTCACATGAAAATAAAATTTTCATAATTTACTCTCGTCATTCCAAACCTATTTGAATTTCTGTTGAACAAAAGATATTTAGATTTTTTTTTTTCATGCAAAAAGGTTCAGTTTTTCCATTTGTATGGGCAAAAATAGGTGAATATATATGTATATGTATGTGTGTGTTCTGTGGAAGGAAATCATACAGGCTTTAGGGTAGAGACACCAAACTGACACCAAAGAACTAGCGCTGAGGAAACCAAACTTTGACATAGAGTTGTGACGGTACGAGTATCGGTACCAAATGGTTCACGGGCAAATTCCAAATGGAAGTGATCATCCCTATCCCGTTGGAGTGGGAAGTTTGGAGTGAGCGGGCCACGTGCGTGCCATTAAGTAGTCGTTTGGAATGCACATGGCAAAGGGAGTGACGTAATTTCCTCATCTTCAGCTGGCATATTATGACAGCGCAGCACGGTGTTCACTATCATAAATGTCTTTTTATTGTTGTTAGCATAACTGTTGCAAATAAACATACATTTTATATTTTAAAAAGTTTAAAATATGCTATATAATATATAAAAACGAATATATATAAAACTTTTTAAAATATAATTTTTTTTTTTTACATTTTTTTTTAAGCGAATCTGCTGACGGACACCGTGCTGCATTGTCACGGGAACATGCCAGCTGAAGATAATGAGGAAATTACGTTACTGTCTACATAATGGCACGCATGTGCCCTGCGCTCTCCAAAGTCCCCACTCCAAGGGGATAGGGATGATCACTTCCATTTGCAATTTGCTCCATGAACCATTTGGTACCGATACTCGTACCGTCACACCCCTACTTTGGCATTGCCTCACATTGCTTGCATCGGGGAAAAAAGTTGCTCTAGAACACACCGGACTGACTACAACCAACGGCCAACTGATGTGTACGCTCTACTGTTTCCAACTAACGTCTACGCTTCCCATACCAGCAGGTGACTGTAGTCTGTATTCAGCATTCAAACGGGGAAACTTGAAGAGCTAGAACAGTGGATATACAAAGCAGTTTTACCGTTGTTTACATCAGCTGCGCTCATTACTGACAGATTACTTCAACGTCTGGATTCCACAAAGCCATGGTATTATTAAAATGATCCTCTGGTCAAATCAGGTGACAAGACAAGTGACAAGAATGACATCAAGTGTCTGTACATTCTTTACCCAGTCATTGGTTTGCTTTTGTAATTTCTGATTTTTTTTTTTTCGTGCGCTCATTTTCTAAGCTGAATAGCCAATTGGAGTTGTCTTTCTCGCTGACAAGCTCCATCGCTGATTCAACATTCAGAATCGTCCAAAAAACTAAAGCTGACCGATGCTCAAAAACCACCCGACATTGCCCGACGCACACCATTTAGTGTGTCCTGGGCTTTAAACAACATGAGTAAATTAATCAAATTTATTATTTTTGAGTGAACATCCCTTTTAACTCATGGTGGTGTTAATGGACTTTAAAAGTTTAATTAGAATTCAATCGAATTTAAATCTAATTTTCTCTCTCGGCTTGAATGTTTTTTTGGTTTTGTTTTTTTCAGTAGGATGACAACCTGTCTTTTGGCTTGACCAGAATGTTAGTATGTTAGTCAAATGACGAACATGGGGTTAAAACCACCATGAAAACGTCAACCGCAGGTTTTGGGTTACTGTGCATCACTGCAAGAGAACATCTGTGTGTTAAGTTTTTTTCAGCCTCATCAGTTCTCTGGTTAATTGAACAACATTCTGATGGTGCATGTCCATATTTCAGATTTGACCAAACATTAGCATACAATTTTTTTTTTAATTTTTTTTTTTTTTTATCCATCCACTAGCAAAATAGTGTGAAAGATGAAAATGCCTCAGCCTCATAAAAGGAGTAGAATTGTGTAATATATGGGTGTGATCACTTTTGTTCTGTATTTTCTTGAATAGTTTAGTGTTTTTGTGCTCTGTCACTTTGCTGTCTTTATAGTGTATAGCAGGGATCCTCAAATCTGGCCCACGAGATCCACTTTCCTGCAGAGTTTAGCTCTAACCCTAATCAAACACACCTGAGCATGCTAATCAATGTCTTCAGGATCATTAGAAAATCACAGGTAGCGGAGTTTGATCAGGGTTGGAGCTAAACTTTGCAGCGCATTGGACCTCCAGGGCAAGATTTGAGGAACCCTGGTGTATAGTATGTGTCTATATATGGAGTTGGAGTTATGTGGTGTACAATGCACTAAGCATATAAAGTATTTGTTTAGTGTGGTGAACAGCATTTATAGAGTTACCTGATAGCACATAATTATGTTGAAACAATTGAAAGCCCAGCCCAGATATCCACCATTCTGCTTTGTATAGTGGTGGCACTAATGGTTTTTCTTCTGTGCTGTTGTAGCCGAAAAGAGAGGTATTTTTAGATAATTAATTTCTTTACCATGGTTACGTGGACGAAGTGAATAACGGCTGTAAAGCTCCAGTTCTTATTGCAGTTCTTTCTGTATACGTGGGCTGGCTGGCATCACCAGTTGAGCTCACTGAATGTTTTTAGCAGGTCAGTTCTTCTGTTTGAGTAAGATGTAATTGCTTTATTGTGAAGTGTTGCTTACTGAAATAATACATTATAAAGAGAACACCTTCCAGTGAAATTGTTCAGGTGCATCTTTATTTACTTTTATTGTCCTTTTTCCTAACAAATGCTGGTACTGTGGTTCCCCCTCATCTCCCTGCAGTGAATACAGACTTGTTTAAGATTGGCTCTGTTTCACAGTTTGTCCTCCTGCACTATTCTCCAGTATATCTTTGAGTGGACATCATTTGTAATTTTAATTTTATTAACATGTTGCACACCTAGGTGTAATATGACTGGAGAAACCTAGCAAAGAAAACTTGGAAATATCTGTAATTTGCAGGCCAGAAAAAAATCTGGGAATTTTTGTAGTGAATATAGATGTTTCTGGTTATGATTGGCTTGAAAAATGTCATTACTTATTAAGGATTGATCACACATTATATCTTAACAATATATAAATATGGTCATTCTCTGTAGTTTGCATTTGAAAAATGTTTGGTATTTCAAGAGGATTTGATTAAATGGTATATTTCTTTTGGGCAGGTGGAGGTTCAGGGGAGTGACCCGTACTCCAGCAACTCCAGTCGGAGCCACTACAGAATGCAGGTGATTAACCCCTTGCTCATATTGAAAGCTATCTGTCAGCATGCTTGTAAATTAGAGTACCTGTGAGCTTGTAAATAATGGGTTTCAACCAATTAGTTCCAGCAGCAGGCCCTTAAAGTTGGCCAGACTGGTCATTAGGCATATTATTAAGAAATGTTCTTAAAACATTGTTAAATCATGTAAACAATGTTATAAATGTCCCTGTTTGGCAGGCAGTATTGGCCATGTAACAATAGCATTCAACAGTTTGGGAACAGTAAGATTTTTTTTTCTCCTCGTTGTTTTGAAAGTAAGTACTACTTTCAAAAACAATTCAAAGAACCCTGAAAAATCATATTTTAAAATTAAGTTATTTTAAATTGTAGTAATATTTCACAATGAAGCTGATTCACTGTTTGATAATAGAAATGCAGATTTAGGTAGGTAACTACCCCCATCTTTTAAAGTGTTTGATTTTAAGTAAAAGATCTTAATCTTTTGTTTGTTTTTTATTGATAATTATTTATTTTTTGTTTGGTGCAGTTTTTCTAAGAAATGCTTATAAAAGAGTTAATCACGTAGTTTAAAGATCCGGTCTTTACGGAATTTTTCAAAATGTCCTCCCAGCATGCATTGATAACAGTTGTTTTATTCATTCTCTTTTCCAGGATCGCCAAGGACGTGTGAAGTAACAAGCACTGCTTTGGGCAAAAGACTGACAGGCCCTATTTTTTCTCCACAGTCTTACAACCAGATATTTTCAGAAATTATTTTGGGGAAAGATTTAACCAAGGATTCAAAAAGAGGAAAAACGAAGCTAAATGAAGACTCTTCTTTTGATTTCTGTTGACCTAAAAGACTTCGAACTTGTAGTAAAAGAAATGACACGATTATTCATAGGACTACAACTTAATTCTATAGGATTCTAATAGTTAACCCAGTACTTCTGTACTCCCCGTACCACTTTTTTTTTTTTGTTTTTGTTCTGCTGCTTTTTTTTTTTTTTTTTTTTCTCCTAAATTTTGTTTTTTAGAAAAAAAAACGTCTGTTTTTACAGTCCAAACACATGGCTTTGCTTCTCTCTTGCTATATTGAGTTTTTTTTTCTTCTTTTAAATCATTAAGTTCTAGTGCCCGGATCCTCTATAGGCAGAACCCCCCTATTTCTGTTAACTCCTCCTCCTCTTTATTGGAGCTGAAACCATCCAGTCAGCAGTCAGGACGTGCAATGATCGTTGCCTTCTCAGTGGATGTTCCATTATTGGTTAATTGGCCACTAGTCGGTTCAAGTCTCATTTACCTTCTGAGGGGGAAAAAAAGTTTACCCAGTTTCAAACCAAGATTATAAAATGGAGGAGAAAAAAAATGTAATGAATGTTCAGGAATGTCCAGTTTTTTTTCGTATCTGTTTTTTTTTTTTTTTTTTTTTTTGTGTGTGGTGTGTGTTGGTATAGCGGGTGTTTGGCAGGGGACGGTAAACAGAAGCCGATTTGTTGAGTTAAGGCTTTTGCTCATGATCAGTTTTATAGTGTACAAAAGGGGGCTGTGTTTGAGAGTTGTCAGCTTATTTTTCCATTTACTCCTTTTTCTTCTGCAAGTTAAAGAAATTATTGCTATGGGCTGCTCTCCTCCCGTCATTTTTTTTTTTTTCGTTCTCGTCTTTCTCTTCCGTTTCTTAAGTCTGCATTGAGGTGGGCCTTGCACCCTCTCTTTCTCATAATCAGTTCATTAAAAATAAATGTGGTATACTCGGCAGAACATGTGTGTTGCATTTTCCCCTTCTTTGATTAAAAACTACGTCATGCACTAACCTGTGTCCCAAACTGCCTGGTCCCCCTCCACCCAGCACCCACACTCCTCTCCTACACTAGCTGCCTGCACACTTCACCCCTTCTTCTACTTTGTTCATGTCAGTGCATTGAACGACTCTTGCAAAACTGCTGGCATTTAGCAGTGTCAGAATAAAGATGCTGCACAAAGCTTCAAGTGTGTTTGCTTTCTGAAGAAGTGAATTGATCGTATGACCAACAATTAGTTTGGTCTGTTCTTATTGGCAGTTTGAGGGTTTGTTTTACCTGTATCCAGTGCCGTTGTCGCAACAACAATATGCCTTTCTTGTGAGGAAGCCATCTGTCAGAAACCTTGAGTGAAAAGCCACCTGAATAGTGAATCAGTAGTTGTGTTAAGTATGGTTAGACATACTTATTTCCGTTAAATCATCCATTACCCCATAGCTTAATGTTTGAGCCAGGTCAAAGAAATAATGTGTTGAGATAAAATGCTCTGGAGATAAGACTTCTCACAAGCTGAAATGTGTTCTCTGGATTGACCAGCTTTTCTCACATTGAGTCACCTAGGTCTTACATGAAAGGGTTTGATTATTTAAAACGCTGTAACAAGAAATTCTTTATAATTTGTGAGTGATCGTGTGGTTTTTGTCCGCAATATTGATTAACCCGTTTACTTCTCAGGAGCACTTTCTTAAGCCTCTCGGTGGCGCTGTTTCCACATGTCACCATAGTCTATGGGTTTTTACCTTGAGTGTGTAATCAAAGCTTGTATGTGTTAGGAAATCGCCAGATTCCTACATAATAATTGTTTGAAAAATAGAGTAAATTTACATTTATCAAACTTGCATGTCAGCATCCTAAAATCACAGTGGGCTGCCTGCAATACTCTTCGACAGTAGGACAGGTTTAATCCTAAAATGGCGGCACTGTGTGGAAATGAACATGTTTGTCCATCAGGGGGCGTTAAATACTTTTTTACGCCTTCTAAACTGATGTAAACGACCCGTTTGAATGAAAAGAAGAACTCGCATTTATGACTAGTTTACTTTTGTTTTTACAATGATGTACTTTTTATTCCGTTAATTTGAGACTGTCTGTTTTTTTTTTAACAAAAGATCGTTCCAAATTAAATTACATAACTAAACCCTTTAAAAAGGCATAGCTCACTCAAAAAAAAAAAAATCTTTCATATTCTTTTGTGTCATTCTGTTTGACGAACTGTATGGCGTTGGGTCTTCTGTGAAACTTAAAGGGTATATTTTGAGAAATGTCTCTTTTTTTTTTTTTCACAGAAGAAAGTAAGTAATCCAGTTTTGGACTGACACAAAGAGTGAGGAAATGAAGACAATATTCTAAAAAAATCCTCCTTTTGACCACAAAGAGTCACAAGTAATGTTGCAGTGCCCTATACAATCATAAAGAATCAAACATGGCCCACATGGTGAAGATTGTGACCACCCTTCACTCTCATAAATAAAAAGCTGTCACTGGGGTGGTATCTTTTCAAAATTACCTAATTATGTAGCCTACCTTTAAGGTACCAAAATGGACCCTTTAGGTACAAACTTGTAGCCTACCTTTTGAAAAAGTACTGCCCCAGTGACAGCTTTTGTAGCCTTATTTCTGAGTGTTGTTTGTATTGTATTTCTGTGTGCACAACATTAAACCTTGTTTTATGAGGTAAAATCATCAGATACGTTTCACACTATAGTGTATATGACCATTTAAAATTTTACTATCCAACAGTTTTGAGCTTTGGTAATTTGTCAAGGGCCACTGTGTCAGTGAGGTCACAGCCATCAATCATTTAAACATTTTAATTGACACTGCAGTAGAGCTCTGCCTCCCTAAGTGCTAAAACCAAGTGTTTACACATAGCCTTATATGTGTCTGAATCAGTTCTTGTCTGATGTGTGTTTGGTTAGAGTGTGTATGTATTTGTGTCTATTTTAGAGCATGAGATATTAACATGTCAATTTGGGTACTTTTGTGTGTGCGTGTGCATTGTTGATATTGGGGGAGTTTTACGTATGAGGGGGAAATAAGATGCAGCACATGGCTCAACCTGCCGTCTGTCTACACAATGCCGCCTGAGGGGCCCTTCTCTGACCTCAGCTTCTCTCTCCCCAGGGACCCCAAAACCTCTGGGGATCCCCAGACAACATGAAGGTGGGGAGGGGAACGGCACGTGTCTCTGAGACCACTGATGCGGTGTATGTTCAAGACAGATGCAGTCTAGTCTGTCCATGTGTCTACTGCCATTCTTCTCTGAAGATAGAGCAAACCAAATAGTGTACATGCCTGCTGATGTTTACATTTTACTTCATTTTTTGCTGTTAAAACTGTTGGGTGCCTTAGGTTTTAAAGAAAATCAGAGCCTCAAGAAAATATTGGGAAAATTCGTAATAAACCATTTCGCTTTAGCATGAAAAAGACTAATATATAGGTTTATTCAGCATACTTTTGGATCAATCGCTATAACAGTGCAGGCCACTGGAAAGTCTGCAGCGATTTTCAGGCTTTTAGATCTCATCCGTGTGGCCGCTGCTAACAGGCTGCACCTGAATAACAAAGAGGCGCAGGCCTGAACTCAATCAGTCTCGGGTTTAAGAGCAATAAATGTTGTGAATTTCTGATTTAGGTTCTTCTTGTACTCCAGACAGTATTATCTCGTTTTATCCTGCTGCCGTTGCTGTCCGGATTGTGTGCGGGGTGAGGGGCGAGGAGCGCGCGCTCCGTTTATCAGTGTGTTGACAGTCGAGTAGCCGCGTGCGTTCAGCGCATTATCAAGAGCGCGCGCGTGTATTTTTTGCCATTAGTAACGCCTGGCCATGTCTGCAGAAGATGCAATTTACATAATAAAATAATTTCTGTATTACACCGAGGGACCGATTTAGGCCTATTTCAAACGAATATGTATATAGTATGGAGGTCGAACGAAAATATGAAAGGGTCCTTTTAAATGTCCTTTCTATTGCATAAAATGTATTTAACAGCGCAAAAAAAAAAAGTTAAATAGCTCAATTTTAATTAAAAACATTAAGAATAAAAAAAACAATCTGAATTTAGGCTGATTTATTATATTATTATGCAAAATCTTGCACATTTAACGATGTCTAATTTTCTAGATTTAAATGATCCATTTGTTTATAAGCATCGGCTATTTGTTAATTTTTTTATATAACAAAGAAATTATCCAAATTAATTGTATTCAAAATATTCATTAATTGTAATTTGCTCTTCATTTTTCTGAATGATGTTAAGATGTTTTCCATTTGCTAAATTTTACGAATATTTGTCATGTCTGTGTTTATTAATTTTTTTCTCTGTAGAGGATTTTGAAAGACTAGGCCTAAATTAAAAACAAAAATCATTAAAAAAAACACCAAAAAAACCTTAAAAATAAATAAATTCACATTATTTGTTAATATCTTTTTCCAGAGACCGAATATTAGACATACTGAAATTTTAGGCTATTTGTCGAAACTTTTTTATTCAAATGCTTATCATTTTATAATTATGCTCCATTAATGCAAGAATGTAACACGTAACCTCAGCATGGTTAAAGTTCAAGGTAACGTTCCTCTCAGACATTTTAATGAATGTTGTGCAGAATTATCTTTCGGAATGGTCGCCTATATTTTAAGTCGTCATAAGGACTAATGTGGAAAAGTATGGACAAGTGTGGAAAACATAAACACGTCTCAAAGGTTTGTAAGTTGCACGACCAAAACATCCTCTGTGTAAAAGTATAAGCTAAAAATGCAACACCAGCAACGTCATATGCAGTATGAATGACTGTCAGAGTGATTAATATGTGCTTTTATTGTCTTCACAGTTGTGTGTTCCGTCCACGGAAATCTAGCCTGAGGGGAAGAGCCTCATCCCAGACCCTGTTTGCCTTTCTTTTGTGAGTAAAATTCATCATAAGTCATACATAAATACATAAACTTTGACCCCTCTAAACATCTGGGCCACGTGCCTAGAGCAGATAGGTGATTTATTACTGCCAGTTTGAAGGAACATGATTTGAATGCAGAAGCTTGACTTTGGGCCTTATGTGTTGGTGTTTGTGCTGTTCTCCTGTTTAAAATCTGCAGTAGCAGGTTGTAACAAACCTCAATAATACACTACTAAAGATTGTTTATCTTAAGGGGTTTGTTGCAAGGGCACCTGATCTTACTCCAAATTCACTGTCACAGATTTGGACAATGCTGTCAGAGATGACAGAATTGTGAAATATTATATTTTTAAAAATCTGCACAGATTTAATGGGTAATATTTAAAGCCCTTTATCCCACACTGCGTTTGCATATTACACTCCATTGCTTGCAATGATGGCTTGTGTTGTGAAATGTAGGTCATAACGCAACCTTTGCCGTTTTCGCCTCTGAGCTTTTTGCAGAGCATTGCCACTAAATATAATCTCATGGTTTGGAAGAGATGCATCCATGCCTTTCGTAAATCATTATATGCATATTAGGCCCTGTGTTTGTGTATTTTTGTTTAATGTAATGAATATTCGATGGTCTGATTAAGTGTTTGCCATGTATAAAGGGATTAGCTGGTTTCATGATATCGACGTGAGTCAAATAGGGGTTGGCAAGTGTAGTGCATTATTTTATTGTGCACATATGATGTCTAATATGAAACCACAGTTGTAGTGACCGTACTAAACATGACACTGTTCCGTCGATCGGTCGCTCAGGTGAGTGCTGCTGTTGGCTTCTCTCTTGGCATTCACCGCGTGCCTTAATTGTATTGAAATTAAATCAAGGTCCACTGTGAACACAAAGAGCAAAAACCCAAGTTCCTGAACGTCATCCAACTTTGTCTTTTCCTACAAACTCTCTCCGTTCCTCTTCATCTTTGCAGTCTGGTCTGTTCTCATGGCTAACGGTTCAATCATGCACTTCAGCTTCCCTGCCGGTTCACTCACTCGTCTGTATTTGGTCCCTATGCACTGTGCACATCCTGTTCTTGTCCTTCAGTACAATACCACATTTCTGGGCTCATCTAAAATCCCTCTCTTCTCACCTGTCCTCCTCCTCCTCTTGCATCTGATGTGGGCTTCGGTGGTGTTAGTGCAGTCCAAACAAGAAGTCCTAATCTTGCACACACACACTCACGGACACGTACAAACACACTATCGCACATCTTTCCGAGGGTTCTCCCTGTGCGTGCGGGTTTTAAATTGCATAATTCCCCGTCTTCCATCGGCCTAGATGTGTGGTAAGAACAAAACATACATGATAGTGCAACACAGTGTTTCTCATGCTCATATTTTACACACATTCAGAAACACATTTACAAAAACATTCAGACATTCACAATTCTAGCTATATCCTGTACCGAATGCATGTCCTGAGAAATTACAAGACAGCGAGAGAGAGGAGACCGAGAGATAAAGAGGATCTACCTTTTGTTGTACCCATTCTCCTAGAAGCCCTGGCACCTGCCTTCTGTTTCATTCCAGCAGACCTTTTCCCTCTCTCGGTCAAACAAAGAGGACCAGCAAAGCTGTGTGTGAGGGATGTGCGAAGATGCAAAGCTATGCACTGCTCTCCCCCTCGTCTATTCAGCACGTCCACCGCCATGATGAGACGGCTGCCAGCATCACAATGTAAAGCTAGCGCTTCCCTATGACAGTCTGTTCTCTCCCTCTCTCCCCCCACCTCTCTCTCTGTCTTTTTATTTCTCTCACTCTCTCTCAGCATACGCACACCTATACGGCAAGTAAAAAAAAAGTACGGTTAAAATCACATCACATAAAATGAGTTGAAGCTGACGATGACAGTTGAAATAAATGCATACGTTACAGAGAAGATGTACATGTATTTCGGAAAATAATAATATTCCAAAACACATCAGTTACAGCCACAAGCATCAGATCACATACAACAATTACCCAGAAGCACGGTCTATTTCTTCAAAACTACTGACAATAAGCAGCTAATTATCTTTAGCTTCATTCTTTTTCCTCGCATTCTCGCTCTAGCGGAGAAAACAGAAATGTATATCCTGGTTTTTCCCATTCTCTTAGTTCCGTCAGTTCCTGCTACTCTCCATCCAAGGGTGAACAGGGTGTCCTGCTGAAGCTCTCTGCCCCAGCTGAGGCTCCTTTTCCTGGGGGCTGGAGAGCGGTATTGCAAGGGGAGATGTTCTGGGGGTGGGGTGGAGAAGGTTTAGGGGAGAGGTAGGCAGGCAGGTAGGAAGGTTTTCACGCATGCAGGAAGGGAAAATCAGGTGCTGGGATGTTGCAGCCGCTTAAAAACCAAAACCCAAAAAAAAAGAGGAGTATTCTCCCCCGTGAGAAAATCAGCCTGAGAAAATCCAGTTGTGCAAGCCACAAAAAATGTTTTTTTTTTTTTTTTTTTACAAAAACTAAGAATGACCATATACATATATAAAACACATCCAAGGTATACATATCCAGAGGAAGAGGGAAGGAGCAGGTATGCAAGGGATGAGCGGTTCACACACACGGTCACACACACACTGTGCTGCGCACACGCTCGGGCTACAATTTATGCTCTCCGTTTGACACCACCCCCACCTCCCTGGGCACATACATACGCGCTCACACACACACACGTGCGTGTAACGTCCCAGCTGATCATGGTAGAGAGATTAGATTGTAGGGACAGCTGGCAGGGATTACACACGCAGGGGGTTGACTGAGCAGGGGAGGGGAGACCCTCTCTGACCAAGATGTATACACACACACATACACATACAAAATAAATGGCACATAAATGCAGGAAGAAAGTGTGCAGCATCACATTTACTTAGAAATATGATATCATATAAATGGCTGCTATATTTGGAAATAAGAACACACACTCATAAACTGAACGCAGGACGCACCTAGTGCACATCTAGATGCTGAGGGTTAATGTATGGTAATGACTGCTAGGGGGTGTCGGGGTGACACAGTTGACCTTTGACCCTGGACCACTCCATCTTTTCAGGGTGATCAGCTGATTGCAAAAGGGGGGTCATGGGGAGGCAACCCAATATGCTCCCCTGACACACACGCACTCATGCACTCACGCTGAGACAATACATCATGCATGATATAACACAAGCCGCTACTTCGCTAATGTGCAATATCACTGCGAACCAGTGGGACGGGAGCTTAAAATGCAAAATAAATTTTTGTTTTAAATCATTTTTTCTTAGTTCGTGCGCATCACACTCCAACACACTTGCACCGCATGCAACTGGAAGCATTTCAAAGTGTGAAACCCCAGTGAACTAGCTCTACAGAAGAGATCAAAACTGTTTAGTCTTAGATTTTGAACAGCATTTGAACTATATCAGACATTTAAATCAATTCTATGCTTCAGCATTTTCTGGTGCGGAGGACTGCAAGAACGTTCTGTTCTTTGAGAAAAAGTTATTTTAAAATGTTATGCAAAATATGCATGGCTATTTAATAAACCTTTTTTCACTATTTTATATGAAGAAAAATAATATGAGTTAATGTCATTAAAATACTTAATAATATATATGGAGTGTAATAATTATATTAAATATATTCATGTAAAAAAAATGTATAATGATAAATGAATTAAACATCACCACACAATGATAGACAGAATGCCATTTTTTAATGGAGCTAAAACATAAAAGAGAATATTCTACAACTTAAAAGCGAAGTCTTAAAAACTGTGTGTTTGTGTGTAGCATGCTGAATGTCTCCTTGCTCTATTTATGTCTTTGTCAATGTGTGTATATTCCTGCATGAGATCATTATTGTATATTTTTGCAGTTTATGTGTGTACGCCCCAGGCAAATCAAACGGAAATTAAATGTATGTAAATGGCAGAGATTAGGGCCTGTGTGTGTTTGTGTCAGTACTAGCCTAGCCTGCATTCCTCCTAGCAATAGCGTCCTCTGAGTGCACTTTAATCTGTAATCTGACAGATTAGCAAATAGGAGCGTTTGAGCTGGATTATCACCTCGTTACAAATGACGAGCATCCCAGGACCTGCTCCTTGTGTGTGTGTGTGTTCGTATGTGTTAGCATATTTTGTATTCTTTGTGTTTTGTGTCTGTGCAGTTGTGTGCTTTTAAATACACTTCCATGATGTGGAATCATGATGTGGGTGTTTCTTTAAAAGTGACACCACATTCTTTGCGTTTTGTTAAAATTTTAATATTAAATGGTTAAACAAACGCTACAGATTTTCTGAACAGAATTCATCACATTTAAAATATATATTTTTAAATATTTTTGTCATAATATATTTTTTTCTGTCCTGTATGTAACAAGGTACCATTTTCAGGCTTTGTTTAAAGATTCATTTATTTTTATTTATTTTAATTCCAGAATTCATATCTTGTATGTCAGCATCAGATTCAAATTTTCATCAAAAAATTAATAAATGAAAACAAGCTCCATTGTTTCTGTTGAAGCGGGGTCGTGTCCTTTTCGCGCTGCACATTTTAAAGAGTTCACATAACAGATGAGGGTTGCTAAACGTCCTCACTGATGATCCGAAATGGGCATTTACAAGATTACAAAGAAATAAAGCAATGATTTTAAAACCAAACCTGCAGTAATTTAAGGGTGACAGTAGCCATTATTTACACTACTGCAAGCTCAGTGTGCAAATGTGAAAAAAGCAGACGATGCACCGTTACACACTCAGGTGTGTGTGTTGTTTCGTGTTTTTTTGTTTTTTTTTTTTTTTGCTTTTTGTATGCCCTTCATTTAAAGGATATGGGTGATAATGCCTGATTTGGCGCATTATATTGGTGTCCTCATTAGTGTGTGTTTGCCTATGGGCTATGCACAAATGTGTATGTGAGCGAGCACTGATGAGTGTGTGTGTCTGTGCAGAATGCTTGGTAGGTCGTTTGGCAAATCCGGCAGCATGTGCTATTGTGTTCGACGCTACACTCACATTCATACACATGCATATATAAAAAGTAATGCCACAGACAAATGTGACAAAAAATACAATTTGTTGTTAAATCAACACATAGACAACACAAAGGATAGTTCACCTGAAAATGAAATTCTTGCCACTATTTATTCACCCTCACGTTTTTCCGAACCTGTATGAATTTCATTCTTCTGTGGAACACAAAAGATATTGTAAAGAATGTTGCAACTGTTTTTCAAAAGGCTTTTTTTCTTCTTCAAAATATCTGCAAAAAAGTACAATTTTGTTGTTAAATCAACACATAGACAACACTTTAAAGGGATAGATCCCCTAAAAATAAAAATCCTGGCGTCATTTATTCACGCTCATGTTGTTCTTCTGCGAACCACAAAAAAGATATTTTGAAGAATGTTGCAACTGTTTTTTGAAAGGCATTTTCCAAAATATCTAAAACTAAAAGTACAGTTTGTTGTTAAATCAACACATAGACAACAATTTTAAAGGGATAGTTCACCTAAAAATGAAAATTCTGTTGCTATTCATTCACCTTCATGTTATTCCAAACCTAAATGACGTTATAACCTATTTATAACCTACTTTATAACCTATGAGATTTTTTTTAAATGTTGCAACTGCTTTTCAAATGGAATTTTACAAAAGCTCTTCCTTTGTGTTCCTTAGAAGAAAAAAGTCATCCCGTTTTGGAATGATGGGATGGTCACAGAATTTTTTTTTTGTGTGTACTGTGCCTTTAACACAATAACTAGTATATAACATGCAGATGATGGTCAGTTAGTTCCTCTAATCCTATCGGTAAATATTATCCCACTAAGTGTAAAAGGGACAGCACTGCAGTTTTAATTTATCATAAAGTACATGTATTTAGCACTAAAGCTCATATTGGAATACAGTACAGAATATGATGCTAGTTATGGCAGTGCACAGTGCAGTCTCCAGAGTACAGCTGAAAATATGAGCTCTCGGTCATGGGCGCTTCATTGTGGATGGATCGATGCCCTGCTCTCCCCCTGGGTCACTGGTGTCCTCCAGTGCCCTTAATATTAGTGGCAATTTCATTAGCTCTGACCACATCGCTCTGATAGAGAGGGCGGCAGGGTTTTGGGGTTTGCTGATTAAATTTTTTTTTTATTAAAATGACATCTACTGGTGTCCCATTTTACATTTCTTTCATACCTCAGATGATTATTTGTTCTCTTTGTAGTCGAAGCTCTGGAATACTGCATTTGAAATGGGATATAGCGTCTTCGAATGCTTCTTGAAATAATGATGCTCCTAGACCCTACAACATGACTAATTCCAAAAAAAAGGATGGGAACTTCTCTGTTTCTCTCTCCCTCCCTTTTTTCTCAGTACACCCCAGTAGTCAGCCCAGCAACAGCACACAGAAGCTCCCAAAAGCAACCCCCTTCTCGCCGCCTCTGCATCCAGTGACCCAGTTTCCACCCCCTCTCTAAAACAAATCACTCCATGACCCACTTCTTCGTTTCACACCACTTTAGTGTGCGCGTGTGCTTCACAAAATTATGCATCTGTATTCGCTCTGAGGTTCAGAGGCATTTCATCTGTGCGTTTGGTTACGGAAAAATACTGCTGGCAGTATAAAATCCCCCACGTTAATAATAAGCGCACAGAGAACTGTGGATTTCTCTTGCTTCTGTATGTAACATCAGTATGTCTGATTATGTTAAAATAGTCCTTCAAGGTCAGCGTTGCCTCCTGACCATCTATAAAAAGGATTTTTGCAATCACAATTATTTTAATCTTCCAATTTTTTGTGGTTCGTTGTTGGATAAGTGCGTGATTTGTAATTAAAGTGCACCATCAACGGCTGAATTCTTTTCTGATTAATGTATGTGATAATGCTCATACTTCTGATAATAAGAACATGTCAGTGAGACTGTCAGAGGCGGCAACAGGAAGGCAAATCAATTTTGCGGCTTATTTAAGCAGAGAGACGAATGGTAATTTTTAATAATCAGCTACGCTCAGACGGTAAGTCACACATACAAGCAAACTCAGTTTATAAGGATTAATCCGTAAACATTTGTAATATTTAATCACAATGTTTTTCTGTAAAGGCAACTGCATGCTGTCAGACTCTGGAGTTGATTTAGGTTTCATTTAAATGAGCAGTAGGCCATGGTCATCTTTACAAATTTTTACTCAAAGGTGCATCGTTTAGAAAATCGTAGAACATGTGCATCTTTAATGAATGCAGTGGCATAAGTGTGTGCCCTGTCAATCAATGACATGCAGAGGGTCAGATTGACCCTGAATGGCTGGGTGACAGGTTACACATAATTTAATTTTCCTTAGTTAACTTCCACCACCCGTCTCTCTTTATTTTTATTTCTTTGGTATGTCAGAAAAATATAAATTTACTGTATATCTGGCAGCTAGAAGAGATGTAGCTGTGTTTACTGCCTTAAATTTCAATATTTAATTTTATTAGGGAAATACAAGCCATTATATCTGTTTAATATTTTACCCCAATTTTTACCCGAATATTTTTACCCCAATGTAAATCTTTATATATATATATAATATATAATATATATATATATATATTTTATTTCATAATCAAGTCTCTCATCACGTCTCTCTTCAGACTCTGGCCCATTGCATGATATATCCAATACAGCAGAGAATACTGCTTCTATTCTCTCTATAATTGTTTCTAATCGCTTTCTCTCTATATTTTTTTTCAATGCTTCACATGTAGTTTTAGACACAGGGTGCCCTGGATTCCTTCGATTGAGAGGTGATTTGTTTTATTTTATTTATTTATATATTTTTTTAATTTTTTTGGGCACTTTGCATTTTATATTTATCATAAACTTAGTGGTTTTTAATATTATTTTACATTGATACATTGTATAAATACACACATTTATAAATATACTGTATTATAAATTAAAATGTTTTATTAAAAAGTTTCACATGGTTTCCATCAACATATTAAGCAGCACAACTGTATATAATTATAAGAAATGTTTTTGAGCACCAAATCAGCATATTAGAATGATTTCTGAAGGGTCGTGTGACACTGAAGACTAGAGTAATGGGTGCTGAAAAATCATTCTTGTCATCACAGGAATAAATTACATTTTAAATATATTAAAATAGAAAAGTTATTTTAATTGTAATAATATTTCCCAATATTACTGCTTTTTACTGTACTTTCGATCAAATAAATGCAGACTTGGTGAGAATAAGAGACTTCTCAAAACAAAAACATAAGAATGTACATTACATATATTATTTTATATATAATATATATATAGGCTATGTATGTAGGTACTATGTTTGTGCTCGATGTAACAGAGTAAATCATATTAAACTAATATAAATATAAAAGTAAATCATATAAAAATTCTATTGTGAATTTGGCTGTATTATTTTAGAAATATTGTTTATGCATATCATGGCATCCTCACAGTACTTCCCATTTTTTCATTGTAATTTGTGTCACCGAGGGAAAGCCTATAGGAGACATTAAAGCATATAGCCACAAGATTTCTGCACAGAGCAGGGTGAAAAGGATGAACTATTAGTGGAGGCCAGTGGCACTGTCAGATTAAACGTAATCCCAGCACAGGATGCCAAACAAGGCTTCAGGTTCATAGAGGAGCGCCAACGGGACGAGAAAAAGGAGGGGGTGGGAGGAAAGACAGGTGGGCCAGGAAGACAAGAGAAGAGGGAGAGTGAGGAGGTGTGCGTGGATTTGCCCTAATATAATGATGCCCACTGGAATGGAACTAAAGGACAGATTCAAATGTATAATTGTTATTGCAATACAGTGTTGTAAAATATTATTAAAATTTAAAAATAACTTAAATTTCAAATCACTATTACATTGATATTATATTATACAAAACAACTTTATTATTTTGTAAATATGAATATAGAATTAATATTTGGCGCTGATATATATCGTGTATTGTATCTGTAATGTAATGTTATTTCTGTGGTGACCAAGCTGAATTCTCATTCTGATTTGTTGCTCAAGAAACATTTCTTATTATCACAGCTGAAAATGGTTGTGCTTTTTAATATTTTTCTGGAAACCGTGATCCATTTTTTTCGGAATTCTTTGAGAAATAGAAAGTTTAAAAGAACAGTATTTATTAGAAATAAAATATTTGAAATTTACATTTGTAAAAGTGTAAGTCTTTACCGTCACTTTTTATCAATTTAATGTATCCTTACAGAGTAAAAGTAGAAGGTAAGTTTCCCTGTCCACTTCCTGTGAAGTGATGAATTAATGCACACTTGTTTCTTATGCTGCTTGAGGTGCCCTTCAGACTGAAAATTCACACCATGCAGTTTGGAATATCACTTATTCTTGCCAAAAACCTTGTGTCTGCTTTATGGGGCACATTTGAGCGATGCAAACATACACAGAGAAAGAAACGTAGTGCAGAGATTGAAACATGTCTCTGTAGTCTGTGCGAACGGGATTATGGGGAAGCTGTAATCTGACCATCCCATGTGGGGTAAGAGTGTCTTACTCAAGGCTGCTCCGGGGTAAAAACAGCAAGGGTCGAGGGGGAGGGGATGATATCTGCTAACCTGTTAACGAGTTCACCAGCTAATCCTGAAGTGGGATTGGGTGGATGTGGGGCCCTGAATTGGACACAGCGGTTGCAGTGTGACCTTCACGGACACACTGATAATATATTTCTGAGTGAGTGAGTGGGGAAAGGAAAAAAAGGATTTCTTTGTGGTGACGCAAAATCGCAATTTATTATTTTAATTAAGCATCTCACTCGAGTGAGACCAGCAAAGCCCTAATTATGTTAAAATACCCAACAGTCGACTGCCTCTTTTCTTTCTCATGTTAATCAGAAAGAAATGTGTGTATGACTTAAGCAGTCAAAGCTTAACAAGACTCTTAACGGTGGCATAGATGCCTTCACGAAACAAATCAATGTTTAAAACTAACCTGTCAAACCTGGTGCCAAAAGCACTAGGCCAATCTCTTCAGAAATGTCCTTAATTAATCTCTGATTAACTCATCCCATTAATCTATTTATCACTTGCACTCACCTTTTCTCTCTTTGAATACCTACCTATATCACCTTCTCTCTCTCTCTCGTTCTCAACCTACTGTAATCTGTCATTAACAAAATCCCTCCTGCATATTCAGAATCCGGTGATTTGAACCTCTAGCTGGTACGAGCAGCATCTGCCAAGAGCGTAAATGTAAACGATCAGATGTTAATGGCCCTCTAATGGTAACAAGGAGAATGAATAGCTGCACATCTCCCCCCTCATTCTTTTTGAGAGACCTCATCTTTTTTTTTCTTCAATCCATGAGCCATCTAACAACAGTTTTGTTGCCATTTACAGAAACACCAGTTCAGCATCCCGCCACCCACTCTGAGTTCACAGACCTTAGGAAAAGAATCGCAAATACAAAACCACAGAAAGAGAGATTTCTTGATTGAATGCATAAAGATTAATGCAATCTACAGTATTTTGACATTCCAAAATTCCTATACCTATATATACACATAATCTGACATCATTTCACCTTTCTCAGTATTTAACCATCAGTATATCTGTTTCACAGCTTCTCACAGCTTCCATGAACCAGTGATTTCCTCCTCGGGTTTTGTTTTAGCACTGCTACTCATGTCAGCGTGCATTTGGTAATTATATCTCATTTGCAAAGCAATTTCAAAGCCTCTCTTTCTGCCCTCAACACCTCTAGGTGACACCAAACCTACTCCTTTTCTCAGATAAGTGGCTACAATCTTAAAAGTGAAAATAACAAATAACAACTAAACAGACAGCTTTTTGTCTTTCTTTCATCCTTCTAGTCTGAACATGCATGGTGCAATGCTTACACAATACATATGGATGGATGTGTGTCTGTCTTCTAAAAATATGGTTGAAATGAACAGAGCGCTGTCGAGGAGTATCTGCAATCCAAACACAGAAAAGACAGTCCACACTTGCTGACATTACAGCTACGAATCTTAAAGTAAAGTTTATGGGATTCTGTGGATCACTGTTGGTCTACGTGTTAACCTTCTTTAATATTTCAGTGCAGCGAATAAATTTGACTTGAAGGGTGAAGCACAGCATCAGTACATGCCTACATAGTACAGTGAATTTAATGTTGGATGATGACCTGAATTGACACAATTTCTGCTTTTTCATGAAGCTGTCTTGAATTAAATGAGGTTTAGAGGCAGTGCCTTTATTTTGACAGTTGCCACTGAATAAAGCCACCACTGCAATGGAAAGATATAATGCAAGTATTTGCATGCACAGAAATAGCAATAATCATGATGAATGGATTCCAGATGCTAATTTTAATGTATGCAGCCGCGCTCCTCTAGGACAGCACACAGATGCTCAGTTTTGCTATGCCGGCAGACGTAGTGACGGGGGTGCTGGAAACTCATTTGCATGCCGAACTGCTATCTTAATGTGGATATTTATTTTAATTTAATTTCTTTCCCGCACATACCGCACGGGGGGCTTTTGTGGCAAAGTCACATTAACCTCTGGCTAGTTAATATTCATCTGGCGAAGCACTTGATGAATATTCATGAGGTGGGCGAGGCCGTCCCCTCACTCCTCCTCCAGCTCCATGGCGCCCGCGTGGAAATGTTTTGGGCTTTGAAACGTTATTTTTTTGTCATAACAGAACAGGTTTTTTGGACAAATGACATAATAAGCCTAATAATCTTATAAAAATGGTCACAACTTGCATTAACTGAGACACTGTCACCCAATCTTATTTGATAGCACATTAGTGATAATTTTTTGGAAAAATAAGTTATTTAATATAATTTGTCTGTTTCATATTGATGCCATAACTGAGTGTAAAAAACACACACAAAAATTAACAGTAATATATGGTATTTAAAGTTTTTAAATAACATTTAAATATATATCAGATCATGTGATTCATCACATTAACAACATTGTCTTTAAAATATTGTTTGGAAGTAAAATCTGGGTATAGAATATATATAAATGTATTTATTTATTCATTGTAGGCCATTTATAATGATATGACAAGATGAACAGTAACTCAAACCTACTTTGCTATCAGTATTCATTTAGCACAAACTCAAATTTTGAATTGATTAAAATGGGTAAAATTGTCAAAAAGGGTGCAGCATTATAAAGTCTTCTCTAACATGCTCTATAAATAAAGTCTTCTCTAAAGAATTTCTAGTGAAATTATCTCATTAGTAACATAATAAATGGCATAATTTGTAATTTGGGGACATAAAAGTCACTGAATTGTACAATTGACCCAGTAACAATACTAACCAAAAGAATTGATTACTTTGATTACCGTAGCATAGCTTTATAAAGGCAAACAACAAATATGTTTTTCATTAGCATAGTGACTAAAATCAACTGACTCTTTTGGATGGTCAGTGTGATTCTCTGTGATGTCAAATGTTTAATCATTAGCCTGAGATGCTCTGATGAGGACAAGCATTAAAACTGTTGAGGACTATAACATTTAGTGTGTTAGCGAAGCCCAGATTCACTTCTTTTACATGTCTGCTATGGTTAGATGAAAAGGATCATAAAAATGCATCAGTCCTTGGCTTACTTGAGTCTTTTTTTAGAGTAAAACTAGGCACTCTCTGCCCTTATTCCAAAAATGGAGTTCCCTACTGTAAATAAATAAATGTATGTAATCACCAGCAAACAATAAACCAGGCGATTCTGTGCCTTCTAGGGATGTAACGGTATGAAAATTTCTTATCACGGTTATAGTGACCAAAATTGTCACGGTTGTCAGTATTATCACAGTATTGTTAAAATGTGCTGGAGATGTTCAAAAAGTACCAACACATAAATCACTTCACCAAGTTTTATATTTAAAAATCAACAAACAACAAATAAAAGGAGTTTTTGTTTGCATAATCACTAAAACAATAACATTACCAATGATGTTCGGATTTTAAATGACAACTTGACTGACAACAGTTTAATAGCATGTTGAAATATCTCATGTAAATGTTCAAATAAAGCTTTGAAAAAGTTTCATAAAAAGGTAAACCTCACATTTCAGCCTTTAAATAAAGGAAAGAAATGTCAAAATTATAATTGATTAATAAATGATTATATGTATTTTATCTGCTCCATAGATAATTCTAGATAACTTATCTGAATTGTTTAAATGTGTAGAATCCACATTCAGGGCATGCAAATTCGGTCCGTTTTTGGCCAGACAGAAACTGCACACAGGCTGAATGTAAATATAAGTCTCTGTAAATCCACTCGCTGACAGCAGGTGGCGCTTATGGAAAAGCAGAATTAGAGCTGTTTCCCGTAACCTCCGTGGACAAAGCAGTATTGCAATTAAAAACACTTATTTTAGGTATTATATGGAGCGAAGATGAAAACAAAATGCCATCGAATCGTTTCTGAAGACAGTCAGAACCTTCAGAGGTACATTCATATAATTAATTAATTCATATATTCATTTGTATAATTCCCTTAACACTCTTTTAAAACCTCCCAGCTTTTCCGCCCTGTTTTCACTCAAAACAAAACGCACGCGAGACTGTTACTTAAAACTGTGCTTTATGCTGGACAGTATTTATTTATCGTGAGTTGTTCAAATTGCGGTAATCTAATACGGTTTTAATGATAATTAAAAGATGAAACGGTAATACTAACCGTGAGGAATTTTATCACGATTTATCGTCAAACCGTTATCGTTACAAATCGTACATCCCTAGTGCCTTTAGATATAACCATGACAGTTTTGCTGGCCTGATGCATCTTGGGAGTTCTGGTGCCGTAGCAGTGTCCAGGGGCCCATCTGTGCATTATGCGCATGAAAGCCCCGCCCTGTCACACATTCCCGGCCCTTCTGTCGAAGCAGCTCACTGTCACGGCATGGCGGAAGCTTCCGGGCCTCTGCATCCATGGGGGGTGGAACAGGGTTCTGGGGAGGATGATCAAACCCTACCTGCTGTTGCCATGCTGGCACAGTTTCAGCCCAGAAGAGCCTGAGAAAATGTACTAATGTCATCACCACAGTCACGCCTCTCTATTTAAATGTCTCTATTAGCAGTGTATTTAAATGTGATGTATCCAATATGCATTTCATTAGCTGTTGATGTTTGATGTTTATTATTTTACTTTTACATTTTTAGTATTGTAGTTTTGAGAGCAGAGCAGCTTGAGGAATAGCTTGAAATTTAATGGAAAAATACATGTTTAGGATTTTAATTTATTACTTAAATTAAATTTAAGTTAATGGATAATATGGGTAATTTTAGTTATGTTCAGTCGTGTCAGTTGTGTCTGTATCATTAGCATTACTTGTGATTCAAATAGGCCGTATTTTGGGAATTTATTCTTTCATTGTGTGTATATCCTCTGAAATGATGTGCATTCTACCTCATTGCCATTTATAGAGCAATTTCATCTGACCTTGGAGAAGAAACAAGTTCTGTAAAGAGTGACTGGGTGACTGCTATTAGTTTTCCATCACCCTCCACACAGAAGTATTTAGCAGATGCTTTTTATCCAAAGCAACATAGAATACACAAATAGGAGGCTCAGTTCGCTGTTAACAGGCTGTAGTTAAGAGCTTTGCTCAAGGGCACAGTGGTGACGAGTAAAACTGTAATCAAAGTATCTCTCCAGATCCTGAGCTTCCCCTTCCTAACCGTAACCTTTGTGTTAGTAGGCGAGATTCCAAACCTACAATATTCTACTCAACTTTCACTATAAGTCATGAGCTTTCCGTTTTTTTTAGAACAAATATATTATGGACTCATTCAGGTCTTGCTGAGCAAAGCCATGTTCATCAGTGCACCTGTGAATATTTTTATACACCTATTGTATAAAAACCCATCTTTTTGCTTCAAGTAATTCAGAAAGTTGACATTTGTTAGGGTCTGAAAATACTGTTTTTCTACAATTGTATCGGTTAGCTTATGTTTTGTCTCGGGCATCAGAATGCTGGAGGTGTTCCACAGATTACGTGCACTATCTTGCAAACTGTAGCAATGAGGGGGGCCAGCCTTCACCATAGCAACCGGAATTGGTTGCTTGGATACAGGTTTGAATAGAAAGTATGGTATGAATGCATCAGCAGTCGCCTCCAGGGGACATACAGGCACTTGAACTTGTCGGTGACTCCAGTGTCTCAGCTGATTCAAGTTGACCCAGCATGAGGTGGTGTGGTGCAGTCCAACAGAAACGGTCATGAATGTGCATTGTTTAACAAGAACGTGAAGACTGGATGGTTTAAGACACTTTCATACTGCGATTTATTTTATTTTTCCTTCATATTCAGAGTCATAAACTCAGCAGGTAGGCCTACACACAGTATAGACCTTTTCTCCACAGTAGATTTGTTTATATAGTCACGCTTGAAGCAAGAGACATGATTTACCCTCAAGAAAATATGGTTAGATTGATATGTAATCAGGTGAATCAATATTTCACCTAATAGTTGTGTTTATAATTGATTTAAGTGGGATTACAAATAGTGAAATCATTTCCAATTGGTTAAAAATGTTGCTTCCGATCAGTTTACCAATTCTAGATTCTATATTGAAACTTTGGCAACTTTGAGTTGTCCGAATTTGGCAAATAAGATCTGATGGAGTTTACGTTTCAGAAATTCACCATCCATGTCTTGAATGTTGAATGCAAAGATGGCTAAGGTGCCATAAAGCAAAATAAAGCCCTAGACCCAAAGCCAGTGATATGCATCCAACCAGTCACAATTGATTTATTTGTCCATGTTATAGAGGGCAAGTTTTAGAGCCGTGTAATCCTTAAGTCTTAAAAAGTGTTGGCAGCATTGACATCAGAAACATGTGCTGTAATAGTCCAAGTTAACGTCAGGTCCTTGGGTCATGAGAAAGTTGTTGTTTTGAGGGATTGTGAAGGGTCATTCCAGTGCCATGATGGACGGGCAAACTTCCAATTAAATAATAAAAAAAAGATGCAATACCCTGAGCCCTGAGGAATAGTGTTGCGATTTCTGAAATTTAACAAGGCTATTGCTTTTTCTTCGGTTTGTCGGAACACAATTCACCCTATATTAGGTCCATTTTAACCAAAGTTTCGGAGAAGAAAAGTCTTTTTACCAATCTCGTTGCTCCATAAAAAAGTCCTCTTCTGGTTCTTTTGTGCTTTCCTGCCTTCCTTTGCCTCGCTTAATTTTTTTCCTCTTTTTTTCCTTTTGTCTTCGCTGTCCTTTTTTCGGCGGAGTGGTTGGTAAGGTGTTGTGGTGTTGGCGAAGGCGTCTTTTGGCACAGTCACAGGGCACTGTTAAAGGAGGCAGACTGGCACCTCCTGGACCCATGCCAGAGCTCCTCGGGAGAAATACCCACTGCTGTGTTTGGTGTGTGAGAGAGAGATAGATAGAACAGGGAGAGAGAGAGAAAGGCATTATGGGAAGGTGAAGGGAGGAAGTTGGAGAGTGGTAGAGAGAGAAAACACTAGGTTTGTGGTGCCAGAGCTTTTGTGGATGTTGGTTGTGTTAGCGTGTTCTTGGCCGGGTTCACTTTATTCCAGTTTGTTTGTTACATTATTTTTTTTCACTCTTCACTGGATGGAGTGGCTGTGTGTTCATCTGCTGCCAAAAGGCACAAAGGAATGAAAGAAAAAAAACGCGTAGCTCCATGTTTCCGCCGCTCTAATCTGTTGCGCATCGCTCTCTTTTATTCCTCTGCCCATTCCTGTCTTCATCACTCACTCCAAAATTCATTTATCCTCCATTTCTCACCTTTATTTGGAAAGTGTGTTTTTCTTTTCTTTTCTTTTCAGATCCTCCCTCGCAGAAATTAGAAATGGCATCATTGTGCGCTTGGCTGGCAGGTCAGTGCCAGGTGGTCTGTTCGAACATTGTGAGATTTGGCAAATGTGACTGCAGAGGGGTGTGTGTGTATGTGTGTGTATATTTAATGCACAAGTCTTCACCCCGACAAGAATAAAGGAAGCTTTGCTTGTCAAGGTGACAAAACAAGCTGCTCTTTTTATCTTGATTTGGTAGCATGGCTTTTGTCTGCCTGGGTGTCTTTGTCTCTCAGTTGTTTGCTTGTCATCTCATTTCCTTGTATGTTAAGCAGCGTTCTTTGTTGTGGTCAATGTGCAAAGCAGGTTAAAGTTTTGCAAAAGAAACCAAATGCACTTTGTGCTTTAATTCTGACCAGTGTACTCTTCACAGTGCTTGTGAATAATAAAATTTCTGCATGGTAAAACCCTCTCAGGAAGTTACTTTCAAGTTCCTTTTAAAGCACTGCTGTAACAGACAGCATTACATTTTTGTCTATTGTGTCACGCCTTACTCTGCTTTTTTTTACTTAAGCATCTTGTCATAAGTGTTGCATTTTTAAGACACTGGCCTTGCTTTCACCTGGTATTAAGGTGTGATTTCAGTGATCCAATCACAAGTGGTCAGCCGAGGCTTAAACTGTTTTTAACCGTTTCAAATGCGCCTCCTGTGACCAGTGCTGTTTAGATTTCCTTGTGACACTTCCCTCTTATTTCTTCACACTCTACATCACAAATACTGTTGACTGAACAAACTTATGTTATGGGATTACAAGTGATTGGGAAAGGAAACAAATTAAAATGATTTTTTAAAGTGATGGTTTTGTTACAATGGAGCTGATTTGAAACAAATTTGATTCACTTGTTTTTTACAGAAAGTAGTGTGGTCTTTTTGGCTGTTCGGACACAATCGACCACATGAGCGTCTAAGCTATGAAAACCATCCAGTTGAATGCGTTTTCGTCCACCTCAAAATGTTTTAGATGCCTTCTATACTTGTATTTAGCGTAACCTTAATGAAAAATGTAAACAGGGCCTGTTTTTAAATTAAAAATAGTCCAACTTTTAAAAATGCTACATTTTGTTACATTTCATTGTGCTATCTAGCTGTTCTTGAATGCAAAAATCTATGAATAAAGTATCTGATCGGGGTCATATGAATCCAAAACCAGCCTAATTGTTCTGGAACTCCATTTAGTCGACTAGTGATTTTTTTTTTGTACATCCATGCATTTATGTATTCTGAACAAAATGAGAGATGCTTGCCCTTGCAAAATGCTAATGCTAGGTGAATTGCTAGGGTGTTCTGGGTGGTTGCTTACTAACCTAAATCAAAAGAGCCCATCTCCAAGTTTCTATTGTATTCTGGTTTCTAGATATGGCTCAGGTCCCTCCTTCGAGGTTAGTCCATTTATGCCCGTCAGGATAAAATCAGAAGTCTAATTGCTTAGGAAAGTAATAGCATACCTCTCCTTAGCAAGGCACAATATTTGAGGCATCATTCATGTCCAAAGCACAAGCAGTGCAGGATATGTTACGTGCCAAAGTTGAATACTTTGCTACGCTAGGCTAACTTTCATACCAAGCTTTTGCAATTGGTAATGGACAGATTTTCAGTATTAAGGTCATCATAATCGTATACTGTTTAAACTTTATGGAGATTAAAGGGGGAATGAGGTGCATATTGCCCTAAATGCACTATTGTCTGTGTTTTTTTGTGGGGCCATGACACATTTCTTCATCCATATGCTAATATTAGTACACTGTGTGTAAACCACTATCCTTTGCTGCCTGGAGATTTAGGTGGTAAATCACTTCAGACTTCTTAGCTCTAATCCTCCCCACATCTGTGCTCCTTTTCTCTTCCTCTTTACTGCTCTAATTCCAGTATGGCATAGTTGGCCTCATCCATCCAACTCAGGAAACATTTTGTTTGTCCACCCTTTTTCTTCCTTGTGGCCTAATCCACTGCAGGTTGTTCCTCAGGGCTTTCAGAGAGCTGATGTCTCCTTCCAATGCATTTGCATCACTCATGGTTTGTGACCTTCTCTGGATGGTTTAAGATGAGTGTGTGTGTGTGTGTGTGTGTGTGTGTGTGTGGTGTGTGTGTGTGTGTGTGTGTTGGGTGGGGGGAGGTTCAGCAGTGTAATCTGCTAAGTGCCTCCCACTGCAGAAACAGCAGCACTGATTCAGCTTAGCCTGAGCAGACCAGGCAAATCTGCAGTAATCCTCGCCACAGAACCCAGTCTGACAGTCCCACCATCTGGAACAGCGCCACCTCGTGCATACGTACACCCCATTGATAACAGAACATTTCTATTGCTGTCTTTCTCTGTTTCTGCAGCAAAGCACGCAGCTAATAAGAACCCCACAGTGGAGCCGTTTCCTGACGGCTTGGAGATTATCATGTTTGGTGAGTTTGGAGAAGATCATATTCCAGACTTCTTTGGATGCAATTAATGTATTGCTTCCTAAAGTACCACTTGTGTCAGAGTAGTGGCTCATGGGAGACCAGGGTTGGAGTCCAGCCTGGGTTATGTTCCAATCTCATTTCTCCATCTCTCCTCTTGACTTCTTTTTGTCAAGTGCCAATAAAAATGTGGCTAAAAGCACATTTAAATGATTCAGTTGAAATGTCAGTATCCAAACATAGTAGTTTTGTTCCAAGACCTAGTGAGCTGCCTAAATAGACAACCACCTAGCATCCTAACTGAAATGGAACCTCATACAATAGCATTCAAATGTTTAGGGTGATCTCTTTGAATGAAGTCTCTTATGCTCACCAAGGCTACATTTGGTCAAAAATACAATAAAAAATAGTGATACTGTGAAATATTACGAATTAAAATAACTTTTCTGTTTTAATCTATTTTAAATAGTGTTGTCAATATAATACAAAAAACTAATTAATCACTTTTTTTTAAGTGTTTAAATATACAGTCCTTTTATATGCAATAATTTCACATTCAATCTTCAAATTAATGTAGAAACAACATAAAGACAGTATATTTTTAATATTTGTTTAATGTCATCATGTTTATGACTGAAGGTGAGTATCACTGATACCAATACTACTAATGTCTCTATGAAATTGTTTTCCCCCCTAATATTTAACCATTGATTATAGCCATTCAACATTACAGTATAATTGAGAGTTATCAATTTGAACATTTATTAGATGTTAAAAAATAACAACTTCAAATTTAAGTGAACTTAAAACAATCTTCACATAAACCCATTATAATAAATGTCATATTTAGCTACTTGTGCCCTTCAGCATGTAGGAAATATACAGAAGTTGCATAAAGTTATCAAACACTAAATTCTAAACTTTGATTAACAGACATCACAGCAGCTGGGTTAAGGTTAGTTTGGCTGCTGGACATAACACGGGTCTAATTGTATTTTCTCACAACTCTTTACCTTTACCTAAATACTTACATGCATGCACAGTTTTAAGGCAGCTGTAATCACCTTTTTGGTCACTTCATTACTTAACTGACGACATAGTTTCTTTTGCGCTTGATATAGGCTACAGGCCTATAGGCCTACAACCCTAGCTCTTTGAATGTGTTAAACTGAAAAAATTAATCGCATGTGTTAATGCGTTAATTCTGCAGTGTCACATAATTCTTCAGATATCATTATATGCTATGCATTCTTTTGGTGTTTAAGAAACATTTCTTAACACAGTCAGTGTCAGTGTTAAATCAGTTGTGCTGCTTAATATTTTTGTGCTACATTTTTTACATGATTCTTTGATGGAATGTTCAAAAGAACAGCATTTGTGTGGAATAGGAATCTTTTGTTAATGTATCCTTGCTGAGTAAAATTATGAATTTCTTTCTTTCAAATTTTTTTTTTTTACTGACCTCAAACTTTTGAATTGTAGTGTAAGTGCTCCACATAGGCCACACGTTTCTCAACGGTCACAAACATGCATAAGTGCATTTCACACAAAACATCAAAAGCTTGCAGTTGATTCCAGTTGAGATTCATGTGTGATACACTAATACGCACAAAAATATGCACACACAAATGCTGAATACAATTAATAGATGAAGGTAAAAAGATTGAGATGCAAATATATTATTTATACTAATCACTGAGCTTGTCACAGTGCATTGTGGATCTGTAATCTACATGCAGTGCTGCCTTAGAATTGTTTGTGCCTTACGAGTCTTGGGGAAAAGGTTTTGTTTTGATTGGGTCACAGAGTATCAACAGTGTCTGAATTTGATTTTTGTAGTTTGTAAAAATATTTTGGATCAGCAGTAGCATTAAGATGTCAAAAAGACATAGTTAGGAAGGGCTTTATAGAGGAGCCGACAAAATATTCAGTTTCGTCTCTTTTTGAGTTGTTCCTGTAATTGTTGTTATTTTATGCTTCTGTCCCAATTTGGGGAGCAGAGAGGCGCTTCTGGAGGATTCTTGGTGTGTTCTCTACACAAGTGGGCTACGCTGGGGGCTTCACACCTAACCCTACCTACCATGACGTGTGTTCAAGTTAGTCCCAGCCACACAAACACAGCCGATCAAATACAGATATGCATATAGACACGTGCCCAAATACATTTTCCCCACTACCATTTCACTGCTACATGCTTGTTCACTTCCCATATCAGAGGTCTCTGATGACACTTTTCCCAACTGTAAGTCACAAACACTAGAGCAGCTTCACTGTACCCAGATTAGTGCTTCGCTGCAGCCTTCACCAAAACATTCCCTTCATCTGCAGTGAACTACCCAGAGTGCACTGCTCTCTCCCAGATCCGCAGCCCTCCCCCCCTTCCTCTGTATGACCTACTTGTAGCCAGACAGTTCAGAAGAGATGAGATGGAGGGAGGGATGCAGCTGTGATGTTGCAGTTTCTGAACAGGTCCCAGCGAGAAGATTCTGACTGCAGCTCTGCCGAGGGTTGGCTTTCTCCACACACACACACACACAGGCTCTTTTAAGTGTGTAGTATGGAGAAGTCAGAATTGCGTTAGGTGTTGGGGTTAATATGTAGACAGGCTTTGTTATGTCTAAGAGCGGCAAATGCATATGCTGATACAGTTTTACACAATTGTTTATTAAATGTTTGTACACATTTGACAGAATGGATCTTATGATCTTAAAAACCTTCTAAAGGTTTATGCTTAAATTCTTGGAAGTAGTTTTGTAGACCAATTTAAATTGTGCCTGAAATTGTTTCTGAATTGGTTTACAAAACCATTTTAAATGTTTAAGCATTTGTGGGCTCTTCTGCAGTATAGCTTAGCATCTCAGGATGCACCTCATAAAGTTGGATGAGAGAAGTTTATCTTCATCATAACCACATGAAACATACAAACACATACACTTACAATACGGTTCAAAAGATGGTATGTTTTTTTTAATGTGTTTGAAAGAAATCTCTTACTGCATTTATTTGATCAAAAATACAGTAAAACGGTAATATTGTGAAATATTATTACAATTAAAAAAACTGTTTTCTATTTGATTGTATTTTAAAATTTAATTTATATCTGTGAAGGCATAGCTGAATTTTCAGCAGCCATGATTACACCAGTCTTCAGTGTGACATAAACCTTCGGAAATCATTGTTAGATGCTATTTGGTTCTTTGATGAATAGAAGCTTCAAAAGAATAGCATTTATTTAAAATAGAAATCTAATCTTTTGTAACAATATTTACATGTCTTAACGGTCACTTTTTATTAAATTGATGCATCATTGCTGTATAAAATTGTATGTGTTTTGCTATTGCTACATTTATGAGGTTTGGTAATAATCGTTGAATAATCGTTTGGTCAAATAATTTTTTGAAAAATAATTTAATAATATTTAAATATTTGTAACAAAATTTGATGTCATTATTTATATAATCTGATGACCTATAATTGAAGTGTAAATTCAACCAAACAGCTGTCCTAACCACTAGATTCAAAATAAGTCATGTTAGAACTGACATACGGTAAAAATCTGTTTAACCTTATCCCTAAACAGGAATGTTTTCCACAATGTTCTTCACTAAATTAACACAAGAAAGAATGATATTTAAAAAAAAAAAGATTAATTAAAATCCTTGATGTTCCTTTTAAATAGCCTGAATTTAATGTAGGCTGCAAAATCAAAGAACATTTTCACAGCACTATTTGTGCATGATCAAACTTATTTTTGTGCTGTTCTCTCCAGGTTTAACAGGGCACACGGAAGTAGTGCGAATGGTCTTCTCTCCTAAAAACTTCAGCTTAGAGAAACTTCTCAAAGTCTTCTGGAAAAGCCATGACCCCACTCAAGGTAAACCAACACACCTTTTCCCTCACATCTACACGCATGCACTCACACAGATGTCCATAGTAAGACCCCTAGGTGTGAGATGCAGTGGTCCAAAAGCAAACTGCCTCATGAGGTTAAAACACGGCTGCATCTGTGTGTTCACACTGCCCTGTGCAAGTGTATGTGCCGGATGGTCAGGATGATCTCGCGGGAATCGGAACAGCCTCAGACAGGCCATGTTAATGTGTCTGAGACCAATTCAGCCATGAGAGGAAAAGAGACGTTGCGTATGTGTGCGCATTAGTGCAAGCGTCACCTATTCCTTCAGTCCCAATATTGAACACACAGCTGATATTTGCCGTCTGTGTTGTCCTTCAGGTCCTCATTTGAGAATAAATCAACCTTGCTGTCTGTCTGCGATACAGTACTAAGCATGAGACTCAAAAAACCCAGAATATAATTACATCTACAGAATCTATCTATCTATCTATCTACCTGTCTCTCCATTCATCATTCCAACTGTCTGTCCGTCTGTCTGTCTGTCTATCTGTCTGATGTAACAGTGTGGCTGCAGCATGAAGCTGTTGTTTGGCTCTCTTTGTTCAGTCACCCTTAAACAGAGAGAGAAGAGAGGAAGAGTCACTCCTCTGAAACATTCATAAAGCCTGACCCTGAGGAACTGAAGTGCGCACACACTTCTCCTTTGTCAGCTGGACTGTGGGACTACAGTCTCTGCTTTAATAGTTTATATGACATATATGGTTTGTTCAGTCAGGCCCTCTAATAACTTTCTTGTTTCTATGTTTTCATCCTGGAATGTGCACAAAATCCCTTTGGGGATGAGTAATGCATGTCTGTATATCTGCCAGTTGATGGCACGCCCCTAAAACCTGAGTCAGAGCGCGGTTTTAAGGATGGTGGAGTGGTTTTCTATTACTTTGAATCTTTCATGTGTCAAATCATTGGTTTGAGCTGACATGATTACCCTGAGTGTTCAGTCCTGTGACAGCTCTCTAATTCACATCATGTTCTGAAGGTGTCTGAACTTTAAAAAGTCGCCCGGGACACCGTCACCCTGTCAGTCAGAATGCCCCAGAAAGTAAAGAGCAGAAAATTACTCATAGGAGCCAGGGTTAGTTGTCAGAAATGGCCTTCAAATGTGATTAAACATCTACCTTGCTTTGCTTTCTTTTACCTGTAAGAATACAAGGTTTGCGCGGATATATATTTTTAAAACTGACTAGTCCAGGGGTCTCCAAAGTCGGTCCTGGAGGGCCGGTGTCCTCCCCCCTGCAGAGTTTAAGCTTCCAACAAACCAATTAAAAAACTCAAACTGAAACAAGCTAATTATTAGGGGTGGGGGGTATATCAAGTTTGTACGATATATCAATATTTTCTTTATAAGCGATTCGATATGAGGCAATACCGTTTATATCGATATACAGTAGTTTGATATGAGCGCATCTGAAAATATAGCGGAGGACACAGACTGAGCTCCTGCGGAGAAAGTGCATAGTCCAATTTGTTCTAAACATGTGACAAGCTTCATATTAAGGCCTTTAAAAACTGGTAAGACAGTTTATACTTTCATTTTTTGCATATTAGTTTAAGCGGCTCGCCCCTTCGTATGCTCTGACAGAAAGGCTGCATGTCCCGCTGACAGAGACACTAGGCTACTCGCTCTGTTTAATGTGTTTGAGATGTGCTGCCTTCCTGAATGCATAACTTACATTTCAAAGGTATATTCTCCATCTGTAAATGTTAAAAAAAGCCATGGAAATATTTCCATTTTGCTGTCAGGAGTTGCATGAGCCTTCTGCTTTGCGATTCTCTGCTAAACTTCACAGACTTCAGTGAACGAGTGCCGCTGCGCGCATGAGCGCCAAACAGACAGAGCTCAATTAAACAGGAGCGCAATAATTCTGACTAAAATTCCCTGAAATATTTGTAGTTGAACAATAAATGTGACATGTAGAATTTTAAACCTACAAGTAAGTCTATTTTTATGATAGCACTGACTGTAAAATGACTGTAGTGGGGTAATCAAAATAGCCTAACACAACTCTGTGCTTTTTTCTCATTTATCCCTCCCCTCTAATTTTTAGTTTAGGAATGTAAACTTCGCTTGAAAAGCCTATTTTTTTTTTAGATTGCAATGTTACAATGTTACAATGAAATGTGATTTAAACCCTTTTTTGCACATAATATAAAGACTTACATGGTTACATTCACTTTATTTGTTTTCATAGCCTTTAATATGTATTGTTTTGTTGGACAACATTGGGCGGAAAGTAAAATATATATATATTAAATACAGATTTTTTAAAAATACAAATACAAAAACGAAAATACACAAGGAAGGAATATGTATATCGTATATCGCAAATCGGCCAAAAAATACAGAGATATGATTTTTTGCCCATATCGCCCAGCCCTACTAATTAGGCATACTAGAAACTTCCAGGCAGGTGCGTTGAGGCAAGCTGGAGCTTTAAAAACTCTGCAGGGGAACCGGGCCTCCAGGGGACAGTTTAGAGAACCCTGGGACTAGTCTGTGGTTAGCTGAAACAAAAAACTAATTGGACTTACGGATCTAAAGGAGTAGTTCACTGAAACATTGGAAAAGTCGGGTCATTATTACTCTGCAGAACACAAAAAGAAGAAATTTGAAAGAAAAACATGGGGTCCAAAATAAATTATGACTTTCATTGTGTGGGACAAAAAACTTTTTCAAAAAAATATCTTCATGTATGCTCCACAGAATGACTAAAACAATTATTGATGGTGATCTATGGATAAGAGTGAGAATGGATGCAAAAACTTTATTTTTGTTAAATAAATAACTGTCCCTTTAAGGGATGTTCGGTATAAAGTAGCCTGGCTTAGGGACCGATGATTACCCAAACACCCGATCTGATGGGTTTCTTAGGGGGTGTTGCAGAAGAGCCATTCTTGGCTTTAGAAAAACATGTTAGGTGCCATAGAATGGAAAAACACAAAGCAGAGGTCTTCAAGGGGACACGTTTTTTAAAGCTGAAGCTTTTTTAACTTGACACTTCATCTTAAATTGCTTTTGGATACATAGACCAGGTTTTAAAAAATAGACTGCATGCAAGAACTTACAGCCTGTTATTGTGATAAATATAGTGTCCCAAGGAAAAACATACAGGCTGAAAAAAGGTACTAACCTTTACTGGGCACACAAAAAGACCAAGTCCTCTCAAAAAAGCCTACAAATTACGAATAATAAGAGAAACATTGATCAAAAACCAGATGGATCAAACAGGGACTATTGAAAGTCCAAGGTGGTAATGGTCTGGACAAGTGCCTTGGTGAAGCGGTTGGTTCGGTTCTGGAGTTTGACATAACTACAAATATGTAATATTTACAGATATTTATCTACAAATATGTCTCCTGAATGTATGAAACTTGCTCACCTGTACTGATGTCAAAATGTGCAGTTTTAAGCAATATTTCAGCATTTACTAAATGCCATTTTTAGGCCGTGTTTCATGACCCTGCAGGAGTTTGGGTAGAGAAGCATGAAGAAGAGCATGGCCCATGTGCGTGACCGAAGCGTCAAATTGTGTTTTCTGCACTGCGATTGGCTACCGAGAATCGGGAACGTCTCTGTAGGCTGTTCATCCATGCATGCATAACGCAAACTCCATTTGTCCGTACCCGAACACTCACACCGAATCAACTATGAATCTGTGCACGTGTGTGTTCGTCATTACTTTGAATCACGGGTAAGTACAGTATGAAACCGCAAGTGTGTAAGGTTTCATAGGCTGCATACGTGCACATTTGTTTCCTTCGTGCACAGAGACCTGTGTATGCAGCTGCTGTCTCACAGTTCAAAGGGTTCTGCTTTCAGCAGCATGATTTCCGAATCGTCCAATCACGGCTGGGATAGCAACATCCACAGCCAATCAAACGCTCCCAGCACGCTCCTCTTCGTACCCTTGTCTCATACCCAGCAACACTTGCTCTGGCAGAGTCTTTAGGTCATGGTATTGCAAACGTGCGGAAGCTTCACTATACCCTACGCTCGTTTTCTAAAAATATAGGGTGTATTTCATGCCGTCATGCTACATCTTTGGCTGTGCTGACAAAGATAGTACAGGAAGCCGAGGGTGGGGACAGGCGAGTTGGGAAAATTGGGTTTGACTGAACAGGAAATGACTGAAGCTAGTGTAACAATTCTATTGCCTGTGGCAAACCGTAGAGTGGAGAAGTGCAGTGCGGACACACACACACGAGAGAAATGCGCACACGTACGCATGATCACCTCAGCAGTTTGTTACTTCCTTGTTTAAGAAAGAACCCCCTCCTTCCCTCCCCATTCCCAGCGGACCCCAGGGCTCTCAGTCTGTCTACAGGATAACAACATCTTATCTTCTCTGTTCTCCTCTCCTCTCCTCCCCCATCCCCAGCTCCTTCTCTCCTCCATCTCTCGCTCCCCCTTACCATCATCCCATCAGCATTTCCGCAGTGACTCCTCATTCTTACCCTCCGCTTTTATCTCTTAGTCACTTTCTTCGTTCCACCATCCCGCGTTCCCTTGTTCCGCTAACAGTGAAAGGCAAGAGGGCGGGTTTTTCTCCTCCTTTGTCCTCGTTTTTCTGTCTTACCACTTTCATATTTTATCGTGTCATGTTTTTTTGTTGATTTGCAGTATTTATGTAGCTGCTGCGTCAGTGAGATGCATTAACGCACGATGGCTGACGAAGGCGTTCGTCATACCTTTCAAATATAGAAAGGTTGATCTAGATTCTCCTAGGCCTGTAAATGTTAAATCCAGTTTTCCACCTGCCATCAGTGTGTAACCTGTGACTGACACCTTTGATGTATATAAACATCGATGCACAAATGAATTATGTACTGAAACTGTTTGCAGGATCTCTATAATTACTCAGCAACACTCTTGATTTGTCATTGAAAACAAAGGTTATTGGGTTCACGAACACCATTTTGTACACAAGCCACCAAATAGGACAAAAAGAAAAGACTGTTTCTAAATTAAGATCCCCCCCTCGTCTTTTTGGGGTTCAGTCTGCAATGGGCACGTGCTTCTCGGGGGGTGACCTCGACCCCGGCCCCTCCCCAATGAGGGGGGCTCATTACAGTTTGTCAATCAGCTATAAGAGGAGGGGAGAGTAGAAGAGAAACGGTTGAAGAAATGCTTCTTTTTTATGTAAAAGGGGGTGAATTTGCTAGCAGAAAACATTTGTTTGTTGAGGAAATAAAGAAACTGAGCTTCTTTTTTTAGACATATTGGACTGATTTAGATGTCTTCTGTTGTTGTTGCTTGATTGAAGGTGCACGGCGGTATTTTACTTTTTTTTTTTTAAAGAAAGAAAGAAATTAATACTTTTATTCAGCAAGGATACATTAAAATGAAAAACGTGACAGTTAAAAAGGGGACGAAAAAACACGTCCTGTTTTCTTAAACTCTTTTTTCAAATAAATTGTAATTGTAATTTCCGATTGTAATTTTGAGCTTTCTATTCATCAAAGAATACTGAAAATATTAATATAAAGTTTTTACAAAAATATTATGCAGCACAACTGTTTTCAGAATTTATGATAAGAAATTAAAAAAAAAAAATCAAATAAAAAACTGTTTTAAAAAAGTTTTAAATTGTAATAATATTCACAATATTACTGTTTTACTATATTTTTTTGATCAAATAAATGAAGCCTTGGTAAATTAAAGTGGACAAAAATACACTTTCTTCATCTCTACACCTTTCCAGGTGAAAAAATTTACAAATGCTGTCACTGGGGCAGTACCCTTCAAAAGTATCATATGTATCTGCTAGTCTAAAGATGGCAGCCAGCACAACATAAACAAAAATTACTGTGTGCCCCTTTAACACAGCAGCATTGCTATTTTATTTTTATTATAGTCTTTGCCTTTAAAATTATAGTATAGTGAATGGCAATGGACAGGAAAAGACATTTAGGAACAGGGAAACTTGGATTCAGGAAATTATGGCAGTCTGGATTCAAACCTGCATCCCTGCAAGCACAATGGCTCTTACTGTCATTGAACATTGGCAAAACTACCCACATGAACATTTGCACTACCCACTGTGCCATGGCTCCGACGCTTTGGTTTTGCTTTTAATGTTTCACCGTTAGGCCTGAATACCAACAGCAAATATTGATGTTCGCCACAGATTATTTTACAGATATGGATCTAGTTTTTTACAGTAATATATAGATTACTTATTTTCTGCAAGAAAAATTTGTGTGAGAGAGCATTATTTGTGGTGTACACTTGGTAAAATCCTTTTTAAATCACTTAAATACTAGCAGATACATATTAAAAATAGCAAAAACACATACAAACCATATTACAGCACATTTTAAATGTGTATTTTTATTTGTAAGGAGAGTGTAAGAATTTGTGTGTGTGCAAAAGAATGAGATTGTGCGCTTGTGTGTATATGTGTGTTACATAAGAGTTGTAAAAATAGAGCAAGCTCTCCACCATTCCTCTTAGTTGGCTGCTCTCGCACGCACACTGCTTCACTGTACCCACAGGGCACACACAACAGTGCTCTGAACAACCCCTCACACATATACTCTCCCTGCATCATACACACTCAGATTCACAAACATACACACACTCGCTAAAGCATCACACATGCACCTTCACACACAAAAGGTGGACATACTCTATATCAACTTAGTAAACAAACACAATAGCCGAACTCTCTTTATAAAATACGAATACTATCTGTTTGTGTGCCTTCTTGTCGGCATACATTTGAGCCTCCTCAGTGTTTAGAAGTTGTTTTTGTCCACAGACATTGAGAGGCACGATGGGGGCGGGCCAATGAAGTACTAGCCTAACAGTATTCTCACATAGTAGGAGAGTGAGTGAACAAGACAGGAGCATATGAGTTTTTCGAGCCTCCAGTGTGACACATGATTGACATTTTGTGTGACAGTTAAAGTTTAGCTTTTGAAAGGCATGGCGAGATCTCTGGAGTCAGTCCACGGGCTTCTCAACGGAAACGCACTGAATATTTTGTCATTATTTACTCACCCTCATGTTGGTAGTGTTAACTAGTGGTCTACGTTGACCAATAAAGGTCTTGAGCTGAACTACAAAAAGGGGTTTACAAAAAAGCACTATGAAAGCACCATAAAAGTGATCGGTATGATTCATGTTCTGATGAATACTGATAAATGGACAATATTAGAATTACACTGAACTAGACCGCTCACGAATTGATTAAAACACAGGCGAACATTAGTAGATGTAGTTTCATGAAAGAGGGAAGATGTGTCTTTTAGAGATTTGCTAAAGATTATTTAAGAATATCTAAGGCTACATTTTCATTAGTGCGTTTTCATTTTAAAACGCATAACTTTTGCTATGGTTACACCTGTTGTTTACACTACTCCGGAGTTTTCGACCCTCAAAAACGGAGACTTTCGAAAATGCTGCAGACCCTGTTTTAGTTTGAAAACTCTGGGATTGCCTTTCAGTTTAAACGGACCAAAAAAGAGATTTTGGAAAACAATGGCAGGCGTGCCCACCTGTGCGCAGGAAAATACTGCTTATAGCTCGTATGATGACCGTGAGAAGTAGTACAATAACATCATGCACATTGCTGTACCTGCATGAGTGGTCATGTGACATGCGTTTTCGGTTGACGGAGAACGTTTCTGAAACGCTGTGAAAACTCAAGTGTAGACAAGGATATTTTTCATTTTAAAAAGCCATTTAACAGGCCAGTAAACAGGGTCATAGTCTTGTTAAAGATCAACCAATAAATAAAAAAAACATTACTGAAAACAGTGGCTGGTAATTTATTTGGTATTTAAGGATTAAATCTTGAATCCTTAAGTTAAACTAATGGCCATGAACTCATAGTACTGAAAAAATATGTAAATTTTTAAATATTGTAAATATTATATATTTTTTTATTATAATGCAAGTGTGACAGAATTTTTTAGGTGAATTATCATTTGGAAAATTCTGTCATCATTTACTCAACATAATGTCTTTCCAAACCCATAAGACTTTCTTGTTTGGAACTAACACAGAACGCACAAAAATATTTTGTAAGAATAGTCTGAGTAACATTCTTTTTCGGTTCTGCGAAGAAAGTATTAAAGATTTGTAACGAACAATTAGTGTGAGTAATTATGACTAGGGCTGGGCGTGTTAGACTGATGTTACATCTGACATTTACCATTTAGTATTTACGAGCAGATGCTTTTTCCAAAGCGACATGGACAAATGATGACAATGGATACAACCAAATCAACAAAATGCAATGAGTGATACAAGTGCTACAACAGAGTCTCAGTTAAGCTTAAGCGTAGCCGAGACGTACCAGAAGATGGTTTTTAAAATAATAATAATACATAACAAGACAACAGTAGAATAGAAAGAATAGAGCAAAGCTAGTAGTCTTGAGTCTTTTGGTTTATTGTTACATTGGTATACTAAATGAAAATAAAACAGAGTAGATACAAAAGTATTATAAGCAAAGGTTAGTTGTTGTTTTTTGTTTTAACGAAACAAGCAGCAAAGAATAAGTGGCAGTCTAAAGGGACAAAGTGTTTTTTTTTGTTTACTAAGAAGTAGAATTAGACTATCGAGTTCTATTTGAGTTTGAAAGTCAGGGTCAGATAAAGATGGAAGATGATGTGTTTTTTAGCCTAAAACGGCATAAGGACGGTCAGCTGCTCGATTAGAGTTGAGAGCAGGTCATTCCAACATGGGGGACATTTCAATTTAAAAGTCTGTAAAAAGTGTGATTTTGTTCTGTCTTTGTGGGTAGCGCACAATGAAGCGAACGTTCATTGCAGATGGCAAGCTTCTAGTAGGGCTACATAATCGGACTTGGTACTTTAGATTTAGGTAAATGGTTGTAGAGCCAGTGGTGGTTTTGTAGGCAACATCAATGCCTTGAATTTTATGCGAGCAGCTATTGGTAGCAAGTGCAAATTGATAAACAGAGGTGTGACGTGCCTTCTTTTCGGCTCATTAAAAATTAATCTTGCACCGGCATTTTGGATTAATTGTAGAGGTTTTGACTAAAAAAAAAAAAAGAACTGGCTGGCAGACCTGCCAAGAGAGCATTGCAATAATCCAGCCTGGACAGAACAAGAGCTTGAACATGGAGTTGTGAAGCATGTTCCGAAAGAACGGGCGTGATCTTCTTGATGTTGAATAAAGCAAATCTGCAGGACCGGACAGTTTTAGCAATGTGGCCTGAGAAAGTAAGCTGATCATCAATCACAACTCCAAGGTTCCTGGCTGTCCTAATGATGGTGAAATTGTGATAAAACGATGGTTTTGCTGGAACCACAAGCAGTTCTGTCTTGGCAAGGTTGAAGGTGATGGTCCTTCATCCAGCTAGAAATGTCTGTTAGACAAGTTGAGATGTGAGCAGCTATCGTTGGATAATCAGGATGGAATGCGAGGTAGAGTTGAGTGTCATCAGCATAACAATGATAGGAAAAGCCATGCTTCTGAATGACAGAACCTAATGATACCATGTAGACAGAGAAGAGAAGTGGTGCGGCCAGGGAGAACTAGAGCCCAAAGAGTCACCTCCAGGGGGGGGGGGGGGGGTAGTTAGATTTTTGGACTTGGACACCTCTCCTCTCCAAGATACCTTGAAGGACCTATCTGATAGGTAAGACTCAAACCACTGGAGCGCAGTTCCTGAGATGCCCTTTGCCAACAGGATTGACAGGAGGATCTAGTGGTTAACCGTGTCAAAAGCAGCGGAAAGATCCAGCAAGATAAGCATTGAAGATTTAGAATCCGCTCTTGACAGTCTTAGGGCTTCAACAACTGAGAACAAGGCAGTCATGGTTGAATGTCCAATTCTGAGACCAGACTGGTTGCTGTCGAGGAGGTTCTGTGTGAGAAAGGCAGAGACTTAGTTGAACACAACTCGTTCAACTGTTTTTGCAATGAAAGGAAGAAGGGAAACCGGATCTGTAGTTCTCTAAAAGAGATGGGTAAAAGGAGGATGTGTGGGAAATTTTCTAATTTAGGGTGGGGTATACGAAGCCTGTCTAATGATAGGAAGTAGGAAACAACCACCATTGTGAAGGGAGTATGTTAAATGATTGAGTGAGTGCAGACAACTACAGGAGAAATGTCTGTTAAGGAGATAGGGATGGGGAGATAGGATCAAGCCAGCAAGTAGTGAGGGTATTGATTAGAAGGATAGGAGTTTGGAAACGGTTCTGCCTCAGAAGTGAGTTAGATAGGACTGTGAACGATGATATGTTTGCTGTGTTATAGAGTGGTGCTTGCCATATGTGGTGTGGAAATGTGGCACGCTAGTTTTTAATGGTTTAGGTAAATTAAAAATAGGTGGCAAAGTCGTCAGCTATTAGAGTAGATGCAAGAGGGGGAGGAGGAGGACAAAGGAGCGAGGAAAATTTTTTAAAGAGCATGCAAGAGTTAGACAAATTGTTAATTTTGTTATGGTAGTATGTCCATTTAGCAGTGAAGACATTAGCAAAGAAGGAAGAGATGAGTGACTGATACAAATTAAGGTCAGTAGGATTTTTGGATTTACGCCACAACTGAAGGCTACGCTTTCAGGCAGGCAGCCCTGAGCTTAGAATGATGTTGCGGAGAACATCAGATAACCAAGGGGCAGAAGGGGTGGTACAGGCTGGTCTGGAAGAAAAGGGGCAGACAGTGTCTAAACAAGATGTTAGAGTGGAGCAGAAAGTATCAGTAGCATTGTTAACATCAAGAGATGATAAATGTTCATGGGAAGGAAGCAAAGATGAAACCATAGATAGCCGGGAGGGTGAGAGAGAGCGTAGGTTACGTCGAAAGATGACATGTGTAGGGGTATGTGTTGTGACAGGAACCATGTTGAGGTTAAGAGTGAAGAGGAAGTGATCCGAAGTATGCAGTGGACTAACCAGTACATGATCAGTGGAGCAGAGTCATGTGTAAATAAGGTCCAGTTGGATTTGTGAGTAGCATAGACACTCCGTTGAGATCAAAAGAGGAAGTCAGAGGGTGGAATTCTGGAGGCCATGGGAGGTTTGATCTAGGTGAGTTGGCCTTCTCCAGCATAACTAGGGAGTACCATCCTCAGGCAGGTTGAGAGCAGTCACATTTAATTCTTCCACGAAGTTACCTAGTGGTCCTGGGGTCGATAAACAACTATAAAATGGATTTTATGAGGGTGGGTAATAGTGGCTGAATGTGTTTCAAAGGAGTTGTTGATACTCAGAGATAGTAAAGGATTAAATTTCCAATCATTAGAGATAAGCAGACCAGTACCTCCACCTCTTCCAGTCAAGGGGGGGGGAGTGGGAAAATTTGAAATTATTGGAGAGTGCTGCAGATGTTTAGCATTGTCTGCTCTGTTATCCAGGTCTACTGTCAGTCTCATAGATTGTAGCTATTTATGTTAATTTATTAATTAGTTATGGAAAAATAAATACAATTAAAAAATAACTCAATTAACGTATTTGCCACTCCATTCCCCAAACCTCCTCGTCATCTTACATTTCATAGATTGACTGTGACATACATGCTGAAGGGCAACAAAACTCACTGCGGATGTATCCTATAATGCAGGTTTGATATATTATGGCTTAAATGTAAATATTGGTGTTGGGGCAAAAAATGCCCATGTATGAGTTTTTGTCTCATATTTATAAGTGATATCACATGAGCAGCGAGAGCAATATCACACAAGTGTTGTTTTTGTTTCGAATAGCACGTGTACAAATGTGATTTTATACAAAAGCTAGGAAGTTAATATTGTGTTATATATTATTGTCTGTTTTTACTCAATATTTCCAATGAAAATATTATCTATAAAGCCACAGAAGAACTGATGTGTGTCTCCGAAGGTAACAGCAGTGATTTGTTTCTATTAAAAATCCGCGTTTTGAACGAATCGTGTGAACCAGTGATTCAGTGGCCCATTCAGAAAGTGAGCCTTTTATGTAATTCCTGAATGAACCAGCAGTTTGAACGAATCAAAAGAATAAATTACTTGATTACTTACTCATAAAGATATTTACCACCGCCGTTTCTTATTTAGCGTAGCATTTCAATAAAAAAAGATGAAAATTCTGTAATCATTTACTCACCTTCATGTCGTTTCAAACCTGTAAGACTTAGTTTCTTTTGTGGAACATAAAATAAGGTATTTGGAAGACTGTTGGTAACCAAGCTGATTTGGTTACCAGGCAATGACTTTCACTGTATGAACAAAAAACACTGAGACATTTCTCAAAAATATCTTCTTTTATGTTCCAATAGATTTATGTTAGGGGTGTTGTTACTAAATGTTTATGTGTAATACATTTCATGTTGAATCAAATAAAATATTTCTTTTAAAGCTACTTTTTGTTATATCTACTTGATACTTTTCTCATTTAACACAATAATGGCTTTAAATTATCTATTGGGGGTATTTTCACAGCCAAATTGAATTTGCGATTAATTAGATTAATTGCCACATCATGTAATTAGTTAGATTAAAAATGTTATCGATTGACAGCCCTAATTATGACACGATTTTCATTTTGGGGTGAACTGTCCTTTTAAGTAACATCTGTGTTTATTTCTTATGACTTGAGAACTAATGTACCCTGCATACCCTTTCCAACCAAAAACCCTGAACACTAATAAATATATGCTTTTCATCTTTTCCTTTTCATTCACCCTTCCAAAAAAAATGTTTCCCGTTCCTTCCTCGTCATCTCACCAGGATAGCCACATAAGTGCTAATATTTGAAATGCCTGGATTGGTCTAAAGCAGCCTTATAGGATTGGTATCTATCAGGATGATGCTGTGTGTGTGTGTGTGTGTGTGTGTGTGGGTGTGTTTACAGCTTATTCACTCACAAGTACACTTAGTGAATCTTTCCTTTCTTGCCTCCATCTAAAGCAAAGGGTGATGCTTCTTGACCTCTGCATTAACAGAAATAGTTTTCCTGTGGGAGAGCCGTGTTATGGCTAGAGAGAGAGTCTGCGTGTGACATTTATGGAGTCAGCTCCTGCCCAGCTTTCTGCTCTCACCCTGTTTGTGCACTGACAACACATCTGCAGCGTTCTGCACTCTCGGTTCATGTGCAGCGTTTGTGTGTTGCGAGGAGAGATTCTGTATATTATTCAGCTTGAACAGGGAGGATCATCAATAATAACTAAGCACTGTGATTGAGGCTGTAAAAAGAAGCGCTCCACTGTCTCGGGTGGAGTACATTGAGTGCTCACTGTTTCCTTTTTGTTTTTAATTCCTTTTTTGCTCATATGAGAAGAGATAGATTTAAGGGTTTTGATATACAGTGACCCTAAAATGTATTTGCCAAACTTAAACCAAACATAAAAACGTCTGAATTGCTATATATAACAAAATATCAAACTATGAGGATTTTATTTTAAAGAAAACCCACAGAAAGCAACATATTAAATTATTTCTGGAGGATCATGTGACACTAAAGACTGGAGTAATGGCTGCTGAAAACTCAGCTTTACAATCACAGGAATAAATTACAATTTATAATAGATTCAAACAGAATAGTTATTTAAAATTGTAATAATATTTCACAATAGTACAGCTTTTACTGTATTTTTAATCAAATAAAAGCCTTGGTGATCAATTCAGACTATGTTAAAATATGAAAAAAATCTTACAAATCCCAAACATTTGAATGTTAATGTATACTGTTGGAAGGGATAGTTCACCTTCAGTTGCTGGTCCCCATTGACTTCCATAGTATGTAAAAAAACACTATGCAAGCCAATGGGACCAGCAACTGAAGGTGAACTGTCCCTTTAAAATGCAGACTAAAAGTTATGTTGCACTCGGATTTGCCAAAGTGGGGGGGGGGGGTGGGGGGGGGGGGGGGGGGGGGGGGGGGGGGGGTAGGTGGATTTATGGTCTGTATTTATTAATAAACTTACTACCTTTTTAACCTGACTTTAGACGATGTCCTTTGTTCCCTAGTGATGTTTACAGTATTCCAAAATGTCTCAGAGAAGTTCCTGCATCATTTTTGTGCAGATGGTAACCAAGTGTTAATTAAGTGTCCAAATCCACATTTCTTTCTAGAAACATTTTCCAGTATTACTTGGCTGTGTGATGTGTTTGGTGGCTGTGATGACACTCAGGCCTCAGGGTCACAGGGAAGGTCAGTGACTGTTGCTTTGGCACTTTGGAGGATCAGCCAATCAGAATGCAGGACTTTGGCCTTTGAATAGAGAGCTACAGAAGGCACTGTGCGGTAGAGAGCTCATGGCAAGAGCTCATTTCAGTTTTGCAGAAAAATACAAGAGAGACAGTAAATTCACTGTGGAGGAAAATGACAAGGGAATACTGGAAAACACAAACATGTTTCCATACATTAACAAGAGGAAAATTATTCAGAGACATAATATTTTCCATCCTTTTTTGCAGTAATATAAGAACAGAACTGGATGTTGCTTGCTAATATTAGAAACGTCATTGAAAAGATTGATGTATACAGAGTGCCTGACAGGACTGCAAATTTCTGGGGTGTGAGTTTTTAAAGGGGTCTAAAGCAGGTATATATGTGTGTGTTGTGTGTGTGTTGTGTGTGTGTGTATTTTATAGGAATGGCACAGGGGAATGATCATGGCACGCAGTATCGTTCTGCCATCTACACCTACAGCCCAGAACAGCAAGAGCTGGCCATGAGAAGCAAGCATATGTACCAGGAGGTGCAATATCTCAAAACACACACACAAACTTTCCATTAATTTCTGTTGCTTTTATAATGAGTTAATGATATTTTATTACTTCTAGTTAGTGTTGTTTTTGGCGGCCTGTTTTAATTTTAGTTTTAGTCTAGTCTTTGTGTGAAGCTGTCATTTTAGTTTTTATTAGTTTTAGTCACGTTCATACTCTTTTTAGTCTAGTCAAGTTTTAGTCAACTAAAAGTCTGAGCATTTTAGTCTTATTTTAGTCAGAATTATCCATGACTATTTTCGTCTAGTTTTAGTCAACGAAAACTGATGACATTTTAGTCTAGTTTTAGTTGACGAAAACTGATGACATTTAGTCTAGTTTTAGTCAATGAAAATTGTGTTTTAGTCTCTTTTTAGAAATGCATTCTATTTAACCCAGTCAATATAGTAAAAGTACCTAGTAGTATAGACGAAACCAAAACAAGGTTATTGAAAGGTCATTTCAAACAAGGTTATCTTATTATACTATTGTTACCTTATAGACTCAATAATACATCCATTCCAGACACGGAAGACGCTCTGATTTGAATTTACAACATTTATTTTAACAACCTAACATGTTAGAAGTACACACACATAAATTTAAATAAAGACGAACCCCGGCTGGCCGGCCATCGGTCCCTTTCTCTGTGTCAGACTTAACTTTGTTTGGTTTTCTTCTTCTAAATCAGTGTTTCCCAACCTTTTTTTTAGTCTCTGCACCCTTTGGAAATTTTAACAAATTGTGGCACCCTACAAAATTTGTTTTGTCACAATATTTGAATTTCTAACTTCGATGTGATAATTTGAAAAGTATAGATATTCGGTACAATAGGGAATAACTGCAGAATATATGTCATACAGATATTTTTAATATTATTTAAAAAAAATTGTCCATCAGTGGTGATAATCAGTAGGCTAATTTCTAATGAAGAAACTAATTTATATTACAGATTTTAATGTAGGCTTTTATTCATATGCAAACATTGTGAGATAGTTATAATGGTAATTAAACAAAGTTTTGCTCTCTCAGTGTATTTTTGATTTTACAGCTTGGTAATTTTGTTGCAGTAGCACGAGATAGCTTGATTTAAAACTTTGAATTGAATAAAACATGACAAGGAGGCTAAGCAGTTAATAAAAAAATAAGAACAAATAAAGAAATTAACAATGATAGCACAAATAAAAAATAACGATAGTCCTACAAATTAAATAAATTGCTTTTTAGTTTTTCAGGTAGTTTTTTCTGGTAGTCCTAACACACAGTAGGCTATTAAGATAAGTTTTTTTTTTTTTTTAAAAACCAATTATCCAATAATTGTAATCCTATAAAGCTATTAGTTATCAGAGGACACTGAGCATAACGGTTAGCAATTAATGATGGAGAGGGCAGCGTTACCAGAATGCCTATTTTACCCACCTTGTTACAAAAGAACAGTAGGGCTATTGCAGAAAGAAACCTACTGTACTACATCGGATGTTTCCCTGTCACTTGATTTTTTTTGTATGTGTACTTTGGCCTGTTTCCGAGGAGCATTAATGGATATGAGTGGAGTACTCACAATGGCCGGAGCGACTGAGCGGGAGCAAACCCCCGCATAGAGCTGGATCATACGCAGAGCGTCACATATCGCACCCGTAAAGTGAAACCTGAGGCGTTGAACTAATTTCGGGGGCAACCTCGTAATTCAGTGCATCTCTAATTATTGGCGACATCAGAAATGGATATTGTATAATAGATGCTTTTTTTTAACATTTTAGCAATTAAAAAAATATTAAAAAAGGATTTTTTACACAGCACCCCTGCTCTCTCGCCAAACACGCAATACCCCGGTTGGGACACACTGGGGCCTCTTAAATAATGCCGCGATTGTGGGTTGAGAGACGTGACGTCCCCTGGTCTGCGCAGTGCGCCTGATGCAGCCCCTGAAAGTGAGACCCACCTGAAACAAAATACTGTACTGCAAAATAATATCATAATGCGACTAAACGAGCCTAAATAACGTTATAACATTTAGTTTCGTATTGTTTTGGTCAACGAAAATGAAGAGACAATTTAGCATAGTTTTTATTTTGTAAACCACATTTAGATTCGTTTTTATTCATCAACAATATTGCATTATACATTTAATTATAGTCATCGTCACATGACCAGCATTTTCGTCTCGTTTCGTCTCGTTTTTGTCACGTGATAAAGGTTCATTGACGACTATATTTAGTCATAATTTTCGTTGACGAAAGCAACACTACTTCTAGTCCTACCCCATTCAAACATAACCATGATGGTACATTTTTTATTTTTAGATTTTACTTAAGATTTCATTATTTATTACTACTTTAAGATTTTAATTTCTAAATATTTTTTTTTTTTTTTTTTTTTTAGATTTAAGGGATAGTTCACACCATTTTAAATACCACCCCATAATTTACTACCCTCACACCACCTAGGTGTATAGACTTCGGTAACACTTTATTTTAAGGTGTTCTTGTTACATGTATTTACTATTATAATAACAATAAGTTATGCATAATTACATGCAAGCAACCAAACCCTTATCCTAACCTAACCATGTAGTAAGTACATGTAGTTAATAAATATAACTTAGTAGCTACATGTATAATTACACTGTAACAAAGACAACTTAAAATAAAGTGTAACCCTACTTTCTTCTTCTTTCCGGCAATGCAATCAGATTTTATGTTTAAAAATGTCCTTAGCTCTTCCAGCTGTATAAATGGCAGTTGAATTGTGTGATATGTTGAAGCCCAAAACAAGTGCTCCACATGGCTTCGGGTGATTGGCATATTATGCGTTTGTGTAAGAAAAATTATCCATATGTAAAACTTTATAAAGTTATAAAAACCGTTCTCTAGCCTTCCATACTAACTATTGTACGCTGTTTTCATGAGAGAGTTGCTTTTTCCAGCAGATGATGTAGGACTTAGGCGTAGTTGTAAGCTCCGGTATAATGAAATGTTGAAGTACAGAGTGAGAGAGCAAAAACAGTGGAAAAATTAGAAGTACAGTGGTACGTGACGATCACCCCCTTAAATTTTTCACTCTTTGTTATATTGTAGCCATTTGCTAAAATTATTTAAGTTATTTTTTTTCCTCATTATGGTACACACAGCCCCCCATATTGACATAAAAACACAGAATTATTGACATTTTTTGCAGATTTATTAAAAAAGAAAAAAAACTGAAATATCACATGGTCATAAGTATTCAGACCCTTTGCTGTGACACTTAATATTTAACTCAGGTGTTGTCCATTTCTTCTGATCATCCTTGAGGTGTTTCTACACCTTCATTTGAGTCCAGCTGTTTTTGATTATACTGATTGGACTTGATTACGAAAGCCACACACCTGTCTATATAAGACCTTAACAGCTTCACAGTGCATGTCAGAGCAAATGAGAATCTTGAGGTCAAAGGAACTGCTTGAAGAGCTCAGAGACAGAATTGTGTTAAGGCACAGATCTGGCCAAGGTTACATAAAAAATTTCTGCTGCACTTAAGGTTTTTAAGAGCACAGTGGCCTCCATAATCCGTAAATGGAAGACATTTGGGACGACCAGAACCCTTCCTAGAGCGCCGTCCGGCCAAACTGAGCTATCGGGGAGAAGAGCCTTGGTGAGAGAGGTAAAGATAACCAAAGATCACTGTGGCTGATCTCCAGAGATGCAGTCGGGAGATGGGAGAACGTTGTAGAAAGTCAACCATCACTGCAGAACCTCCACCAGTCGGGGCTTTATGGCAGAGTTGCCTGACGGAATCCTCTCCTCAGTGCAAGACGCATGAAAGTCCGCATGGAGTTTGCTAAAAAAACACCTGAAGGATTCTCTGGTCTGATGAGGCCAAGATAGAACTTTTTGGCCTTTATTCTAAGCGGTATGTGTGGAGAAAATTAGGCACTGCTCATCACCTGTCCAATAAGGTCCCAACAGTGAAGCATGGTGGTGGTGGCAGCATCATGCTGTGGGTGTGTTTTTCAGGTGCAGGGACAGGACGATTGGTTGCAATTGAGGGAAAGATGAATGCGTCCAAGTACAGGTATATCCTGGATGAAAACCTTCTCCAGGGTGCTCAGGACCTCAGATTGGGCCGAAGGTTTACCTTCCAACAAAACGATGACCCTAAGCACACAGCTAAAATACGAAGGAGTGGCTTCACAACAACTCTGTGACTGTTTTTGAATGGCCCAGCCAGAGCCCTGATTTAAACCCAATTGATCATCTCTGGAGAGACCTAAAAATGGCTGTCCTCCAACGTTTACCATCCAACCTGACAGCACTGGAGAGGATCTGCAAGGAGGAATGGAGAGGATCCCCACATTCCAGGTGTTAAAAACTTGTTGCATCTTTCCCAAAAAGATTCATGGCTGTATTAGATCAAAAGGGTACTTCTACTAAATACTGAGCAAAGGGTCTGAATACTTAGACCATGTGCTATTTCAGTTTTTTCTTTTTTAATAACTCTGCAAAAATGTCAACAATTCTGTGTTTTTCTCTGTTAATATGGGGTGCTGTGTGTACATTAATGAGAAAAAAATTAACTTAAATGATTTTAGCAATGGCTGCAATATAACAAAGAGTGAAATTTTTAAGGGGGTCTGAATACTTTCCGTACCCACTGTATATAATAAGATTATGGAGAAAAAATGTCGGAGGATTTCGATATAATCCAAAAGGAGACTGGTTTTCCTTTGCTGTAAACAAAACTTAGTTCTCGCGAGCATATTCTTACCACAGCTTATGCTACGTCCTATGTCTTCAGCTGGAACGCCACTCTCTCGTGAACACACATACGACAATTAGCAGAAGCTAGAGATTACAGTTCATAAAGTTTAAAATATAGATATTTTTCTTACACAAACACATCAAATCTTTTCAGGAGGCCTTTATTAACCCCCCAGAGCCACATGAGTACTTTTTATGATGGATGGATTACTTTTTTCTTGGGCTTCAATCTCGACCAGCCCATTCCACTGGCATTATAAGCTTGGAATCAGCAGGACATTTTTATATAACTGGGTATTCCGTCTGAAAGCAGAAAGTTTCTCCACAGCTAGGATTGGCTTGATTGGCAGTTTTAATTTTGACTAATGCCAGTTATGGTTGTAGTCATATTTTAGTCATCGGATTGTTTTTTATGTTTTTAGTCCGACTAATATCATAAGAGTTTTAGTCGCTAAATCGTACAGTAAATTGCTGAGCAGCTAAAACAATGGGTTTAGGTTTTACAGTTGCATTTATTAAGTTTCTCTAAAATTTTCCAAACGTCATTATAAGGTTTGATTTAAAGGGGTCATATTATGTTGCTAAAAATAACATTATTTTGTGTATTTGGTTTAATGCAATGTTTTTATGCAGTTTAAGGTTAAAAAAACATATTTTCCACATACTGTACATATTGTTTTCTTCTCCTCTATGCACCGCCTTTCTGAAACGCGTCGATTTTTACAAAGCTCATCGTTCTAAAAAGCGAGGTGTGCTCTGATTGGCCAGCTATCCAGTGCGTTGTGATTGGCCGAATACCTCAACCGTGTGACGGAAATGTTATGCCCCTTACCATACTGTGATGCCGTGTCCCGGAGCGACGAGACAAAACCAATAAAACCCATTATAAATTAGGCATTTGTTGCATCTAATGGGGACAGCAAGTGTATGTCAGCTTATGTCCCGCAATTTCATATGTACGCATCTAACCTACGAACCACGCAGCAAATTCATTCTGAATGAATCTCTTCCCAAATCGTTCCTCCCTAACATTTTCGTCTCGTTTTTTCGTCATAGTTTTTGTCATTCAAAAATAGTTTTAGTTTGTTATCGTCTCGTTGTCGTCAGTGAACTATCCCTTTAACTTAGCTATGTAAATGAGGACATATCATAGACTTTTATTGTTTTTAGTTCAATATAATTATTTTACAAGAAGCCCTACAAGAGAACCATTTGCATTTTTAGAATTTATTTTTTATAAAAAAAACAAACTAATGTTACTTACTTTTATTTATGAATGATTTTTCTATGCTCATTCATGGTTTATGTCATTTTTCTATATTAAGTGTTAGAGGGAACATTAGTGAGAAATAAGGATTCACTACTGTTCAAAAGTTTAGGGCTAGTAAAAGAAATTAATACTTCTATTTAGCAAGGATGCATTAAATTGATCAAAAGTAACAGTAAAGACATTTATAATGTTTCTATTTTTAAATAAATGCCATTCTTTTAAACCTTCTGTTCATCAAAGAATACTGAAAAAATGTATCACAGATTCCACATAAATTTTAAGCAAAACAACCATTTTCAACATCGATGATAATGAGCACCAAATCAGCATATTAGAATGATTTGTGAAGACTGGAGTAAAAACTGCTGAAAACTGAGCTTTGTCATCACAGGAATAAATTCAATTTTAAAGTACGTTAAAATAGAAAACAGTTATTTTAAAATTGTAATAATATTTTGTACGTGTTACCTGTTGTTACTGTAGTTTTATTGTATTTTTGATCAAATAATGCAGCCTTTGTGGACGTAAATTTCTTTATAAAAACATACAGATCCCAAAATGTTGAACGATAATGTACGTAAATGCATAATTAAATTTAGTTCAGAAAATATAACAACAGATTAAATCCAATGATTTTCCTTTTTCCCCATCACATCTCCAGAAGCTCTTCTGTCTCATTTCCAACCACTCTTTTTTCATTCTTTGCTGCTCTCAAACTGCTGTCCACTGTCAAACGCTGACCGCCCACACCTGTCAGAAAGAGGCGCTTGTGGATGCTCATGAACGCAGCTCATCTGGATGGCTGGGCTGTTATCCCCTGTCAAACTAGTATGATGAATCTTTGTTTTGTGAGAAGCAGGAGCTTGGGTAACTATCACTGTGGCAACCCTTTGCTCCTCATGTCATTGGTCTTGCTTCTAGGGCTCATATGTGATTTGGACGTGAGGGGAATGAGGTGTGGACAGAGAGGTTGGGTGACCACTATTTGCCTTGGCCATGTGTGCTTCAGGGTGAAAGGTCAGGCTTGTGGGAGGCAGCTGTGGTTAAAGGGACGCAATCAGATCAGGGGACCGAAACGGACGTGCTGTCGATGGGCCCCAATGACCCCACAAGCTGAAATGTACACACAGATGTAGTGAGGCAGAAGGCTCCATTTATTTGATCAAAAATTCTATTTTATCAAAAATACTACTCAAATTCAAAATAACTCTTTTCTATTTGAATATATTTTAAAATGTAATTTATTCCTCTGATGGCAAAGCTGAATTTTCAGCAGCCATTTCTCCAATCTTCAGTGTCACATGATCTTTCAGAAATCATTCTAATAAGCTGATTTGGAGCTCAAATAACATTTCTTACTATTGTCAATGTTAAAAACAGTTGTGCTGCTTAATATTTTGTGTAAAAGTAAATCCTTTATGAATAGAATGTTTGAAACAACATTATTTATTTGAAATAGAAATCTTTTGTAACATTATAAATGTTTTTACTGTCACTCACATTGATAAGATCAATCCAATGCATCCTTGCTAAATTAAAGTCTTACTTACCCCAAACTTTTGAATGGTAGTATGTATGATGACAGTTATGTCGCTTAAATAATAATCAGTATAATTTGAGAACTGGTATTGAATGTGTAAATAACAGTAGAAATGATTCCAGAAATTCTATCATGAGTATTTTGTATGGTGTGTGAATATTGTGCAATAGGTGAAATTAAAATTTTTGTATGGAACGACTGGCTCCACATTGCATGAAATCTATTTTAAATATGTTTATTAAAAAAGCAACACATCTTCCAGACTTCGTAGTCTTTCCCTGCAGTTGATGTTTGTGCTTCTCTCCTGATCCTTCTCTCTCTGAGGGCAGAGCGAATCTGAAGTGGTTTCGAAGAACGGCTTGGTTACATAAGCAGCAGTGATGAGATTAGACATGTTCAGAGTCTTGTTAAAATATAGACGAGTGTACGTGTGTGTTTGCATCCATCATACTATGGAAAAGCACAGCTGATTGTCTAGCAATGGAGAGTGAGAATTTGAAGAGGGACACTGAAATGAAAGACAGACGTGATGAGTGTGAAGAGATTGATGAGGCCTTTTTGAGGACACTTCCATCAGGTCAAATTCAGGTGATGAATCAGACACCGACACACGCAGATGGGAAATGAATTATTAGCACCCATTGAGAGTTGCACTCCATCAGAGTCTCCCAAAACTCTGCCATCAGTGAGGGCAGTCAGGGAGAAGGAAAGGCGGGAGTGTGAGAGGAAGAAACACTCTTTTAGCACTGTGGCTGAGGAGGGGAGGGGTGCTGTCATAAAATGCAGGAATTTGCAGAACATCAAAGAGTTTTTATTCAGTAGTGAAAGGGAGCGAGACACAGGAAGATCGAGTAGAGGTACAATTCCGCTGCAGTGAAGCACTTTCTCGGAAGAGTTATTTTGGGGATTTGAATGAAAGTTTATGAATTTTCTTTGTTTATCTGCTTGTGTAATGCTGCACACATCAACATTTTATTTAATTATTTTTTTATGGTTATGTTTGGGAGGCGGGGGGGGGGTTGTTGAGATTCATCTCTTCATGGCCCAGATTAAATCATGTTTTTTGTTTTAAGAAAAAGGTCATGCACAAATGGATTTGATAGATTATAGTTTTGCTTACATTAGAAATTTTGCTTTATTGCATTATATTATTTTATTTTTTCCATCTATGTACATTTAATTGCTTTTTATTATTAAATTTTTGTTAATAAACTACATTAGTTTGTAAATTTAACATTTTTTTATATACAAACATTTTTTATTAAATTGAATAGACCATGTAGATGTAGCACTCACGTCTTTTTAAAATGGTAATTATTATATTATTATTATTACTATGATTATTGTCCCTTTAGTCTTGGTTTTGTTCCTTTTAGGCCCATAGACACAGCCATAAAGAGTTTTATGTCAAATTCACTTTCTCTTTGGTCAAATGAATCAAGTTTTTTTTTAACAATCTCATCAATTCTGATTAGATAAAAATCCCATCCTCAACCTCCTGCTGTATTGACTTCTTTTTTTCAGACAAATAAAAAACCCAATCGAGTTATATTTAAAAATGTCCTGGATCTTCCAAGCTTTATAATGGCAGTGAATGGCTGATATTCAATAGTCCAATAGAAGTCCAATAAACTGTGCAATCCTTCACTTAAAGGCTCCGGGGGGTTAATAAAGGCCTCCTGAAGTGAATCGATGCATATTTGTAAGAACAATATCCATATTTAAAACCTTATAAATGGTAATCTCTAGCTTCCGCTAACTGTCCGATGAGAGGTGACGAATGTGGAAGTGCAGAGTAGAGCACAAAACACCGGTCACAAATTAGAAAGTTGTCTGAAAGAAGAAAGTCATATACACCTAGGATGGTTTGAGGGTGAGTAATTTTCTTTTTTGGGTGAACTATCCCTTTAAGCATGTTAGCTGATTCTGATAATGTAAAGGTCATATAATATCAAGATTTATTAGGAACAGGCCTAAATAGACTGAATTTTCATCCAAAATGCTGTTCTCTAGCATTGCCTAGCTCAGGTTTCCAGAAGCACTCCATCTAAAGTCAAAATATCTCTCTCCGTTCCATGTCATGTAATCTCAAACACATAGACGCTCATGCTCTCACACTTTGATCTGTCTCCGCTCACAGGTCACATGACCCTCCGCTGCCTTATTCCCTCTCACAAAATGCAGGAACAGCCAAGGATGACAAAATGGATTCCTGACTATATCATATCATACACACACACACATGCTTACATGCAAACTAAGCATGTGTGGAGATGTGCATAAATGCATAGAACATGCAAAGATCAGCCTTGGCCTTTGTACTGTGTTTTTTTAAATTATGCCTTCTTCCTCTATGTTTGGAATAAGTGAATCACACACACACATATATATTATATATATAGAAAGGAGAGAATAGAGATTTATATATATACCTACACATGCTTTTCTGTTGGTGCAGCAGACCTGTACAGCTTATAATATGTGGAAGATGCTGTAGCTTTTAACAGAGACTAAACGATAAGCAATAAGCTAGCAAGCTAAGCTAAAATGATCACTGTTTCAGGAATTTTGCAGTATAGCTTTTTAGTTCGTAGTCAGAGCTGCATTAATATTTATTATTTATGTTGTGATGTTAAAAGTAGGCCAAGCTGTTGCAGTTAAAACGTAGACAGGGACTGTGTTAAAGTACACATGTTCAGGCTTGTGAGTGTGTGTGTGTGTGTGTTGTGTATGTGACATAGTCTTATACATAAGGTGAGTTTGCGCTCACAGGGAAATATAAAAGAAATTATATCTGGTAGGAAAATGATGGGAATTCTGATCGCAAATCTGCTGTTAGTGAAGACAGTAAATATACTAGAAAATGGTTGGACTAATAATAACATGCGTGTGTGTGTACGTTAGTCAATGAAGAAACAGTGACATTAGTTGAGTCATCAGAGTCACATGAAGCATATTCAGATATGCAAATGCTTATGTAATATCTCTTTCTCTCTCCTTTGCCTTGTCTCTCTGTCTCTCGCTCTCTTTCTGTCTCTGTTTGCTTGACTGTCCACCACCAGAGAGACACAGACCACTGAGCTTTGACAGTGCCAGCTTTCTGACACCATATCCACACACACATCACATTTTTTCCCAAAATCATACTTCCTCTGCTTTTAATGCACACTATTAAAATAATTAGCCATTTAAAGGTTCATAAACAGGGCTCAACAATATGGATTTTCATTTCTGCTGGCCCATTCAGGCCAGTAGTTTAGATTTGGCCTTGACCTGCCAATATAGGCCTAGCAAAAAGAAAATTAAGAATGATTTTTTATTTTTTATTATTTGTTTATTTAAGAAACCAATGTGCTCTGTGTAACCACAGGGGGAAAAAAGTAACATTTGATAATTTTGACCATTTTGAGCCAAATATTAGTCATAAATGTAGTAGTAACTGGCCTAAATGAACTGAAATAAAAAATTACAGTGTTATTTTTTTTTATATATGCTCTGGTAATAATTCTTCTTATCAAGCCTTTGGTCCTCTTTTAATGCTAACCTGACCAAGTTTTTTGAGTGTTTGTCTTCCTGTTCACTGTAGCACGTTTAACCATGTAATAATCCTGTAAGAAAATTGTCAGCTTTTTTGCCTTCTAAAATAATAATCTTATATTACAGAGATAGAATTTTAAAAAATTAAAAATATCTTTGTTTTTCTGCTATCCAGGCTGCTGTTGGGATCTCATGGTGTTATGATGCACATGCAGCCTCTTTTGTTAGACATGAAATCAGAAGCGGAGTAAATGAAGCAGACTTCTGTCACCGCCTAGTGGTTGAGATCTGAAACTGCATACATTTGAAAAAGGACACTTGTGATTGCTCAAAGCCAGCACAAAAAAAAACGCTCTTCTCTCTTTCTTTCTGTTGTAGAGACACCTCCCTCAGGTCTACATGTGAGCTTTAGAAATACTGTGATTGAAGTTCAAAGGTGTTTTGTTCTGAAGTCATTTTCTGTTGGAGTTTATTGATGTGCCCCCTAGAGGGAGACAGAACTTCCTTCATGTCCCTTTAAAAAGAGTTTTGGACATTCTGTCTGGCTTTAAAGGGGTCATATGATGCTTTTTTAAAGATCATTATTTTGTGTATTTGGTGTAACAGAATATGTTAACATGCTTTAATGTTCAAAAAACACATTATTTTTCAAATACTGTACATTATTGTAGGTCCTCTAGGCCCCACCTCTCTCAAACGCTTCGTTTTCAAACAAAAGTCCCTCCTTCCGACAAGCACAGACTGCTCTGATTGGCCAGCTGACCCAGTGCATTGTGATTGGCCGAACACTGCAAGCACTCGTCGGAAATGTAACACCCTTTACCATAATCGCGAGCTTCATCTTTCAAAATAAATGTAAAGACAGAGCCCGCAAGGGGAACAGAGTCGCGTGACAGACACCATGATGAAGCTGGTATGTGTTTGATTGGTGACAACCCCCCCCATCTTCTCTCTCGCTCATCTATCTCCGTTTTGCTCTCTTCTCACGCATCTCTCTCGCGTCTCTCTCGCGCTCTAGCGCTCTCTCTCTCTGTCTCTCTCGCTCTGTCTCTCTCTCTCTCGCGCGCACACACACGATGTGCAAAACTCTGCATTTGAACAGTCAATTGCAAATACTTAAACTAATAACAATAACAGTAGCTGATTCAGAAGAGCCAGATTATCACAGCAAAGCCAGAATTACCTCCTCTCCTAGTTTCACAAAACGGTCGTCCATAAAATGCACTGCTGTTCCGTTGTAAGTAATCTTAAAGATTTCGGAAGGCCAAATAAAAGGTTTTGCTTAGCCCTAGAAAACACAGCGTTTCTCCCTGACAGGCTGCTCAACACTAAACTTGCGCGTTTACTGTAACCACGCTGCTTCTTTGTGAACATTTGGGCGGCATTATGCAAATATTCCCACATAGTGAGGTAGATGTGGGGACGTGTTAGAACGAGCCGTTTTAGGGGGGCGTGGCAGAGTCTTAACTTTATAAAGAATATCTCTTTGGTTTTGAGAATTTAGTCTTTGCAACTTCAGGAATCTTATCATGCACCAATAGCTTGTAACACTCCAAAGAGAAAAGGAAAACTTGAAATCGCATCATATGACCCCTTTAACATCACAAACACAAGAAAGAGGTGTTTCAGTTCAAAATGAGCTGCTTCTCTCTAGACAGCGATCAAGTTTATTCTCTTGATGTCAAAATGTGTCGTCATTTACCGTCTCTTTCTCTGTGTCTGTTCCTGTTTCTTCTTTCTGCTAGGCTCTGACTAAGAAAGGCCTGGGTGAGATCACCACAGAGATCCGAAAGCACACTGAATTTTACTTTGCTGAAGACAATCACCAACAATACCTGCACAAGGTGCCTAAAGGATACTGTGGGTTAAAGGGCACCGGTGTCACATGCTCTATTAGACGAGAGAAAGATGAACTCTGACCCAGGGCACACAGACATTGTCTGCTATTTTAAAGAGATAGTTCACCCAGAAATGAACATTATGTCATCACTTATTCAGCCACACATTGTTCCAAACCTGTATGACTTTCTTTCGAATAAATATTCACATTTAATATTCTTCTGTATATCGTCAACTAAAATGATAACCATAACAAAACATTTTCATTACTTGAAATAAAAATTAACTGTACTTGTCTAGAGGCGTGTATTATATAATATAATATTATTTATTTTTCTTTTTTTTTATAATAAACAAAATAATATAATATATTAATAAATAAATAATATAAAATAACTAAATAAACTAAATCTAATAAAAAATATGTAGACATTTTAAAAAGAAAAACTAAGGTGACAAAAAAAATACATTTATTGAAAGGTATACAAAATATAAAATAAAATTCAAAATATTAGCAAAAATATAATTGTATATCAGTGATATTAAAATAATCCTGCTGTATCGCACAAAAAGAAGATATATTGGTTGCTCTTTTTCATACAGTTACTATAAACGGGGACTGTAGCTTTCGAGCTTTAAAAAGGAGTACCCTGTTTCTTACCCCAAAAAGCACATTACTTCAAAAGAATATAGTGCACAAGTCATATGGGCGATTTCACTGTGCTTTTGTGTCCTTTTTGTAAAGCTCAGAAGCTTTGTTTTTGTGCCATGAAAGAAATTTAAACCTTTTTCATTTTTTGGCCGAATTACACCTTTAACATAGGGGAGTGGTGTATTTTACAAGTGGCTTATTTGACCCATGCAAATTATATGTACAAACTATGAAGTAATTGTATTTTTCTGACAAAATGTGAGTCTGTGGTACAAGTTGGGCCCCTAAAGCCAGCAGCAAGCTTCTGCCTGTGATATTTCCTGAAGCTAAATCTGTCACACTGTCTGCTCTAGAGCATCTGCTGTGTGGCTGAACCTTATGCTCTGGCCAAGCTCTGATCTCTGTGGACATTATAGTTCTGCAGCATTCTAATACTTATTCTGCTTTATAGAAACATGAATTACAATGATTGCTTGTACACACGAGACTGTTTACTTAAATATATTTGAAGTAAAATATAAAATGTAGTAAAAATACAATCGATTACACATTATTATTGTGTAATAATTATTCAGTGAAAATACAACCACTAGGTGGCAGCACATAAATATAAAAACATGCCTCTGAATAAATCTACTATAGATTAAAGTAGGTGAAAGTGTGTAATTTCTGTGCCACTAGCATCACCAAACAGAACTGCAGAAATGACTAGAAAAGGAAAGTTGGTAATTGTGTTACCAAGCCTTAAAGTGGAAGTGAAGCAGTCAGTTAAGTTAACATTATTTAGTAAAGTGATTTCCTGTTTGATTAAAAAATATATAACAAACATGATTATTGTAACCATTTTAATGAAAAAAGGATGTTTTGTTATAGCTTTTAGAGCAAGGGTGCCGCCATCTTGCAGTACCAAGTGAGTGTATTTATTTCTTGTCTCTGTAGCTGTGTCTCATTTAGAAGGCTGCACCCTCCGGAGGTCGAATCCTCTGGAGGTCGCATCCTCTGTAGGATGCATATACGAAGTGTCCTCAACCTAGAATTAAAGGAGACGGCCTTCGTAGGACGGGCGGAAAAGGAAACCGGAAGTATCGCGTTGCTATGCCAACACATTTAGAGCATCGTTGCGCTCTCACACTACTTAAATGAAGGAAATTTATTTCTAAATTTGGAAAGTAATTTGAAAAAAAAAATGCTTTTACTTGTTATATTTTGTTCAATGTTTGAGGAGCTGCAGCCTACGTACAGCAGGCATCTATTAGAGAAAAAAAGGAGGAGGATATTAAAAACAAAGTTTATCCGTTTTTACCGAGGCGAATTAAGGTAAGTTGTAAACACCACATCTGCGCTTGTGTGCACGTTACATCTGCCGGCGCCGGGCTTTTTCAAATTAACAACGGTTGTTCACGGCGACGCAAAGAACTGTGGGTTATCTGTAGCACCGAAGGATACACCTCATGCATCCTCCGAATTCCTGTGAAAGAAGGGCGCATTCGAAGGTAACATTCGGAGTGTACTACTTGCTTTTCTGAAATGAGACAGCCTCGATGACGTATGCAGCCTTCGAATGCGACCTCCGGAGGATGCAGCCTTCTAAATGAGACACAGCTATAGCGCAGTTGTTGTTGCTAGGAAACGCTTGTTTTGTTTACTGTGGAGACTTGTTGAAATCGCGTTTGGTCTCGTACTGTATCGCGTACCTTGTCAGTGTCGTGCGCTTGCTTGGCCATTTGTTGTGATAAACAGTAAAGTGTGTACAGCTGAATTCAATTTCCGTTTTGTCAAACGGATATAAAAAAGGTTAGTACACCGCGGCAGCGGTCGCGGCTGCGGGTGGTGAAGACCGAAAAGAGTGTAAAGACCATCGACTCTACTGTGCGACTCCACCGGGCAGGACACCGGCGAAGGATAAGTATCGTTTTTTATTTCTCCTCTTTCCTATTACTTGTTCACTTCTGTTTCAGTTTTTATAACAATTTCTTACTATGTGTAAGTAAGTTGTTGTTATTTTAGCATGTGTGTTTGGCTCAGTGTTAGTATTTTAGTTTTAGATACAGTTGTAGTAATGTTGTCATTTTATTAGTTTTATTATTATGTCTATATAGGCTTTTTATTAAGTTTTATTTAATTTGAGTTATTTCAGTAATTCAACATACAAAATGGAAATGAAATCATATATGTATATATTGGAATTATTTAATACAGGTGCATCTCAATAAATCGGAATGTCGTGGAAAAGTTCATTTATTTCAGTAATTCAACTCAAATTGTTAAACTCGTGTATTAAATAAATTCAATGCACACAGACTGAAGTAGTTTAAGTCTTTGGTTCTTTTAATTGTGATAATTTAGGCTCACATTTAACAAAAACCCACCAATATTTTTCTTCTTTTTTTTTTCTCTATCTCAACAAATTAGAATATGGTGACATGTCATTCAGCTAATCAACTCAAAACACCTGCAGAGTTTTCCTGAGCCTTCAAAATGGTCTATCAGTTTGGTTCACTTAGGCTACACAATCATGGGGAAGACGTCTGATCTGACAGTTGTCCAGAAGACAATCATTGACACCCTTCACAAGGAGGGTAAGCCACAAACATTCATTGCCAAAAGAAGGCTGTTCACAGAGTGCTGTATCCAAGCATGTTAACAGAAAGTTGAGTGGAAGGAAAAAGTGTGGAAGAAAAAGATGCACAACCAACCGAGAGAACCGCAGCCTTATGAGGATTGTCAAGCAAATCGATTCAAGAATTTGAGTAAACTTCACAACTTCACAAGGAACGGACTGAGGCTAGGGTCAAGGCATCAAGAGCCACCACACACAGACGTGTCAAGGAATTTGGCTACAGTTGTCGTATTCCTCTTGTTAAGCCACTCCTGAACCACAGACAACGTCAGAGGCGTCTTACCTGGACTAAGGAGAAGAAGAACTGGACTGTTGCCAGTGGTTCCAAAGTCCTCTTTTCAGATGAGAGAAAGTTTTGTATTTAATTTGGAAACCAAAGTCCTAGAGTCTGGAGAGGAAGGGTGGAGAAGCTCATAGCCCAAGTTGCTTGAAAACCAGTGTTAAGTTTCCACAGTCTGTGATGATTTGGGGTGCAATGTCATATGCTGGTGTTGGTCCATTGTGTTTTTGAAAACCAACGTCACTGCACCCGTTTACCAAGAAATTTTGGAGCACTTCATGCTTCCTTCTGCTGACCAGCTTTTTGAAGATGCTGATTTCATTTTCCAGCAGAATTTGGCACCTGCCCACACTGCCAAAAGCACCAAAAGTTGGTTAAATGACCATGGTGTTGGTGTGCATTACTGGCCAGCAAACTCACCAGACCTGAACATCTATGGGGTATTGTCAAGAGGAAAATGAGAAACAAGAGATGCAGATGAAAAAATGCAGATGAGGGGGGGGGTGGGCTGAAGGCCACTGTCAAAGAAACCTGGGCTGCCATACCACCTCAGCAGTGCCACAAAATGATCACCTCCATGCCACGCCGAATTGATGCAGTAATTAAAGCAAAAGGAGCCCCTGCCAAGTATTGAGTACATGTACAGTAAATGAACATACTTTCCAGGAGGCCAACAATTCAGTAAAAATGTTCTTTTTTATTGGTTTATGAAGTATTCTAATTTGTTGAGTAGTGAATTGGTGGGTTTTTGTTAAAATGAGCCAAAATCATCACAATTAAAAAAACCAAAGGCTTAAACTACTTCAGTCTGAGTGCATTTTTATTTAATACACGAGTTTCACAATTGAGTTGAATTACTGAAATAAATTAACTTTTCCACGACATTCTAATTTATTGAGATGCACCTGTATGTACATGTATATGTGTGTGGTTGTACATACACATATGTAGTTTTTTTTGGTGTTTGGCTTAGTGTTAGGTTAGAATCATTATTATACTCATACTTTTTGTTCTTTAATATTTGAATTGTTTTTAGCTTTATTTTGTTTTCATTTAAATGTTTAGTTTTGATTTGTTTGTTGTATGCATTTGTCATTTTTATTTATTTTATTTTCTTAAATGTGTATATAGTATTTATAGAGTTTTAGCTTTTAGTTTTAATTACTTTTTCTTATTTGTAAGTCACTTTAGATAAAAGCGTCTGCTAAATTACTAAAACTAAAGTACCACCGCGTGTGACGTCACGGGGTTGGTTCACTCCGATGGCCAGTGAAGTAATATAAGCATTTCCTTACTTTTTGAACACATAAATGTTATTTTAACACACAAATGTGTTTGAGTTTCACCATAATTGCATGAATATCCAACACCAAACTGTCTAAATAACAAAGTTTTGATCGTGGTATCCCAAACATTGTTTTCATAATGCCAGGCACAAGGTGATGTAACCAGACAACGCTTCATCATTCATGTCGCATTTTATTGTTATGTCAGACCATTAAGACATATGCATTACATTGACTGGTTCACCAGTTGTATGTATCATATTTTATGTTCACCTGCAAATACAATTAGCTTTCCTGCTGTTAACAGGACATAGAGTTTAACTAATCACCTATCTGAACAATCGGACCAGTGCTGCTTCCTCAATAAAGTTTATCATTCTCACGTGTTTTAAGCCTTGTCAGTTTAAATATTAAAGTGTTTAAGCCATTCAAGCGTGAGACAGCACGGAATAGATTTCAGTGCGGTATTTACACGCTGTGATAGACCTTTTCTGAAAGTGATTTAAATGCGGTACTCAGGCATTGTGATAGATCATTTCTGTTTGCGCCGGCGGCGCCACACACACACACAAAGCCACAGCTCGGCTCGGACAGCACGTGAGTAGGCTACCAAATTGAGCTTTCTTTCGCACCTTCATCAGCAAATGTACACAAAGCACGTCGGAATGACAGTCTTGAGGAGTATCCACGTAAACGAGTATTGTTTCCGATCCGCACTTTACCGGTGCGGTTTCTTCAACCCCTAATGCTGCTCGGTCCCATCACCGTATCGGCTCAAATGCATAGGCAATTGCACTTATTTTGGACTTAACAGTGCTTTCAATGTAATCTTCCTCCATTTAAAAACAAGTGTGTGTTCAAAATGTAAAGAAATGCTTCTATTACTTCACTGGCCATCGGAGCGAACCAACCCCGTGACGTCACACAGGGTGGTACTGCAAGATGGAGGAGCCCTGCTCTAAAAGCTATAACAAAACGTCTTAGGTTACGTATGTAACCTTGGTTCCTTGAGGGAACGAGACGCTGCGTCGAGATCGCTTTAGGAACGCCCCTGCGTGACCGCGTTCTGAAGCACGTCTCAAATCAGCCCAATGGAGTAGCGAGACGTCACGAGCGGGGTGACGTAAGCACCAGAAAATATAAAAGTGCATCCGGCAGAGTGCAAACCAGCTTCGATGAAGTAGCGCCTAGAGGGATGCAGGGAGTATGGCAAAGAGACGCAGCGTCTCGTTCCCTCTGGGAACCATGGTTACATAGTAACCTAGAGACGTTCCCTTCAGCGTTGAGATCGCTTTGGGAACGAGAATACCCACTGTGCCATACTACCAAGTCCCTGCCTGTGTTAACCCCTCGGGTAAAGGAATGCCCTAACCATGCCTGGAGCAAATTCCAGGCACGACACAGAAAGTGCCTGAAGATCCCCGATCCTTTTTAGTGAGGAAATAGCGAGGAGAAAGATGGTCTTGAGCGTGAGCAACTTGACCGAAACTTCTTCTATGGGTTCAAAGGGGGCATTGCATAAGCCCTCCAGAACCACAGCCAGGTCCCATGAGGGCACCTTAGTGAACTGTACCGGCCTCAGCCTCAGGGTGCCACGGAGGAAAACGAGTGATGAGTGGGTGTCTTCCCAATGATTGACCACCCAGAAGGGCGTGGTAAGCAGCTAAGGCCGCCTCGTATATACCTTCAGAGTGGAGGGAGATAACCCTGCGGAGAATCGCTCCTGCAGAAACTCCAGAACTGTACCAATTGGGCAGTTGACTGGGTCCTGCAGTCACTGTCCGCACCATGAAGCGAAAAGTTTCCACTTCAAGGCATACTGTTTCCTAGTGGCGGGAGCTCTGGACTGGAGTATAGTCTCAACAACCTCAGTTGAGAGACCAGATGCTAGGAGCTGTGCCCCCTCAGGGGCCATGCCCACAGCTTCCATAACTCCGGGCGGGGGTGAAGAATGGCGCCCCCCGCCTGAGAGAGGAGGTCCCTCCTGATCGGAATCTCCAGCGGAGAGCCGTCGAGGAGGGACACCAAGTCCGATACTCGGGCCAGCGAGAACGGGGCTACTAGCAACAGACGGACCCCATCCTGGCGTACCCTCTCCAGAACTCCCGGGAGCAGAGCGATCGGGGGAAAAGCATACAGACGAAGCCTCAGCCACATCTGCACCATGGCATCAAGCCACAGTGGAGCTGGATGCGTGAGGGAGAACCAGAGAGGACAGTGTGTCGTTTCCTGCGACGCAAATAGATCCACTTCCGCCTGGCCAAATTCCCTCCAAATGAGCTCCACCACCTTGGGGTGGAGCCTCAATCCCCCGGGCCTCAGTCCCTGTCTCGAGAGGATATCTGCCCCCTGATTTAGATACCCAGGGATATAAACTGCTCTTAGAGAGAGGAGCTTCCCCTGTGCCCACAGAAGGATCTGGCGCGCCAGCTTGTACAAAGGGCACGAACGCAGACCCCCCTGCTGATTGATGTAGGAGACCACCGATGTGTTGTCTGTGCGGACAAGCACATGATGCCCCCTTAGGTCTGGAAGGAAGTGTGTCAGAGCTCGAAACACGCCCAGCATTCCCCGGCAGTTGATGTGCCAAAAGAGACGATGGCCTTCCCACAGACCCTGGGCAGAGCCATGACCGCTCCCCAGCCCGTGAGAGAGGCATCCGTCGTTAGCGTTACGCGACGAAAGGAGCCCCTAACATCGGGCCTTGAACCAGGAACCAACGTTTCTTCCACATGTCTAAGGCACGTAAGCATCGCCGTGTGACCTTGATCATGCGAAGCAGATTCCCCTTCGGGGAAAATCCCTTGGTTCTGAGCCACCACTGCAAGGGTCTCATGTACAAAAGTTATCACGTTGGACGCCGCTGCCATCAGGCCCAACAGCCTTTGAAACTCTTTGACAGTGAGTGACTGGCTTTCTCTTACTCTCGTGACTGTTGTGAGGATTGACTCAATACGAGCAGGAGACAGACATGCCTGCATCGAGGTTGAGTCCCACACCACGCCTAAATAAGTGGTTCTCTGTAGTGGAGAAAGAACACTCTTCTTGGCATTTAGTCTTAACCCCAGCTCTCTCATATGGGTGAGTACGACATCTCGATGCCGAGCCGCCATCTGCTCCGATTGAGCTAGTATTAACCAATCGTCGATATAATTGAGTATGCGGATGCCCTGGAGTCGCAGTGGAGCCAGAGCAGCATCCACACACTTTGTGAAAGTGCGGGGTGAGAGTGACAGGCCGAAGGGAAGAACTCGATATTGGTATGCTTGCCCCCGAAAGCAAACCTTAGGAACTTACAGTGTTGAGGAAGGATGGAAATATGGAAATAAGCATCTTTGAGATCTATCGTTAAAAAAAAACCAGTCCTCGGACTGGATCTGAGATACTATCTGCTAGATAGTGAGCATCTTGAACCGAAGCCGTTTGATAGCGCGGTTCAGAAGATGGAGATCTGAGATCGGACGCAACCCCCCATCCTTCTTTCAGGCTGTAGAACCTGGACGCTCTCTCAAGAGGCGGAACACGTTCTATGGCCCCCTTCCTCAAGAGAGTATCTACTTCTTGTCTACTTCTTTTTGCGGAGGGGTGCGGGTTGCAACGCTCTGTTTTTGTGACTGGCGGTATGAGGAGCTTGACGGCTGGGGCTGCTCCCGCTCAGCAGCCCCATGGGCCTGGGAGCGACGAGGGAGGAACCGTTGAAATGCCGCCACTTGCTTTCTTGCCTCCTGAAACCTCTCAACGACAGTGTTGACTGCGTTGCCAAAAAGGCCAGAGGGCGAAAGCGGGGCGTCTAGGAGGAAGAATCTGTCCTTATCTTGCATATCGGACAGATTCAACCACCGATGCCGCTCCGTGGCCACCATTGCTGCCGTTGAACGGCCGATAGCTCTGGCCGTTTCTTTGGTGGCTCGGAGGGACAAATCTGTGGCCCGACGCAGTTCAGCTACCACGTCGGATTCCCCCTCCTCCCTGTCATCCAGGTCCTTGAGCAGGTCAGCCTGGTACGCTTGTAACACCGCCATGGTGTGCAAGCACGCGCCAGCCTGACCTGCCGCCGTATAAGCTTTCCCAACCAGACTAGATGCTAGCTTAACAGGCCTGGTGGGAAGCTTCGGGGCCTTCAGGGACGATGCTGAGGATGGGGAGAGATAGCTCGCGAGCGTCTGCTCCACCATTGGCATCGCCCCATATCCCTTCTCATTCAGCCCCACGATATTGGAATAATTAGACACTGTGGGGCTATAGATACGGGAAGAATACGTTTTTTCCCACGATCTTGACACCTCAGCATGGAGATCGGGAAAAACCGGAAGGCCCCGTCGTGATGGCTGTGACCTCGCCCTCAGGAAATGCTCGTCTAACTTGCTTTTAGGACGAGCATCCTGTTTTTCGGCTGGCCACTTGATATTTAATTTGGCTACAGCACAAGTCACAACCTCCACGAGCTCCTCATACGCGAGGGACTGCGGTGGCGAGTCCACAGTCTCCTCTGTCTCGACACTCATCACATCCACCTCCTCGGAGGAAGATAGATGAAGTGCCTGGCTCTCTCTCCGGGGGGAAGAAACCGCAGTGCGGGCTTCCGAACCCTGAGAGAGAGCCGCGGATCTAGCGGGTGAGGACCGAGAAAACGACCGTGCATGCTCCGCTCCCAAACAAACGACACACAAATCGTGTGTATCCCCCGCCGCCAGATATCGTGGGAAGGGAGGAACACAGTGTTTGTAATGCCGTTCGCTCGCCATAGACTTTTTCATGATTGTTTTATATATGCTTGTGCGGACAGACAACAGTAAATAGACAGACACATACACAGAGCGCTACCGAAGAGCAGAAGCTGGTTTGTGCTCTGCCGGATGCGCTTTTATACTTTTTGGTGCTTACATCACCCCGCTCGTGACGTCTCGCTACTCCATTGGGCTGATTTGACACGTGCTTCAGAACGCGGTCACGCAGAGGCGTTCCCAAAGCGATCTCGACGCAGCTCGAGTTCCTGAACCATTTAAAATGGTTACATTAATCATGTTCGTTATATATTTTTTTAATCAAAGTGGAAATCGCTTTACTAAATAATGTCAACTTGACTGACTGCTTCGTTTCCATCATGAAGGTTATTTAGACCTTGGTTTGAATACTTTGGACATTTGAATCAAGACTTGAAAGCTGGAAAATTGCTAGGGCATTGGTAAGCAGTTGGTTTCTAGATGGCTGGAAAGTTTTTCGGGGTGGTTGTGGGGGCATTTAGTTCACGTAGCCTGAAAGCTTTAGGAAGAGTTAGAGAAGAAAGTGGAGTGGCATGAAAATAACTTCTATCATCAATAACGTTCTTATTTTTTTTAATATAATAGATCTACTCCTTTATTATTTATCTGTTAACCTAACAAAATGCTACTAGTGTTATGTTTTAATATTATATATTGTAGGTGTGTATTAAAAGTATATTTCAATTCATCCCTATGTTTTTAAAAAAAGTTTTTATTACAATTGTAAGTTGATCAAATTTGAAACACTGGACTCCATTGACTTTCACTGTATAGGCACAAATACACATTTTTCAATATACATATTCTCAGAGGCGGACAGTAACGAAGTACACTTTTTGAGTATCTGTACTTTACTTGAGTATAATTTTTTCTGGGAACTTATTACTTTAACTTTACTACATTTGAAAGACAAATATTGTACTTTTCACTCCACTACATTTCTATCAAGGTCCTCGAAGTAGAACGTCATTACTGTGTAGTAGCTTTGAAAGTCAGTAGGTGATTTTTTTCTTCTCTAAAACATGACTTTCTTTATTTCAGACAGTTTATCAGTAATCACTACATGAAGAGATTTCCCAGCATTTTTTGAACACTGACCAATTGCAAATGTGATATTTAATCAGATATTCAATTCAGTAATAAGAAGTTAGTATTGTGGTATATATTAGACACAATATTGTCCGATTTTGCTAAATTTTGTACGTGAAAATATTACCTATAAAGCCACAGAAGAACTGTTGTGCGTCTCCTAATAAAACACAATAGGTGTTGGACTTGAAGCAGCAATGCACAGACCATTCTGTGTGTGCATCAAAGTACCGCCGAGGGGGGGGGGGGGGGGAGACGATTAGACAGCATTTTAAAAAATTTGTTTTGATGTCAAATAAGTCTTGCTGTTTTGCTTTTTTGTTAAAGCAGTGTTGCTGTTGTAAAAGTTGTACAGCTACAGTTGTGTTGCTGGGTTTTAAAGCAGGTTTGATTTTGTTTCTTTCTTATCACTCTGTATTTACAGGATTTCACTGTCCACTCTGTTCAAATGTGGATGAATGGCTACACATAGATGTGTGCACACTGTCAGAACTGTGTGAGATCACTACCATCCTGCTTTTGTGGGGGTGGGTAGGGGTGTTAAATACTTTTTTTTGTTTTTTTTCCCCATAGGTTCTTAACATTCTAAAAGCTATTTATTCCAAAGATACTACAAGCTAGTCAGTGTATTCAGCAGGTCTAATGTATTCTATGTTGCTTCAAAAGTATTGCGTACAACAATAAAACAGTGCATTGACATAAAAAAGGAAATTTACTTTTGGTACTTAAGTACTTTTAAAAGCAAGTACTTCTGTACTTTTAAAAGCAAGTACTTCTGTAAAAATCTGTCTTTACAACTTTTACTTGTAATGGAGTAATATTTGACCAGCGGTATCTGTACTTTCACTCAAGTAATGGAATTGAGTACTTTGTCCGCCTCTGCATGATATTCTTTTGTGTTTTCCACAGAGGAAAGTAAGTCATACAGGTTTGGAATAACATGAGGGTGAGTAAATGCTGGCAGAATTGTCATTTTGATGTTAACTATACGTTTAAAACCTGTTTTAAGCGGGTTACTGTAAATATGTCGGTTTCACATCTCAGCTGTGTAAAGCGCTGCAAATGAGTCAGCTGCTCATTTTAGAAAATGAAATGGCTTGACAACAAGCTGATCTGCTGACTGGCCTGAATAGAGCTGGATAAATATATGTTGATCTGTCTGACTTAAGCAGCACTACCTGCCCTAGTTTACCTCTATGCTGAGTTGAATATGAAGTACTAATAGGCTGGGCCTGGCTTTGAGTGAAGTTTGGGTGATGTCTCGTACATGTTCTAGTGGTTCTGGAACGAAGGCCATGTGCTGTGAAACTGGATCAAAGGGTTGTAGAGTCGTCAGAATGGAGGATTCTGGAAGCCTCGTGTGGTGTGTTGTTGTCTGCTCCTCAGCTGATGATGTCATTGTGTTATCTGTCATCTCTGACTGTGTCTCTGGGATGAGACACACACATGATTCACACAGCACCTGTACGAGGAGACAGATTTCTGGGAAATGATACATTTATCTTCACACTCCCACATGTGTGCTATATGCACCTACCTGTGTTTTCACTGCCAGACATACATGGGGGTTATATAAACACATTTCTGCTATGTATGGGTCCCACGTAAATGCAAACATTGGCAAAGGTCAGATTGCCAAGATTTTTTTTTTTTTAATTCAAATGCTTTCTTCTTCTTTTTTCCTGTGTAAAATGATCTTCATACAGTGGCTCCAAAAAGTAATTTGCACATTTTATAGTATATATATATACAGGTGCATCTCAATAAATTAGAATGTCGTGGAAAAGTTCATTTATTTCAGTAATTCAACTCAAATTGTGAAACTCGTGTATTAAATAAATTCAATGCACACAGACTGAAGTAGTTTAAGTCTTTGGTTCTTTTAATTGTGATGACTTTGGCTCACATTTAACAAAAACCCACCAATTCACTATCTCAACAAATTAGAATATGGTGACATCCCAATCAGCTAATCAACTCAAAACACCTACAAAGGTTTCCTGAGCCTTCAAAATGGTCTCTCAGTTTGGTTCATTAGGCTACACAATCATGGGGAAGACTGCTGATCTGACAGTTGTCCAGAAGACAATCATTGACACCCTTCACAAGGAGGGTAAGCCACAAACATTCATTGCCAAAGAAGCTGGCTGTTCACAGAGTGCTGTATCCAAGCATGTTAACAGAAAGTTGAGTGGAAGGAAAAAGTGTGGAAGAAAAAGATGCACAACCAACCAAAAGAACCACAGCCTTATGAGGATTGTCAAACAAAAACGATTCAAGAATTTGAGTGAACTTCAAAAATGAATGGACTGAGGCTGGGGTCAATGCATCAAGAGCCACCACACACAGACGTTGTCAAGGAATTTGGCTACAGTTGTCATTCCTCTTGTTAAGCCACTCCTGAACCACAGAAAATGTCAGAGGCGTCTTACCTGGGCTAAAGAAAAGAAGAACTGGACTGTTGCCCAGTGGTCCAAGTCCTCTTTTCAGATGAGAGCAAAGTTTCATTTGGAAACCAAAGTCCTAGAGTCTGGAGGAAGGGTGGAGCAGCTCATAGCCCAAGTTGCTTGAAGTCAAGTGTTAAGTTTCCACAGTCTGTGATGATTTGGGTTGCAATGTCATCTGCTGGTGTGTTTTTTGAAAACCCGTCACTGCACCCGTTTACCAGAAATTTTGGAGCACTTCATGCTTCATTCTGCTGACAAGCTTTATGGAGATGCTGATTTCATTTCCAGCAGGATTTGGCACCTGCCCACTCTGCCAAAAGCACCAAAAGCTGGTTCAAAAACATGGTGTTACTGTGCTTGATTGGCCAGCAAACTCACCAGACCTGAAACCCATAGAGAATCTATGGGGTATTGTCAAGAGAAAATGAGAAACAAGAGACCAAAAAAAAAAAGGAGAGCTGAAGGCCACTGTCAAAGAAACACCCACCTCCACACCACCTCAGCAGTGCCACAAACAGATCACCTCCATGCCACGCCGAATTGAGGCAGTAATTAAAGCAAAAGGAGCCCCTGCCAAGTATTGAGTACATGTACAGTAAATAAACATACTTTCCAGAAGGCCAACAATTACCTAAAAATGTTTTTTTATTGGCCTTACGAAGTATTCTAATTTGTTGAGATGGGTTTTTGGTGGGTTTTTGTTAAATGTGAGCCAAAATAATAACAATTAAAAGAACCAAAGACTATTAAACTACTTCAGTCTGTGTGCACTGAATTTATTAATACACGAGTTTCACAATTTGGCAGTTGATTACTGAAATAAATGAACTTTTCCACGACATTCTAATTTATTGAGATGCACCTGTATATATATATATTATACTATTTGAAGCCTAACAAAATGGTTAGGTTCTTCATTTTCTTAAAGATATATGTGTGTGTGTGTGTGTTTCTTCATACAGTGGCTCCAAAAAGTAATTTGTACATTTTATATAATCTATTGTAGGTGTAGATTAAATGTGCATTTCAACTCGTCCCTCCTTTTCATTAAAAAAAAAGGAAAAAATGAAGTTATCATCCAAATCCAAGTATCCAAATTGACAGACAAATCAGTTATTTTTTGTGGTAATCAACATTGTGCCACAAATGTTGAGCTTAACTTTTGATCCTGGAATATTCCTTTAAGTGTCTAAACACTTTTTTGAGGCACTCTATATTGTCATAAGTTGAACTACTATGTCCAGTACAGCCACAAATATACCAACATACACACAGGTGTGGTGGCATGTTCATTGAATCAGACACACACACACTCTGACACACTGACAAATCTAGAAAAAGCTTTTTTTGTTGACCGCAGTCTGATTTCCTCTGCTCTATTTTCTCTTTTCTTTTCTTTTTTCTCTTTGTGTCTATCTCTTCCTGACACCTGTGTGTAGGTGTGGACCTTGCTGCAGGTGCTCTGTCTCTCTCTCTCGCTCTCTTTTGCTTTCTCTATCTGTCTCTCTCTCACTCTTTCTCAGCCTCTTCCTCTCCCTCCCCCCACCCGTCTTTATGAGGCTATTTTGGTATGATGGTGATATTTATGCACATGTTTCTGTTTGGCTTGCATGTGCCACATTGCTATAAAAATCAGCTTGACTCTGGGTATGTCCCCTTGTGGTTACTGCTGCCTACCTATCTGATAGATCAGCGGCTGATTCTTAAAACTGAAAAAGTGTGTTACTGGAAAAACGGCCTCACTCATATCTCAGTAAAGTGAACTATATATGGGACAGTGGTTAAACTCTCTTTAGCTCTTTATTTGGCTGATAGTGTACAGAAAGTGTCCAAAATAAACAAATTCAAGGAAAAACTGGCATTACATTATAATATGTTGTGTTATCTGTTATAAGCTGTGTTGTGATATGTGTTAGGTTATATATTGTGATGTGTTATATTGCTATGTTTTTGTGATGTTACGTGTTATGTTATTTGCCGTTTTGTCATTGTGTTATGATAGATTATATATAGATATATTGTGATGTGTTATTATTTGTTGAGTTAGGTTATATTTTGTGATGTGTTATGTTCAATGTTTTTGATGTTATATGTGATGTTATTTGCTTTAGGTTATGATGTGTTATGTTTAGTTATGCTGTGAGGTGTCATGTTATATCATATTATAAACAATATCGCGTTTGGTCTCGTATTGTATCGCGTACCTTTGCGATATTGTATCGTGTGCTTTGCTTGGCCATTTGTTGTGATAGATGACTAAATGTTATATGTTGTATGTTTTTAATGTTCTATGTGTTGTATTATGTTTTATTATGCTAGGTTACATGTGAAGTGTTGTTAATTGCTGTTCTGTTTTAAGTTGTGTTATATCATTGTTGTTATGCTATGTTGTGTTGTGTTATGTTAGGTTATATATTGTGATGATGTTATATGTTATGTTCTGTTATATGCTGTGTTGTGTTTTTGTGTTATGTTATTTGTTCTGTTCTGTGGTGTGTTGTGCTATTTTAGGTTATATATTATGTTATATGTTCTTTTTTTGTGATATGTTACGTTCTATGTTATGTTATTTGCTTTGTTGTGTTATGTTTAGTTATATGCTATTTGTAATTTGTTGTCTTATGTTACATATTGTGATGTGTTGCTATTTGTTATATGTTTTTGTGATGTTATGTTGTTTTGCTTGTTTATATTGCGATGTGTTACGTTACGTTACGTTAAGTTATGTTGTGAACTGGCCATTCTGTGAGGCACATCAAAGTCAGAAAGTGGCACAATTCATTTGAATTCATAATGGGTATGTATATATTTATAAACGCCAATGCTAAATGTATAACAGACCAGTAATATATCCTAAAAATGTATGGCCGATTAATATTTACAGGTCATTGGCAGGTGAGGCCAAAAGTAAATTTTGGATCTTGCTTACAAAAGATCAGCTCCTCTTTCTCTTCTCTGTGTCTGTATTATTCCTTCTATCTATCTCTCTTTCTGTCTCTGATCATATTGGTGACTTTGTGCAACAGTATGAAGGCAGTGAGTGTGAAAGAGCCAAACTGTCCAGGTGCAAGTGTTTGACTCCTCCCTCTCACTTACACACACACACTTCGGCACAGGATGAAGACACTCGGCAGTTATTTCTGTGTTTCCTGTCTTGGGTCTCTCTCACACACACAGGTGCAGTGGAGAGTCACTGAGTGAGGAGGCCACCAGCCAGTCACATGCACGTGTGTTGCGACCGGACACGATGACACACTCCGATATTCCCCTCCCACCCCCAGAGTGTGTGTATGTATGTGTACGTGTGTGTGAGAGAGAGAGAGAGAAGGGTGGGTGCTGCTGTTACTACAGGGGCAGAGGTCAAAAATCCCTGTAAGGGAAGATGTGTAGAACAGAAGAAAAATTAAAGGCGGAGAAATTGTGAGAGGGGAGACACCGGTGCTCCACACCGCCCACATCTCGCAGATGTGCTGCCCGGAGAACAGTGAAGCTCACTGGGCAACACAGAGACAGCAGTGTGCCCTCAATACACACACACACATACGCTCTCTTGCGACCAGGCGTGATTGCTCCATTAGAAGGTTCCTCAGCTGTGGCCGTTTCTCACACACTCACATACAGCTGCGAACACACAATTATAGCCTACTTTGACCCTCACACACAGACGCTCGCTCGCTTACGCACAGACGCACCTTTGAGAGTATAGTTCACATCCCCATCAGACCTCTGGGTGTTTCGACAGAGGCCACAGGCACATACAAAGCTTTTTGTAGCTTATTTGGGTCACCATCTGACATCAAACACGCTGTCCACTGCTATCACCCATCAACTGATGCGTAAACAGGAAAAGGAAATGTGAGTGTGATAGATATCAGTGTGTTCTGCTTCAAGGTGCTTCACATTGACAAACTTGAACTTAGATCTTAGATAAAAACTCAGTTCTGGACTTTTCAGCTGACTTGTGAAAGGAGCAGCAGGCCAAAAACCTCCATCCTCTTTTTTGATTCAGTTGAATTAGTGCTGAATCTGAACTTTTTGCACTAGAGAATTTTTTTACTGTTTACACCAGTGCTTCTCAGTTGGGTGGCTTCAAGATGATTTAAATGATTAAAAATAAAGACAAAACAAGCGTTTTCTTCTTCTAAGAAAAACCTGAAAAAGTCATGTAAATTAATAAAATCTTGTATGGATCTTGTCATGTAAATAAACTCCACGGGTATTGTTATACATTTTTCTAGGTATGTTCTAAAGTCCTAATATTTGAGTAAGAAAATTGTTAAAAATCCTTACCTTTAAACAGCAAATCATGAACCACTAGAAAAGTAATATAGCTTACAGTGGGCATAGAAAATAATCATTTTTTAGCTTTGCAGCCTGAAATGAAGACGGACACACCAACATGTCAGAATAAAATAAAATACCAGAATCACTGAGTTGGAAAAAGGATCACCCCCCCTGGTGTCATTATTTTGTTGAACCACCTTTTGCTTTAATTACAGCCTTGAAAAAGGAATTCAACATGTCTGTTTAGTGATAGTGTAAATTCTTTGGCTATCCACTGGTCTGGTGATTGATTCTTGAACTTGTTCAAACTGTCAGATCCTCCCCGATGTTCAAATCAGAAGTTAATCAACTCAAAAAAAGTATTAAATTTCACTTGAGTATCAACAATGTCTTAAATGTTATTTCTAATACGAAAAATGCTGTATACTGTCACTTTAAGAGAGATTCTTGTAATCGTTTCACAAGTTGCTCTTTTTCCATTCATAAGTGAGAATTGGAATTAAATTGGCCACACCTGTCAGGTAGTTGAACTGAAGAGAAAGAGGAAGTTGATTTGGTGAAAGGCCTATAAACCTTCGAATTTCAAGGCTTTTTACATCTTTAAAAACTTATACAAGCAAATATCCAAAGTTTGTCTTGTCAGACTTTTCTTGTTTAAAAAAATGCAGTTATTTCATATTACTTTCTTACATGAAATAAAAGGTCTTCTTAATTCGGTTCTGAAGAGCAAACAACCCTGGCAGAACTAAAATAATGTTTAATGAACCTGAAATAACCTTTTGAACACATTTTAACTTTTGATGTCAGATCTTAGTATATTGGAAATCTGAAATGGGCTTCTGAGTTGTTGATCTCTTCTAAATCTCCAGAAGAAATAAATATGAGATTACTGATGTCTTCTTCTAAGGAGAAAAATGTGAAAGGCAGTAATCTCTATTTGCTCTCCCTAATCTCATAGCTACCTAGGAAAACACTTGCGATATAAAAAAGATCTCACGTGTGATTTGTCTTTCCTGTGGGTGGGGCTTAAAAGAGACTTTCAGGTACATGACTGTAGTGTTGCTGTGTGTTGTGTTGGAGCTGAGAAGAAGATTGTTTTTCAACAGATCTCAAACCTGGGCATCCTGTTGTGTGATCCGCTCCAGCCCAGCAAAAAGTATGAAGATGTTAATATCAGCACAAAGAAGACATGTTGTTTTTACTGCGGTTAAACAGGGCTCTCACTGCACACACACTCAATGCAGCAGGCCGCAGAGTGCAGTATGCAATACTGCGTGGGCGAACCTCTCTGTAGCTTTTAACTGCGTGGGACAGACAAATGTGTTTGTATGCGTACGTGTACATATAAGGGTGTGTGTGTGCAAAGGACAGGTTGTGGATGGGTGCAGAAAGAGTATTTCTCCAAAACAGCATCTTACTTTACCCCGCAGTGACTCATTTGCTTCTCCTCTGCACCTTGCACACACACACTTATCTAATGAGGGCATACAATAGACTTGTATTGTTTTACATAAAAGTTCATTGTAATTACTGTAGTCTAACCCATCCCTAAAAACTAATCTTTTTCCATAAATCATTTTTTTCAAATGTGAGTCCCCAAAAGGTTCTGTCATATTTAGTTAAACCCATATAAACAATGCAAAGTTCTCACATACTGACTCCTAACCTAGTTCTCACACACACATACAAATATATTTTGACAATCACACCCTTGAGTCATTGGTAACACTACAGCAATTGTCAGTTTGTCAACATTATTCTAGGTATAATGAACTAACAAGGAACAACATTTTTACAGTACTTATTCTAGACTAAAGTCTAGTTTATAAATGGACTATTGTTCATTCATAATGCATTAACTAATGTTAATTCAAACTTCAAATGTATGTAAAACTGTAAAACATACAGTTACACATGGGGGGGGGGGGGGTGGGTGGGTGGGGGGGGGAAATACAAGCATCCACCTTGCTGATTTCATCTCTTGTAACACTTGATTATTCACCTATGAACTAGCTGAGCATTTTTCTGCTACGAATTGCTAGGAATTTATTTATTTCTATCATATTTATCATGGTAAAATATGTTAAACAGAGCTGCCAGTACTACACTCTTATGGGTCAGAAAACATTATCAAATCAGCTAAACATTTAATGAACAAATAAACAAGTTGCAGGGGATGTGTAGAATTGAGTGAATTGAGTGTTTGGAAATGTGTGAATGAGGGACCTTCCTAACAGTGTCATCAGATGCTTGTTTCTCAGGGAAAACCCAGCCATGACCTTCACCCTTACATACAAGTTGCAGCTTCAATGACAAAAGGGGTCATCTAAAGTTTGAATGAAAGATATTAATAGCCCTGAATTAAGTATAATGTTAATTATATTTCAAGTAAAATGTGATTTGTAATTATAAATAACGATTCTCTCTTTTTTCCCCTCCTCAGTCTTACTTTGTCTTTCTAGGAGCTCTCCTGTGAAAGTTCAGCTGTGTTTATTTCTCCGGCAGAGATCTCATGTTACTAACCTGGTTACATTTCACAGCATATTCACCTTTCTGTTTGACTGATAAGACATAGGGAAGAAAGGTTCATTGGGAGGAAACCACATTCGACATCAGTGTTGGGGGGTAACGCATTACAAGTAACGCGAGTTATGTAATCAGATTACTTTTTTTCAAGTAACTAGTAAAGTAACGCATTACTTTTTAATTTACAAGAGAATATCGAGTTACTTTTTCAAATAAGTAACGCAAGTTACTTTTTTTTTTCAATTTATTGATTGACAGCTCTCCTGTCCCCATGTTGAGAGAAATCAGAAGATGTTACTGTAGTTCTAAAATAAATATGAATATGCATTAATTCATCTAAAAAAAAAAACTGATTCAGTATTCCTCAAAATGAATAAAAATAATGCAACTCAGAATTTAAGCAACCTGCATAATTAATTTTAAACAACACAAATATCTTTATGTTTATGATCCCCTTCTGTTAACCATATCTTTGCTTTTGACCTTCGATGATCCAGTTCAACCGTCAATAGGCAAAAATTACTCTAGACAAACATTTGTGTGTCTTTTTTTATTGCTGAAGTGTGTTGAAATTTCTTCTTCTGCATTCTACTGTACGGACGTAAATTTACTTTCCCTTCAGCCTGAGGCTTATTCATTTCACTTTTGGTGTGAAAAGGCTTATATATTTGCCAAAAATATAACTTTTTTATTTTAAAAACAAACAAGCAACCCCTGCCCAGACTTAAAAAGTAACGTAACACATTACTTTCCATAAAAAGTAACAGTAACGTAATTAGTTACTTTTTTATGGAGTAACGCAATATTGTAATGCATTACTTTTAAAAGTAACTTTCCCCAACACTGTTCGACATCTCTCCCATGCAGCTGCTCCCAGACACCCACTCTTCCTGCAGGAGTGTGTGTGTGTGTGTGTGCGTATACATGTGCGTGTGCGTGTGCTTTTAACAAGGAGTATTAAAGTCTCAATCTAAAAAACGCTCTATTTTTGAGTCTAGCATGTTTATAAATATTTGTCCCTTAAAGTCCTTTTCACTGAAAACAGTGTTCATGTCCTCAGAATAATTTCTTACAGTATTATAGAAATGTAAAGGTGCACTCAGTGATATTTTTAACAAGATGTGCATTTACATGAGATGAACATAAACTGTAGCTTAATAAAAGCTTTTTTATTTTACATTGAGTGGTTCGTCTTATCTAGGCCACCATGTTGAGATCATATGACCAATGACTCATTGTATTTTTGGTGACTTCCAGATTCTGTACACTGAATCATAGCTGACTTTAGCTTATACAAATGGCACTGTTAATTGAAATCTTTTGTGTTTGAATGAATATACATCCACACCACTAGGTGTCACTATATATGTATACAGACATGTCAGAAACGGTAAGAATAGTATGCTATTCCAAATTCATCCTTTTGTGCTGAAACACAAAAGTTCACCTTTAAAAAAAAGCATTATCTCATATTTTAAATGTGATTAATAATCAAGTCAATTAAAAGCAGAAACAAGATCATTCACAAGATCAGATTATTATGAACGAAGCCTCATGACACATTAATTTGCAATAATCAGTCCCCAAATTAGACTAAAATCGAAAAAAGCGACATTGAAACCACAGTCATAAATAGCAGTACCCAGTAAGCCACACGACGCTCCTGGACTGGCTCCGCAGGTCTGCAGGTGCACAGCGAGATGGAAAGCCATACAGATCACAGGCAGAGGATCTATTTTTTATCCCTGACCTTGAAAAACATCCGGAGACAAAATACTGGTCTGACATATTGTGGATGGAAAACTTTGAGGTGAGTTTGTGACCGCACTCAGTGTGAGGTTTTTGAGAAGGCATCATGATGTTTACACACACTCACAGGGTGTCTCTGTTGTGGTGGGCCGCACTAAACTAAAGTTTCCATTCTGACGAAGCATCATTTCCTGGACAACGACTCTTCCGACCATGTGATCCATCACGTCCGATTGACTAATTTTGTGCTGTACACCTGTAATGTTTTCTTGAAAAGTCTTGAGGAGATATGATACAAGCACACATCAGCAAAGTTTTTTGCTTGCGGATCTGTTTTGAACATCGAACCTTTTCTGTATGCGTGTGTGTTTGTGTAGCCTACATGTGCTGGTGTGTGTTTGTACTTGCTCATGTCTGCTTTCTTAACTCCTACATGATAACAGAGTAAGTATGAGCGGTACAGCGTCAATAGTGTGGTAAGCCACAGACAGAAATAGCTGATGTACTTTTTTGGTATACTCTGGCCTGGGTCTTACCTGAGAGAACAGGAGGTGGAGGGGCTTTTAAAGATGAAGGAAGGTGATGCTTTACATGAAAAGTAACTTTATCACATATTAATGATAGTTAACTGAAACTAAAGCCATAAAAAATTATTTTCATTGCTTGAAATAAATAAAACTTAACAAAAATATAGTAAATGTAGAAAAAATAGTTTAACTTGATGTACTAAAATAACTACAACTAAACAGAAAAAAAAAAAATATATAAAGAAATTTAACAAAACAAAAATTAATGAAAATCACATACAGACAACAAAATTAATACCAATTTACAATGTACATTAAAAAATAATTTCATAATAAACTAATAAAAAATTAAATTAAAATGAAAAATCTATATTAGACAACTAATATACTTTAAGCTATTAAAATAACCTGTTTGCCCTACCTGAAATGAAAAAAAAAACATACAAAATATATGAGAAATTTACCAAAATAACAATACAAATACATACACAAAATTAATACAAATTTAACTAAAAATAACGATTAAAAATAATTTCATATAAACTATAAAAATTAATTAACTGAAATAAAAATTCTACAGATTAAGAAAAAACTAATAGTCTTGATATTAAATAACACCACCCCCACCCCCCCATACTTTCTCATACAACAACCCTATCATATCTAGTTTTTAAAGTAAGTAGTCCTATTGTGAAGAAAGTTGCATACACTGAAAACTTTAAATTCAGATTTTGCTAGTAAATTTCACAAATAAATACAATGAAATGTCAAGTAAAACATTGAATTAAACATTCAGTTTTGAAGTAGAAAGACTGAAATAGTATATTCTTCTAAAAAGTACTCAGCATTATTTACAACTTCAAAATAATTTTTTTCTGTGTACTATAGCCATATTATATGAAAGTCTATTGAACATAAGTAAAGGCCATTTTTTGGCACTGCGTTGAAAGATTTAGTCCCTGACATGTAACCAGATGTGTTTTCAATGGGAAAAAATATAGATTTTGTTTTAATATAGATTTTGTATAGATTTTACACACATGGGAAAGTTCACCGGTTAGATTGCTAAGAACTCATTCACATAATAATACCTCTCTAAACATAGAAACATTGTAAATTTAAAACAAGATCATATATGTCAAGTAAAATACAAGCTCAGTGATGTAATCTGTCAGAATAGTATGAGCTTTAAGACCCCAAGAGAGATTGGTGAAAAGTAAAGTTCACTGAACATTGGGCCACAACCAACATAAACAATCAGTGTGCGTTTTTCAGTGTCAGATCCTTCAGTCTTCTACCCCAATTTTGAATATTTTATTGCATCATTACTTCAAAGTCGATATTACATCAATACCACTGTGTTTGAGCCTTTCATATCTGTCATCTGGAGACTTTTTGCTGAAGGTCTGAAGTGGCATCATTCTAAAACTGGTATTAGGCATTTCCTGCAGGGTTCGTTGGCGGGTGGAAGTGTGTGAATGTGTGTGTGTGTTTGTTAGAGTAGATAGCACCTGGCTTGCGCAGCTGTGGGTCTCCTAGTATGGGGGAGCAGGAGGAGGGGAATGAGGTCCTGCACTGTCACAAACTGTGTGTGTGTTTCATACGTGCATCTGCGCATTTCTATATCAGTTGCCAAGGCTGAATTCATCTAAATAAACCTGAAGAATCTAGTTTGACATCTTGTAGATGCAAAACATTTTTTTGTTTTTTTTACATCCAGCAAATGTGCTCTGTTTCTCTTGACCAAACACAATAAAACAACAAACTTGTTTAATTAAGTTTTGCTGGTTTAGCTGGTTATCCCCTGCTGGTAGATGCCGTAACTACACACTCTTCTTTCTCTATTGATGACCATTGTTCATCAGCCTGTGTTCTGACAAAAAATATTTTATATGATATTACTTATGATTAGTATTTAATTTATAATTTATGTTTATAAATGTATATATTATTTCAATACTATGGCTACAGTCAACTGTTCAGTTACCCACTTTCTTCAAAATATCTTCTTTTGTGTCCAACAGAAGAAAGAAACTCATACAAGTGTAGAACAAGTGGAGGGTGAGTAAATGAATTTTCATTCCTTTAAAAGTATTAAATGGTCTCATAGTTTTGAGATTCTAACCCGTTTTCTCCAGGTGTTCTAGACTAGAGCTCCTCGGATTGAAAGGCAGACAAAATGAAACTATGATGGTATTATTTTGTGTTCCATCCCTGTCGGTTCCTCTTTAGGACAGAAAAGTCGTTATTTCATCACCAGAGAGTTTGTTGAGCTGTGCACATCTCTAAGGCATTTCCCAAGCGTATAGATGGGGATTTAAACCGTTTCTTGTTTGTAGATCTCTGGTTTGTAGAGAAGTTATAAACAGTACGGACAGGGAAAATGATTTGTTGTTGACTGTTTTGAGTTGAATGTTGTCATGAAGTCACATGAGAACATGTATTTGTTCCCTCACTGTATGAGTCTGTAGGAGTGCAACAACCTTGACTGAGACACTGAGCATCTGTTCAGAGTCCTTGACTCAGAATGTCTCCCATTAAGAGCCTTGAATTCTGACTTTTTCTTCATTATTATTATTATTGAACTGATTTGAAGGGATAGTTCACCCAAAAATGAAAACTTGATGTTTATCTACTTACCCCCAGGGCATCCAAGATTTAGGTGACTTTGTTTCTTCAGTAGAACACATATGATGATTTTAACTTTAACCGTTGCAGTCTCTCAGTCGTATAATGCATGGCAATGGTAACAAAATCTATGAGAGTAAAAAAAAAAACATGCACAGACAAATCCAGATTAAACCCTGCGGCTCGTGACGTCACATTGATGTCCTAAGACACGAAACGATTGGTTTGTGCCAGAAACCGAACAGTATTTATATAATATTTTACCTCTAATACACCACTATGTCCAACTGTCTTTGGGCGTGCACAGCTTCCGGTGCATGAGGTGTGTACGTGCTCTGGCGTAGTTTACGTTAATGGGTGTGTTGATATCCAGCCGAAGAGCAATCAACCATAACTTCAGGCGAGCAGGCTCAGAAGTTGGGGATACGTGGAAAGTCACCACTCCTGAATGAGTTTGCGCGAGAGAACGTAATCTTTTAGTTTTAAGTCGGTTTGAACAAACCTGGATAAGTGCAAGTAAGTACCATTTTTATTAGCCGTCGTACCTACAATGACTGCACTGTGTAAACAATGAGTGACGTAAACACGCGAGAGATCACTTCCGGCGCTCGCGTAAACTACACCAGAGCGCGTAAACACCTCACGCACCGGATGCGGTACGCGTGCCCATAGACAGTTGGACATAGTGGTGTATTATAGGTAAAAAATTATATAAATACTGCTCGGTTTCTGGCACAAAAACCGCGGACATCAATGTGTACGCTGAGCGCAGGTTTACTTTAGATTTGTCCCTGTGTGTGGTGGTCATGCAAAGTAATTGAAAAATAAATTAATTAATCTCTTTCTGTCCTTTTCCTTTCATTTGCTCTAGGAAGCATAATATTCGTTGTATCAGCGATCGATTGCTTTGTCTTCCCTTTGGGGCATCACCTGTTTTGGGAGGGGGTGCGCTTGCTCAGACAATAAATTGAGAAAGCACTCCGTGTCATGTGTTCAGTTTTATACACATTTGTCTGCTCCACCTATTCCGGTATGTACGCACATGGTGTGATGTGAAAATATCGATGAGTAAGTCAGATATTGAGTAGTCGTATTTGAATAGTTGAGAATTGTTTGTAAGAGTTGATACCAGGTTCGCTGTGGTATCCAGTTTGTGCAATAATCACATGCTATAATGGATAAAAACTGCAATTTATTGGCAGGAAAGATGATGTAATGTATTTTTTGAGATTTAAGTGTAATTTGTGTTCCTAAAATTTATAAGTTTTATATACTTACCTGCAAAAAAAAAATATTTTTGAAATATAAACCCTAGGGGAGTTAAGTTAAAACTGTACGGGAAAATGTATAACGTTAATAATTAAAATCGATGTTTAACACAATGTTCATGTTTAAAAATGTTTCAGTTTAAAGTGAATATATCCTTATTAAGGTGAAATTGTGAACGTGAAATGCTGTGAGATCTTAAAGACATATTAAACGGTATTAAATCCTGAAATACTTGTATAATTTATATATTTAAATTGATGTTGTAAAAAACAGCTTCATTCATCTCATAGTACTGTTAAAAAGAATGTATTCCATGTATATTGAATAACTAAGTTTATTTTTTATTGATTTGTTATTGGAGAAACTGGTTAAAACACTGAGAAACTGGTTAAAACACTTTATTGCTGCTCAGACAATACAGACGCTGGCAGTGAGAAAGCAGCTCCGTGTCCTGTGTTCATTTTATACACATTTGTATCTCACCTTATCAGGCGGTGAAGGTGCTACATGTGCATGTTTTTTTTTACTCTCATAGATTTTGTTACCATTGCCATGCATTATACGACTGATAGACTGCAACGGTTGAAGTTAAAAATCATCATATGTGTTCTACTGAAGAAACAAAGTCACCTACATCTTGGATGCCCTGGGGGGTAAGCAGATAAACATCACATTTTCATTTCATTTTTGGGTGAACTATCCCTTTAAATCATGATTTTAATCATCAAGTGTAACACATGGCACATATTTCACTTTAATTCTGATTGAAGCCTGTAAATTCCTGAAAGAATGTTCAAAAATGTTCTGCTGGCATGTTTGTTGATACATCTGTTTATATGATTGTGTTAATGTTTAATTTGTGTGTTTGACATCACTGCATGTGAGGGACTGCAGATGAAATCCACTAGTATCCTGTAGGGGGCACTTTGGATCTTGGAAAAGTTTTTTGGAAGGCCGCGGAGAGCAGAGAACATGACTGATTGTGTAAATCATTCAGTATTAAGATATTCTTGCAGATTTGCTGGTTGCTTGCTTCAAAAACCAAAGACTGAGTTTATTTGAATGATTTGTGGTAGGTGAGAACCCCATTTTACTAATGTATCTTGCAAAAGGGCAATCAGTTAGATGAGAAACCCCAAGTGATGAATTATTTGTCGTAAATAATTTGGCAAACACAAATTATCTCACGGAGTGTTTCCAAGTGGAAGTGACTTTTCAGAGTTATATCAAATAGCTCTTATAGACTGCAGTGTCAGGATGGTGTTGTCCTGTCACCTCTCTTCTGTTCAGTTTATGTTTCACAGCTCAGAGGAGCAACTACAAAAAGTCATAAGGGGCAGGTCACACGGCAGGTTAAAGGTGAGAAGTTGGGTTTGACCGGTAGGGTACAGAGGTCACACAAATATCACGACGGTGGCCTCAGGATATTCTGAAACCTGTGACGGACCTAGCATGTAAAATTAGCTTAAACAAAAACAGAACAACCAGTTAAAGATTAAGACCACTGTGTAAACTATGGGGGAAAAGCAATGCTTCCAGTCAAGACAGATTTGCATTAGCTTTCATAATGTCTCTCAAGTGGTAAACAGTGATTTAGTCAATCAGCTTTTGTATCACTGTATCACTCTCTGCAATTGCATTAGTCAATTATTAATTATTTTATGAAAACATTTTAGAATTTTATACATATAAATGCAGAATTTTTTTTTTTTTTTGAAGTAATGTTTTCCGTTATTGCCCAGGAAAAAACTGTTTATCTGACACGTTTTACAAAATAGGGTCATGTTGTAATAATGGGAAGCTGCCATTATTATAAGCTTACATACATTTATTATAGGCTTTTTAACAAAATATACACAAAAAAATTATATAACACCATTTATATAACAGCAAACAATTGCTGTTTCTCATTTCAAAGACTGGGCCCTTCGGAGGTTGCATTTGTTAGCTGCATACGTCATTGAGGCTACCTCATTTCAGAAAAGTAACAATTACATTCCCAAAGTATGAAAGAAATGACATTAACTCACACCTCACATAGGAATAACGGTCAATTTTACAGTCAGCAGTCAATGGTTATTGTTCTGGTTTCCTCGATGACATTAGGCTAGTGTTGTTTTATTATGCTCCGTTGATCACTTATGACCCAGCTAACACAAATATAAGAACATGTTGCTAACATTTCCACTAAGATATGAAAACATTATTTCTCATTATTTCATAATGTTTTGTTTGAGAAAACATTAAGGGAATGTTCCATTTTATAATTTCGCAAGCATTATGGGAACATCTCGTAACGTTCTGAAACAAGTAGTAAGTAGCAACATTTTTAAAAATATTCATACGAACATCCAACTAAATGTTCAAAAATAAATAAATAAATAACGGTTCATGAACAAAGTAGAAATAGCATTTTGTGCTAACATTTTGAGGAGATTATTAAAGACCAGTTAACTTTAAACAAATGTTCTATTGTCGTTACTGAAAAAAAGGTTTATAACTTTGAGTGAATGTTCTGAGTGGTTTTGAGCTGTTTGAAATCAACATACAAAACTACTGCTAGAGAAAACACGCATATGTGTTACTGGGTTTTGGACTTAATCCTTATAACTGTTAGCCCTGGACTGCCCTATGTGGAAAACAATCTTCCAATTATGTTGTCTAAAATATCATGGCAGTGCAGGGAGAACCGTGGGTTTGAAACTGTGTGAAACAGTCAGGCGTTTTTATTGCTAGGCAGTGACTTTTGTAAATTACTGAAAATCTGATTTGTGAGCTTTACTTGCTGTCAACTCTTTTAGTAGATTTACCAATTTTGAACAGAAACACTGATTAAGTAGTCACCTAAAAAAAGTAGTGTAGCGTGTCAGACAAACAAGATCATTTCTCATCTGACATTTTAGGAGTTCAAATTCTGGCTTAGTTCAGTGCAGGACAACCTGTCTGTGTGTCTGATATAACTTTTAAACTTAAAGGCTTTCTGAAACAATTTTAAACTTTCAGGCAAAACTCTGAAGACTTCAAGCCAACACTGAGAGGTTGGCTTGAACCTCACAACAGGTTAAAAATGTTTCTTCAGAGAGAGAGAAATTTTGAAATTGAGATTGATTGAATTCCTTCCTGAGATTTGGGACAGACACAAGTCTGTTTGAGTTCTCATGGCTGAATCCGGTATCCCATCCCCTCCCACTCCTTCCTTATCAGTAATATACGCAGAAATCCAACACCTCACAGCTCACCAACTGCCGTTTGTAACTTACGTCCAATCATCCATGCCCAAGGGCCAATTTCACGGTGGGCAATCACAATGGCCAAATATCTCCAATCATCCTCTGCTCTCTTTGATGGGGGCAGATGAAGTGAGAGATGGAGGAAGGAAGGATTGTGGAATTACGGTGATTGTTGTGGCGTTTATATTGAGAGAAAGTTAGTATGTGTGGGTGACTCAGTGATTTTTGACCTTTTGTTAAGTCACTGTCAAAGAAACAAACTAAACATATCAAGCACATACAGTGCACAGCATAGCTGAGTACACCCCCTCTAAAACTTAGCAAATTCAGCAATTACTCTTTACTTATCAAGACATGTTAGGGTTCTTTGGAGATGTAATGTTCCAACAAGCCTGCTTGATCAATTACCAAAGAAGAATGCCAAAATTATTCAGCAAAATAAGATTTTCTTATCAAAGTGATACAATTTTGTGTTGCAAAAATGAGTACACCCTCCTGAAAGTTACTAACTAAAAAAAAGTGTATAGGTTTAAGGCTATTTTTGATCAACAGGTAAGTATATTGAAACAAAACGTTTAAAGTCAAGTAATTTCCTGACAATTAAAAGTGTTATATGGCCCACTGAATCATACTCAGACTTAATGCTGGCAGCAGTGGAACCACTTGAGAGAGAACTGTCAGGAGATTTATTTCTTAGCATAAAAGAGGACAATGGTACAAGAGGAATACCAAATTATTGTTTTAAGTGTGAAAATATAGCAGAAGTAGCACCAATATTCAAAAACAATGAACTTGTGATAAGGCTCCTGAAATAATCAGGTCTTCATTAAGTGATGAGTGAATTTTTGCTAGAAAAAGAGCAGGAGAAATAACATGCAAGTGTCTCAGAGCCGACAAAAGCTATGAAAAGAGTGACACTTTTATCTCAGAGTATGACGCAGCCTGCAGAAGGGACATGCATGGTTGTTGTCACCACTAGAGTTACCTACTGTAGCCAAAGCACAATAAATATTTACCTCTCGGGCCATATTTACAAAAGCGACTTCCTGCGGCATCCTACTTGGTTCATGAGACCTTCAATCATTTCGATCTAACAGCATCCAAAGTTCGGTGCTGCTAGAGAGGAGTACAGAGAGAAGTGCCTGGTTCCCACAGTGACGTTCAGTGGTAGTAAAGCTTTTATATAGGGATGTACATAATGTACATTTATATAGGGATTCACACACCACTGTGTGATGTAATACAAAAACTTGAAACAGAAGATGCTACTACCTCATCCCTGATTATTGGGCATTATTTCAGCTGACAGAATATTATTCATCTCTCCCAAGGTGAAAATCCGTCAGTGGACTGTATTTCACTCAATCTTAACTATCTTGAGCTGCTGTGGGGGATTCTGTAGAGACGACCTGAGCAACACTCCCCATTAAAGATCAGAGCATTTAAGGATGTCGTCCTCCAGGAGTTAAACAGCACAGATGTGAAAATTTGTCATGAACTTGTACACTCAATGCCAAGAAGGTTTAGAGCAGTATACTTAAAATGATGGAGGACATACTAAGTACTAGAATAATACATTTTCTGAATTAAATCTAGGGTATACTCATTTATGCAATCCTTCATTTAAACAAAATTGACTCATTTACTTATCTTACAGAAAATATTGCCATATATTTTGTTGTTTTTATTAAGTATATGTTTAATGTTTCAATTTTGCCATCTTTCCATGAATGATAGTGATCATTAAGAAAATACATCTTGTATATTTATTCAGAGGGGGTGTACTCATTCATGCTGTGCACTGTATATATATATATATGTGTGTATATATATATATATATATTATATATATATCTATATGATATAATATAGATAAGTGGTACGGAAAGTATTCAGACCCCTAAATTTTTCACTCTTTGTTATATTGCGGCCATTTTCTAAAATCATTTAAGTAATTTTTTTTACTCATTAATGTACACACAGCACCCCAGATTGACAGAAAAACACAGAATGTTTGACATTTTTTGCAGATTTATTAAAAAAGAAACACTGAAATAATCACATGGTCCTAAGTATTCAGACAATTTGCTGTGACACTCATATATTTAACACAGGTGCTGTCCATTTCTTCTGATCAAACTTGAGATGGTTCTACACCTTCATTTAAGTCCAACTGTGTTTGATTATACTGATTGGACTAGAATAGGAAAGCCACACACCTGTCTACGTAAGACTTTACAGCTCACAGTGCATGTCAGAGCAAAGGAGAATCATGAGGTCAAAGGAACTGCATGAAGAGCTCAGAGACACAATTGTGGCAAGCCACAGATCTGCCCAAGGTTACAAAAAAAATTCTGCTGCACTTAAGGTTCCTAAGAGCACAGTGGCCTTCATAATCCTTAAATGGAAGATGTTTGGGACGACCAGATCCCTTCCCAGAGCTGGCCGTCCGGCCAAACTGAGAAGAGCCTTGGTGAGAGAGGTAAAGAAGAACACAAAGATCACTGTGGCTGAGCTCCAGAGATGAAGTCGGGAGATGGGAGAAAGTCAACCATCACTTCAGCCCTCCACCAGTCGAGGCTTTATGGCAGAGTGGCCCGACGGAAGACTCTCCTCAGTGCAAGACACATGAAAGCCCGCATGAGTTTGCAAAAAAAAAACTGAAGACTCAACGATGGTGAGAACTAAAGATTATCTGGTCTGATGAGACCAAGATAGAAATTTTTGGCCTTAATTCTAAGAGGTATGTGTGGAGAAAACCAGGCATTGCTCATCACCTGTCCAATACAGTCCAAACAGTGAAGCATGGTGGTGGCAGCAACATGCTGTGGGGGTGTTTTTCAGCTGAAGGACAGGACGACTGGTTGCAATCGAGGGAAAATGAATGCGGCCAAGTACAGGGATATAAAACCTTCTCCAGAGTGCTCAGGACCTCAGACTGGGCCGAAAGGTTTACCTTAAAAAAAGCCAATGACTAAAAATGGACCTAAAAATGGCGGCCCACAACGTTTCCCATCCAACCGACAGAACGGGAGCGATCTACAAGGAGGAAGGCAGAGGATCCCAAACAGGTGTGAAACAGTGTTGCATCTTCCCAAAACGACTCCTGCTTATTAGATCAAAAGGGTGCTTCTACTAAATGCAGAGCAAAGGGTCTGAATACTTAGGACATGTGAAATTTCAGTTTTTCTTTTTTAATAACTCTGACCCCCCTCCCCCCCCCCAAAATGTCAACATTTCTGTGTTTTTCTGTCAATATGGTGTGTTGTGTGTACATTAATGAGGAAAAAAAATTTACTTAAATGTTTTTAGCAAATGGCTGCAATAAAACAAAGATGTGAAAAATTTAAGGGGGTCTGAATACTTTCCGGACCCACTGTATATATATATATATGGCATGTGCACTTAGCCTCTCATTTTGACTTTATTTGGCTTAAAATTTTATATAAAAAAAGCACACACATGCATGTTTTGAGAACCAAATAACAGTGAAAAAAGAAACTATGGGGCATGAGACACCCCTATGGCCACAGTCTGTCTACGGTTACATCTGATGTCCCATCAGGAACAGACAGAGAGAAGTGTTCTGTCAAACAAGCACTACAAGTCTCGTTTTTCTCTCCCACTCACACATCTTGTGAAGTACTACAACAAGTCTGTTGATTATTAACAGAAACAAGCACAATGGAAGCGTGGTAGTTGAGCTGCAGCCCTTGGCAGATAAAAAATATGTGTAACGAATTCAATCCACTGAAGGCGAGCGTAGTGATAACCCAAGTGCAGTTTATTTACAGAGTGATCCAAACAATAATCCAAGACACAGACTTGACTTGAACAGACATAGCATGAGCAGACTTGACACAAACAGACTAGACTCACCAACAGCGGGTTAAATACATTCAATACACGACGAGGGCACAATAGGAACATGAAGCTACTTATAGGAGACAAGGAGGGTCACATGACATGAACAAACCAATGGTGTTTGGTTTTTAGTCGCAGGAACAAGACACATGGCTAAGACTACCAATCAGAACATGACAAAATGAACAGAGGAACCAATAGCATGAATACATGAGGGCAAGGGAAGCAGGACACAAACAGGAACCATGAAACAATTACAAAATAAAAGACATGGAAAACATGAACATGAAACAAAACACCACATTACATATCCCCCCCTCTAAGGGCGGCTCCTGACGCCCTAATGTAACATCCACCCCAACCAAAACAATGTCCAGGAGGGTGGAGGACTGGAGGTGGTCCAGGGGCAGGGATGGAGGGCCAGGCCCGTGAAGAGGAACAGGCAGAGAGGGGAGCCATGGCAGAACAGGGAGCCATGGCGGAGCAGGCAGATCGGGGGGGCCATGGCGGTGCAGGCAGATCGGGCAGCCATGGCGGTGTAGGCAGAGCAGGGCGGCCGGGTGATGACTGCAGAACAGGAAGCCATGGCGGTGCAGAGACATGGACAGACCACTTGCCTGTGACCGAACAAGCAGAGAGTTCTTGAATGGCCTCCTTGGCCGTGAAAGGACAGACAGAGAGCTCATAAACGGCCTCCATGGCCATAACAGGACAGACAGTGAGTGTCATGGATGGCCTACATGGCTGTGACAGGGCAGACTGTGAGTTCATGAACGGCCTCCTTGGCCGTGACAGGACAGACAGTGAGTTCATGAATGGACTCCATGGCCGTGACAGGACAGACAGAGACTTCATGGACGGCCTCCTTGGCCATGAAAAGGCAGACAGAGGGTTCATGGACGGCCTCCTTGGCCGTGACAGGGCAGACAGTGAGTTCGTGAACGGCCTCTGTGGCAAGACAGTCTGTGAGTTCGTGACCTGCCTCCGTGGCCATAACAGGGCGGAGTGAGTTCGGAAGTGGACGCCATTCACCTCAGGAGGGTTGAGGGTGCCGCCACCGCGGGAGGGTGCTGCAGCGGATGCTACATTCTGGAGGCAAAAGGAAAAGGCCCTTGGAGCGGACTCGGGACGAGGAGAGGCCTCTGGAGCGGACCTGGACAGGGAGACTCGGGAGCAGACTCAGGACGGACAGGCCTCTGGAGAAGATCGTGGACAGGAGAGGCCTCTGAGGCAAATTCATGGACAGGAGAGGCTTTTGGAGCGGACTTGTGGACAGGAGAGGCCTCAGGAGTGCGGTGTGCAGCCCACACGCTCAAAATGGCGACCGCCATTATAGGAAGGGCCGCAGAGTGTGGCATGACATCTAAGATGGCAGGGCTTGAGAGTGCTGGCGTCGCCGGGATGCCTGCAGCTCGCATCGACATTAGAGGTGGGTCCATCACACTAGCAATTAGTCTTTTGAGTCTTGGCCCAAGCTGCGCTTTCGCAGGAGCTTGGATACTATAGCCCACCCCCCAAAAAATCCTTAGGGGAAATATTGGAGATAGTCGTGACGTGGAGAGGCTCGGACATGGCGGCCATCTTGGCCGGGGACTCAGGCGTGGCGGCCCTCTTGGCCGGGGACTCAAGCGTGGCGGCCATCTTGGCCGGGGACCCAGGCTGATCAGCTGCAACATGACGAGACTCTTGAAGATCAGCTGAGACATGACGAGACTCTAGAAGGGTGGCCATTTTTTGAAGAGATTCTTGTGTGGCGGCCATCTTGCAACGTAGCTCTTCAATGGCAGCCATGTTGTGAATAATTTCCTGATGTGTCAGCATGACGTGAGCAAGCTCTGGCTTGGCAGACGTGACGTGAGCAGGTCCTGGGGTAGCAGACATGATGTTAGCAGACTCTGGCTTGGTAGACATGAAGTGAACAGGTTCTGACTTGGTATATATGACATGAGTAAACTTTGACTTATCTGGAATGATGTGAGCAGGTCCTGGAGTAGCAGACGTGACGTTAGCAGGCTTTGGCTTGGCAGACATGACGTTAGCAGACTCTGGCTTTGCAGGCATGACGTGAGCAGGCTGTGGCTTGGCAGACATGATGTGGGCAGGCTTTGGCTTGGCAGGCATGACGTGAACAGGCTTAGGCTTGGCAGGCATGACGTGAACAGACCTTTGGGAAGTGTCATGTTCCTCCTCCATGACACCCACAATGAAAACACAAATCCACAGTGAAAGCAGATCCACTCAACTGCAGAGCAAAGTCTATATACCGCTCTAGTGACCAGTGTGAGGTATTACATGGCATTAAACGTGGCATATCTTTACTTAAACCAAAACGAAAAATGTCTTTTAAGAAAGTATCATTGAAGTCCACTTGATTGTAAAGTTCACAAAAGTCCTGAACATAATCCTCTAAGGAGCGATTACCTTGACGGAGGCGAACTAGGCGATCTGCTAGGTTCAATGTGGTGGTCGTGTATTCTGTAAAGAATCAATCCACTGAAGGCGAGCGTAGTGAGAACCCAAGTGCAGTTTATTTACAGAGTGATCCAAACATCCAAACAAGAATCCGAGAACAGACTTGACTGGACTTGACTTGACTTGGAATTGACTTGACTTGCACAGGATAGCATGAGCCAGGACTGACACAACAGACTAGACGCACCAACAGCGGGTTAAATACATTCAAAACACGACGAGGGCACAATGGGAACATGAAGCTACTTATAGCAGACAAGAGGGTCACATGACATGAACAAACCAATGGGGAACAAGACACATGACTAAGATTACCAATCAGAACATGACCCAATGAACAGGGGAACCAATGGCATGAATAAATGAGGGCAAGGGAAGCATGACACAAAAAGCATGAAACAATGTACAAAATAAAATACATGAAAACATGAACATGAAAAAAACACCACATTACATATATGAAAGATTCACTTCAATTATTAGTCTTAAAGTGTTAAAAAACATTAGTCTAATGGTACCGCACTCATTTAGCAGCAACAAGGGACCAGGGTTTAAATCCAACCTAATATAGATATATGATACAGTTAGTGTTGTATATGGAAGGGCAGCTTATGTGGATCGCTTTGGAATGATTGACTGACCATAATGTAGCATTAAAGGGGTCATATGATGTTGCTAAAATAACATTATTTTGTATATTTGGTGTAAAGAAATGTGCGGTTTAAGGTTCAAAAAACAAATTATTTTCCACATACTGTACATTATTGTTTCTCCTCTATACCCGCCTTTCTGAAACGCTTCTATTTTTACAAAGCTCATCGTTCTGAAAAAGCGAGGTGTGCTCTGATGGGCCAGCTATCCAGTGCGTTGTGATGGCTGATACTCAAGCGTGTACGGAAATGTTACGTCCCTCACCATACAGTGATGCCTGTGGAAACCACATGTGACGACCCCGGGCTGGACTCCGCTTCGTCCACGGTGAAAGCCGATCCGGCGATCGACGGCGCAAAGTTGTAGTATTTCCTCAGCGACCAGCACGGATCAGCTCAGGCATGACGAAACGATATCGTCCTCTTTTGGAAGGCAAACAAAGTAGTTTCGCTTTCACAACGAAGCACACAGCGCCTTCACGACATGGCGGTGGCGGCAACAACAATACTACAGCGAGAATAAAAGTTGCCTTCTTTCTTTGCGTGATGATGTGGGAAGAGTTGCATAACGCCGCCCAAATAGTGAGGTAGATATGTGGGGGCGTGTTAGAACGAGCCGTTTAAAGTTGTCTTTGCAACTTTACAAATCTTCTTTATGCTTCAAGAGATTGTAACACTCCAAAGAGAAAGGAAAAATTGAAATCGCATCATATGACCCCTTTAAAGAATGATAAAGTCAGCATGAAATAAAAACTCACCCTCAGTCAGTTTTCTTAATGCATATTGTAGATCTTATTGTGAACAATTCATATGTGGATAAGTTTAATTTACAAAATGTATGTGGAATTGGTTTTTTTTTTTTTTTTTTTTGACCTAATAATTTTTAATCAAAATGTCATAATTGGATCTTCCAGGTGAAAATGAGAGACTTCTTTCGTGTGATGTATAAGACCAATCATTTATTCCACTTTCCACACATTTTTGCATCCACTTTTGAGTGCAACATCCTCAAAATTAAATCGACAACTGATGCATAAAAACCAAATCCTTGTTCTATATTTTTTTCTTTTTTGATAATCTGTTACACTCAGATGTACATCATAACTCACAACTTTAAACTGATGGTTCATGTGACCCCGTCAATTTTTGTTACCTATAGGCTAATATACTGTATATAATATGTCCTGAGTATTGTACATAGTATAGAAAAGAAGTGAAAAACAGAAAATATATTGACAAACATATTGACAAGTACTTGCCCCTTCACACTGAATGGGCATGATGCATCTGTCTCAAATTTATGTTCTTGTATATAATTAACACTTTATGAGTTATTTTTGCTAAATTTGTTCAGCTTGTAGTGTGTATGATCACTCAAAACCTGAAGAAAAAAGCAGGTAAAAGTCAAAGAACTTTATACTAAGCCTGTATAGGAACATTATATATGCCTGCATGTGTGCAAGTATGCATGGTGTGACTTTTGGGTAATGCAGTCGCCTGTAAAGCAAAGATGGAAAATCTTAGAGAGTCGCAACCTGCAGCTGAGGTTAAAAGAAGTGTGTGTGTGTGTGTGTGTTTGCAGATGAGTGTGTTATTAATGCCTTGTGTGCTGCAGTGAGAGAAGATACTGGTTAGCTGCTGTGGTTGTGCTCTTGCAGTGGCAGGAAACAACCCAACCTGATCTTTGCAGACTCTAATGGAAAATTCACTCAAACAGAAAAAAATGTGTGTGTACGTTTGTCTGCATCTGTGACAGAGAGTGTGAACATATGCTGCTGTCACCTAAATATAAAGGTGTAATTTATTTGTTTGATCATAGAGGATGCTAGCTAGTGCCACTCAAACCCATAAATAGCGTTACTCAACTTGCAGTTTCGTTTTTTTAAAGGGTCTTGTATTGTTTATATCTGCTTTTAGGGTTCATAGAACTTTGCATTTCATAATCATAGTAATTAACAGGCTGAAAGAGATCAAATATTCATGATAATGCATTTGCGCACACCTGTCCTGTGTGTTTGTCTTTTGTACTTATTTTTGTCTGATTTAAGTGATAATATTTGAAGTTTTTGGGTGTTGTCTTGCCAGGGAAGTGCAGAAAGATATGCACGTGTGTGTGTGTGTGTGTGTGTGTGTGAAGTGTGTCTTTAATATGACATCTCCAACAGCTGTGTATAATCTCCCAACACACTCGCTCATACTCTTTTCCCATTCCATCTTCCATTCCATCTTCTGCACAATGGAACAAAAGAGCAGGAACTGCCACTCTCTCCCCACCATCCAATCAAAGCCGTCATTATTTCTCGGCGGAACACTCCCTCAGGAAGTGCCATCTCCAAAACACGCCAGCTGTGCTGCTGTGCTTATTATGGGCCATTATGAGAGACAGAGACACAATAACATCACAACATACAAAATACCGTATCTGGGCCATTGTGCGTACATGCCGCATTAAGATCCCCTGCTGCACAAGAGCACTGCTGACTCTGAGACAACATCTTGCACCGCTGATGACTTCAACTCAAATTACGGCACAAAGCCTGGGCCAGGTGACGGATAACATCTTCCAGATGTTAGTTGGATGTCATTTAGAGGTTACGGTAATACAGAAGCTGCAGTGAGGCATACAAATCACAAGTCATATGGTGGCGTATTATGGGGGAGAGTCTCTTATTCTCTATCTTTAACCTTAAACAATCTTTCTTCTACCACCCACCTTCCCAGAGACCACAGCTGAGAATATGGCAACCCTTACATCTATAACCAACAGCTCCTGAAGTTGGAGTCGACGGCCATTCTCACATACTCATTGCTTCATACGCTGGTGCCAAACTCTATAAAACTCTGAAATAGATCCGTTCTCATGCATTGTATTGCGAAAACATCCACCATCTTACACTGGAAAAACATGTCTATGGTGACATTTCTGCAAAATGATATTTCGTTGTTCATTGCACGTTTTGTGACACTTCGAGTGAGTGGCGCTTAAAGTGCATTCAATTTTATCCAAAACAGATGAACATGTCGCAACAGTTCATAAATGAAATGTCCAGTTAGTGGCGCTAAAAGGATGATGCTCTATTTTGGTTTAAAAGAACATTTTGTTAGCATTAACAAAAGCAAACACAAGATAAAAGCTAATTTGCTAAAACAATCAGGCCATTTTAACTTGCTACAGGTATTTGAGCTCTTTTATCAAGTAAGCTACTTAGCAAATTTACTATATCAGAAAAGCCATAAATATGAAGTTGGTTATGTGATTCAAATGTCAAAATGTATTAGTTTACAAATCATGAACTTTGATTTTTCTGAATAAAAGTGAGTGTAGTGATGTTGCCACACAGATTGGTCACTTGTTCAGCCCCACAGTGGAAAATTAAACTATGGACACAGAATAGAACTGTTAAGCAACTGATGCACTCCATCAACCTCAGTGAGAAATAAAATAATACCAGAGATATTCTTATTGTTACGGGGAGATACCAACCTCCACAGCTCATGTGTGCCTTAATAACCAATCACATGATATCCTTGACATCACTGAATTGCTGTCAGAGTTGTACAACATTCAATGAATGTTTGTGAAATGTTTTTGAGGGGTTGTTCTACTGAACAATTAAAGCAATTTTTCACAAAAAAGAAAGACAATTCTGTCATGTCCTGACAATTTTTGGTGTACACAGCATTACACTTTTTTTTTTAACTGGATGCTCGCCTTAAAGTGGGCTCTTACACATAAACAGGAAGATATCTGTTAGCTTAGCAACATGCTAATGTCATATTGAAATCAACTGTGCTAATTGAGCTATTTTTCTTGCACACAGAGTTGCTACCTATGTAGAGCCTTCTAAACTGGTCACATGACAGCTGACAGTAGGCAGTAGACAGCAATATAACTATATAAAAGGCTCTGTTACAGAGCTTGACACATTTTCTAATTTAATAGACAGATATTTTAGTCTCACATTTTAGCATATGTAAAGTCTGTATGTTTCTCTGCTTATCACACTCTGCCTGTCTCTCCATTATTGCTGATGGTCAGACCTTGGTAGACGTCTGAAAGCTGATAATTAACTCAATCCGTTGACACAGGTGAGCATCTCTGTGGCTATTTAACACCCATTACAGAACAAACAACACACACACAATCCTGTAATTAAACGTGCCCCTTTATCACACAAACCAAATCCACACACCCAAACATATGATCACATTTACACCTTCTCACATCCCAAAACACTCATAATCGCTGATCTAAAACTCATAGTGTAAATGATTGTTTATGTTTATTTGAAGTGTTTCACACTGAGACATTGCGGGACAGTTTGTTTACTGGAGTCATTTCTCACTGTGAATCTTATCTTAATTACTTTGTGCCTCTCACTATATGGCCTCTCCGCAAGTCAAAGGTCATCAGCTCTCTATCTTAACCCCCCCCCCCCCCCCCCCCAGAGAGGGAATGCTAAACTGATGTAAGCTTAGCTTTACCACAACCCCCATAATCTCGTTTGGTCACCCTGACATTAGCTAGAACACAACCATATCAAGGGCTGATGAACTCTTGAGCTAATTCTTGCATATCGCTGACACTAGTGTCTGTCCAATTATTAACTAATTAATGCAGTTACCTTGAATAATCATATAATTTACCTTCTGTTGTTTTATCTAAAGAGTTTATTCATATTAAATCAATGGTTTGAAGGTTAAAACTGAGCAGTTTTGTGGATTTGCTGAGAAAGAAATTGAGAGGTTCTGTGTTGAACTATTAAAGCTTTTTTCACACAAAAATTAGGCTGTGCATTATTATTACATTAATGTACCATAAAATTGTGTAACTTGTATAGTACACTGTCATTAAAAGTGTGTCTTTGATAAATGAATTATGTAAATTCCAAGTCATTTACTGCAGCAATGACTCAACACCACAGTATTAATTATCCAGGAACGTTGTCCCGTAAAGATCCATTTATAAAGTTACAAAAAAAATTATATTTCAAATAAATGCTTTCCATTAATTAAAAAAATACTTACAAGATGTATCAGTTTCCACAAAAATGTTAAGCAGCACAGCTGTTTTCAACATTAATAATAATAAGAACTTGATTCTGAGCACTATTCAAACAATTATTTGTCGGGATGATTTCTGAAGGTTAATGTGACACAGAAGTCTGGAGTAATGGCTGTTGAAAATTCAGTTTTAAAATAAAGTCCAATAGAAATATATTTTAAACTGTAATAATATTTCACAATATTACTATTTACTGACTTCTTTCAAAAATATTGTTAAAAATCATCCCTTCCGTTTGACATGGTCTTTTTTTTCTTTTTTTTTAAACATTTCTATTTCTAAACATAAACTATTTCTTTAAACATGTTTTGAATGTATTACTGTAAATGCAGAATCATCACAATTTTTTTCACAAAGCAAAGGCCAGTAGCAATGATCTCGGCTTTCTTATAGACCATAATGTAAAGTCACATAGGAACCTCAAGTGTGTCATTGTGTCTATTTGAATCAGAGACAATGTGTGTGTAGTGGGACAGGAAGCAAATGGTGACATCTCAAAAGATAAGGTTATATGTCTGATTGGTTGACTATCCACGTTGGGCCCTGAAATCAGGTCAGTTATTGTGTGAGTGTGTGTGTTGAGGAAGGAGAGGAAGGGGCAGTGACCTGGATTGCAACAGAAAAAGGAGGGAGCCCATGTGTCAAGAAATCAGCTTGTTTCTCAATAGCTTTTTCACATCATCTGTTCATGGAAAGATCTCAAATGAACATGTGAATGTGTACATATATGTGTGCATACACATACTTTGAGGTTGAGAGACCAAAGAACTCTCGGTGATGTCAAAGCATCGTTGACCTGGAAAGAAATGTGTCCACACTGGCTCTAATTTACATGCAGACACTCAGTAAAACTGTCTGCTAAGGACAAGAGGGCTTTTGGCCTGGGTTTATCTCCCAGAGATCTGTCTCGCTGTCTCTTACAATGTCTTGCCCTCTTTTATCCTTCTTTCTTTCCTTCTCTTTTTCCCTCGTTCCTGTCATCTACATCCAACTCCCGTCTCAGTCTGTTTTTATAGTCGGTGCATATGCTGTATGATACTCATGTGTTTGACCCCAGGATAAGTGCCTACTGTGTAGCCCTACCTAACACTGGAATTACAATGCAAACATAACCAGTTATGTAATTTAAGCTCAAACCTCTGGCACTGGGTTTATGGCTCAAACACTGTCCATGATGCTCTTCTTTTTCTCTTCAAGAGATGTCCATCAAAACGTTTAGGTGCAAACTGATCTGGTCTTAGCTGCAAGGCATTTTAAAAATATTAAAAGACGTTAATTAATTTTTTACCACAACTAATTAGATAGCTACATAGAGATAGTTGCCTAATATTTCATAATAATATTATTTTATTATTAATAATATTCTTAATTAGTATTATTTTATTATTTTAAAAACACCAGATGCAAGGTGGTCAAAAGAAAAAGATTTTTTTTTAACCAGGTTAACTTTTTAGTTTCTGCGAATGTCATAGGCTACAAAATCGGTTATTTTATTTCGTTTTGTCACCCCTCTTGCTGTTTTAGAGACTCGATATATATATCACTCAATAGAAGTCGCCACTGCTTTCCCTGTGGAGAATATTCTCGCGGTTTTCTCGGCGATCCCTTATTGGTATTGGACAAATAGAGAGGCTTTGTCGACGAAGAGGGAAAAACGCCTTGAAAGATTTTCTTTGGGAGTGATGAGGGTGGGAGGGAGTGGAGGGCCGCGCTAATTATGCACGGCGATTGTTGATGGCTTGATTGTGTGCGTCCAGCTGCACAGAGGCGCGGGGCGAGCTGAGGGCGAGCTGAGGGCGGGGACGCTGAGCAGGGCAGACTCACTGACGCCAGTCGCCACATTCTCCCATGCGCTGAAAAACAGTCTCGATTGTGCCGGACCTGATCCACAGACACCGCAGTCACACAGAACTAAACAGAATGAGGGTAAAATACCCCTCACGTGCCCCCTGTTTTGAATCCATCAGTACAAGTACTTAAAGCAGTGTTCCTAACGTTGCTGTGATTCGTGATCAAACTGCAGGTCAGGTCAGTTCACGAGGTATGTGGTGCGAATAACACTTGTTCATCGTAGTTTAATGTGCTTTATTAGCATGACATAAATTCATATTTGTATGGCCAATAGCATTGCAAAATACGTAAATTGAAGTAAAATAATAAGAAATGCAAATGGAGTAAACAATTAGTATGAACAAATAAAATAGTGGTGTGAAATGAAATAAAACAATATTTAAGTGAATAAAATTAGAATGTAACAAGACTGCAATATCACACTCATCATACAAATACTGAATATCAGTACATCCATGAAACATAATTAATATTTTCAAATGTGACATTGTTTTTATGCAATAGGCTACATTGATTATACATTATACATTTTAGATTTTAAAAAATTGCTAGTTGGTTCATATGAGCCAGTGAAAATAGTTCCAAAAGAAGCAATGGCGGAAAGCAGAGATAAATTACTACAGTAACATTAATTAAACGAATTATTAATTAGTTTAATTGGATAAACATGCCAGTAGTTATAATAAGCACATAGACAGTGAAAGGGACACATACAAGGCAAATCAGTAATGTCCTTCATAGGCAACGACATACTGTACTTATTATCGCCCTGGTATAACATAATGCTTGAGACAAAACAGTGGCTTCTCCCAACCAAACATTTAGGGAGTTGCTTGGTAGCAGATATATGATGAAACATTTCCATGATCTGTTTTCAAACATGTTTCATTTTTCTCTCTTTTTGATGATCCTTCCACTTCTTGCTCTCACACCCATGTCTTTTTTTTTTTATTCTTTATTGCTATTTTTCGAACCCAACTGGATACCTGCAGTGGCCTTCTTCCCATACTGTTATTTGCAAGAAAGAAAAGGTCTGAATTTCTTGCAGTCAAGGCAAACATCAAATATAAGGGCAGTTTCTGCGCACCTCGGGTAATTAGCATGGCCTGCAAAGAAGTGCATGCATCCGGTTGCATGCACATAAAATAAACAGTGTGAACAGGCCAGTCACCAAAACTTCTAATAGACAGGTTAGACGGCATGTTTAAGTTTGAACAAATGTAAATGATGGTGTGAGAAACAAAAGGACAGTTGGTTTAAAGTGCTGTAATATTCTTAACTTTGCAGTCAGTCAAACCTGTTACCTTAACCTATTGAACCTACCTCACCTCTATCTGTTTCTCACATCTTTTTCATTCATGAAAATTTAATATTGTGTCTTCCTTTGAATAAAGTCTACTTTAGATTTTGACAGTTCGAGCATGACAGAATATACCATTCAAGCAAAACAGGAATGTGTTTTATTGGAAAACTATTATACACTTACAGTTTGAGAAAACAGAGCTGCTTTTGTATTAGTTTAACTAATCTAGCCAAACTGAAGAGCTTTACACACGGAAAAACTCTTCACTGAACGTAAGTCCAGGTTTTGTTTTGGCTGTGCGCAAAATTAATTGTGTATACTGACAAGCTACTGTCCTTGGGCGATGTGTGATGTTTGGGCGGGTTCTTATAGCTTGATTGACAGCTGTACTGACCAATAAGAGGGCTGCAACTACAGGCCGAGACTAGTATTTTGACACACGATCCGACGGGGCGCAATGGTACGACCGCCCGACACCGTGAATGGGATGACGTCGGGAGCCTCGGCGCAAGGCTGTCTGAGAATCGAGGTAGATCAAAAACTTAGCTGTGCGAGGGACAGGAACCAAGCTTGGCCCCGCAGCCGCCTCAATTTTTTTGTATCCTTCAATCCAAACAACACGCTACTCTACACGTTACACCGAACAAGACCCCGGAGCAAACCCCACACACCGGACACATCTTGATGTAAACTAAAAATGCGCTGGGTTAAAACTGGAACGAGAGTCAGGCTATAGTTTGCTTGTAACTTGCGAAGCTTCCTCTTCATATAAAAAAAGAGCCATGGGAGACAGCTACACTAGTTATGATCTATTTATAGATAACGAGTAACACTTTTAGAATGCACGAAAACCGCGCGCACAGTGGTTTGTTCAGAGGTTCATATGTTGGTTATTAATATTTCTATGATCGTGAGAATATTATGAGATGTTTTATTGAAAAGATCTAGGCTATATTTATCCCTCTTGGCAAGAGAATCGGGTTTGTTCAGAGGTTCATATGTTGGTTATTAATATTTCTATGATCGTGAGAATATTATGAGATGTTTTATTGAAAAGATCTAGGCTATATTTATCCCTCTTGGCAAGAGAATCGAGAGGGGTATCACATTTTCAAGCTTGATTCATTACTTGGAAAAAAGTAGGCTACAATGAACTCGTTACTGCCTGTTGTGACTTTGACACCACTTTGATTTTACTTACATTTTATGTTTTGATTTCTAACTAGAAATTAATATTTGCATTTTAGAGGGTTGGGGTTTTTTCTGTGTGTGGGCCTCAAAATATGTCCTGCATAGATATTTAATCTCATTGTATGTGTGTAGTATAGTCTCCTAAAGGAATTATTTCCCGACGCCAGTTTGTCTGCAGGTCTCGGGAGTAGCAGATTTATGGAATCTACCCATATCATGTCTTAGCTGAGATAGAATAATTATAAGTGGATGATAGCATTTTCCTCCCATTTTTCCCTCAACAATTGTTACTGTTGAGATCAAGAGTGTTCACTTTTAAGTAGATAGCCTAATGTTGGCGCAGCCTACAAGTTTATAAATCATTTTAAATTACTATGATTATTTGCATAGCCTACAATACTGCCAAAGAATCAGTATACATAAAATAATACATAATAGATATGTATCTTGGGGGGAAAAAACGTGAACTTTAAGCTAAGTTTATATTTAATCTACTGCACAAGCTGACCCAGCTCCGTTTAGGTTTACTGACCCCAAATCTTAACTCAAATCCACCAGTGAATATATACATATATATATATATAGCCTGTCTCTCTCTGGTATTCTGACAGCTCTTCCTCATTCCATCATTCTGTCCAACAACTCAACGCTACCAATGACGAGTTAGCTATTTGCATAGGGCGGGGCCTGTGCGATTAATAGCCTTTTACTATTGGCTGAGCAGCACATGAGGGTTTGTTTATTTCTGGAGGGGGCGGTGCTACACGAAGCTAGGCTTGAAAAGCGGTCGCCTGCCTGCTTGTGCTGCCATCGTTCAATGAGCACGAGACGTGAGGAGAGTTAAACATTGGATATCAAGCTGGAGAGCTAGTTCATCTCAGATTCCAGACTTCTTCAGACATCTCTACAGTTGGATTCTACTAGCAAGTCAGACGTCAGATCCAGAATGAAGGCGATCAGTCCCGTTCGCTCTGTCAGAAGCTGCTATGAAGCGGTGTGCTGCATCTCAGAGCAGAGTCTCGCCATCAGCCGCTGCAAGAGTCCCATTGAGGAGCTGTCCGATATGAATGACTGTTACTCAAAACTCAAAGAGCTGGTGCCCAGCATCCCTCAGAACAAATCCGTGAGCCAAATGGAGATTCTTCAGCATGTAATAGATTACATCTTCGATTTACAGATTGCACTGGAAAACGAAACGGACACACAAAACACGCCTGACGTGTTCATGTCAATGAAGGTGAGCGCAAGATCATTTTTTGTCGCTTAATTATTATTATTTACCTTATATTAATATGCATTATAAAGTTCTTTTGAAGAAATTCAAACTTTTCATGTCTTTTCCCACTGTAGAACTCAGAGATGACCCTTAATTTCTCCAAAGAGGATGAAGCTATGTGCCATTAGTACAGAGGAATGGCAACGTTCAATGGTACGCTTGTTTTTTATTGTAAATAATTCTACAGGCAGATTAGTCAAATATTTTTAGATACTAATCTACACTCCATTCCTGATCTGAAGAACCTAGAAACATCAAGAACAACTATATGATTCTTTGGAGAATATGGTCTTTGTTTCATTATAGGTTCTTCAGACCAGCATTTTAGTTCTGAGTTCTTTAAAGCAGATGGTTTTTCAAAAAACAAGAATAAAACATTCTTTGTGGAACCTAAAAATCTGAAAATCATTTGTTTTAAATGGAGCCTTTATTTCAAAGAGAAAGTACAAAGTTAGAGTCAGCTACTAATTGATTAGTCATTATGCATGGGTTAAATCTCATGTTTTTGGTAAATGTTATACAGGACAAGATCACGTATTAAAGTCTGTCCAGTTTCCTAATTTTTTGGTCATCGTGCCAATCAGCAAACAAGCTTGGATTCCCCTATCAGCTCTAGCAAATGAAAGTTTTCCATTTGGCGCCAGACTGTCTGCAGTCCGCCTGAATCCACAGTGAGTGTGTGTAAGTGTGTGTGTGTGTGTGTGTGTTCTATTAACTTTTCTTCTCCCTCTCATCTATGCGTGCGGTTCGGATAGAAACTTTTCTCCTCCACTTATGGAAGAAAAGAGAGTGAAGGGGTGAGCCGGGTGAAGGCGTAAGGCTCTATTCAGAGTGTGGGAAAGCAATCTGCGCCCCTCTCGAGCTGTCTATTCTTTGGTCACTGGACACTTGAACAAACCAAAGCCGAGGAGTTTTTAAGATCACAAAAAAAGAAAAGCCCTCCGATTTTTTTTCTTAATCATTCCTGTTTTTTGTGGCAACAATCAAGCATTGTATATTTTGTACTGGCTACATTCCTGACTATTTGGACTAACTAATATCTCTTCACACACCCTTCCTTCCCAGCCATTCTTGGAGAGTACCCCAAATCCCTCCCCCCCACCACCACCCTTTTTTTTCTTGAAAACATTTTCGCATTTCAGCATGGTTGCAGTTTGGTCTCAGTGAGCTTCATCGATCACTGGGATGATGTACATATTGTGCTTGAGGGGAGTTTTTGTGTTATAGGGTGGGAAGGGCCTTGGGCAGTGGGAATACAGACGTGGATTAGGATATGAACTCTATAATATAGAGTGGATTGTATTTGTTTGTGGGGATGATCTATTTCTACAGACTGTCAGATCAACGAGTTTCATAAACTCCTTTAATTGTTTTTTTTTTGCTTTGTACTTACTCTTTTTACACAAGAAAATAAATCATACATGAAAGTGAGAAATATGTGGTTCAGTATCTTTTCTTAAACAACTAAATGCAGACTTTTTGACACCTTTATCACAGGTATATGTCTTATGGGGGGGGGGGGGGGGGGGGGGGATGGATATACTGAAAATATCATCTATCACTCTTCTGTTTAAAAAATAAGAAAAAAGTGATTCCCTTCACCCCATCTCCCCTATAGCTGTTTATATGGTTAATATATAAATTGATATGAAATATCATTCATAGCAGTCAATTTCAAGACATTTGATAAAAAATCCAAAGAGAAATTGTTTATGAAAGACTATGTGTAAGTAAAAACAAGATAAAGTACATAATGGTTAAAAAGTAAAAGTACAGTGCATCTGCCAAAAATCTTTCCAGATAGAGTCATCTTGGACTTTTTTGTGTTTAGCATATGATCTGTTACAGGCCTAAACAGCAATGTCTAAATGTGAGTCACTTTATTTAAATATAGCACATCTGTCTTCTGAGTGTCTGTAGATTCAATCAAAAAATACCTTTGCCCAAAGAACTAGAGTTCAGTGCAAAAGTGGCCTGTGGTCAAACTTTGATAAGCACTAGTATTCATCTCATCTGGACTCTAAAAGAGGGATTATGGTCTTAAGAGGCTGACCGTCAACACACTTAAGGTTTAAGATGTGGGTGTCGAGTAATGTAAAGTGTTCTGCAGGACGCCTTCAAACATAACAGGCAATATAGCGACACCCAGTGTTTTAAGTAATAATCACATATACGTTTGCGTTTGCAGAGCAGATAGTGAACTGGCGCTATCTTGTGGCTGGTATATGTTAATTAATTGTTGGTCAGCATGTGGATGAAATATAGTGGCTAGCTGTTGCATTTTGTATTTCAAATATCGTCTTTTTCACCCCCTCTACAATATTTCTATCTCATGTGCTATTGCGGTGCCTCATTTTTGTACATTTCAGTACAGACACATACAATAAATTTGTTTCTACAAAACCCTCAATGTCACCTGTTACACCCCTTTAAAACAGGTCCTTTTGTGACAACATGCCCCAATCACAGAGGATTTCAAAATATTTGGGTTAAACTGCCATAACGGATCCAAATTTTACCTTTATTATAAATTACACATGTCTGAATGTATGCCATCGTGGTTGTGTTCAAATAGTTTTGAACTAGCTATTTGAAAACAAAATATAATACCCAGCTAGAGAAGCCTATATTTGTGTTACTAGTCTTTTGACTCTAAACTATTTACTGAGCTATTTTCTTTGTCACAACTTCTTCCTTATTTTTATGTTTAGTAAAAATTTGTAAAATATTCAGGCTCTCTAATAAAGGGATAAATTAAACATTATGAAAGCTAAACTCTACTGTAGTAATGCAATATACTCTCATTCACCTTTATGTTCTACTTTGTTCAAATAAGTAAAGTCTGACGATGGTGAGTTTTTTTTTTTATCCTCTGTCTGGTCTTTCAGAAGTTTATGGTTCTGAGTGCTTCAGTAATGAATGCCTGTATTTTGTAAGCCAGCCCGGCATCACCCTGTTTTCCATTGGCTTTTGGATTATTGCAGGAAATAAGCTCTGTGACCAACAAAAGTTTTTGATTTTTACACATTTTGTTCATCATGATATCCTTCACAAATTAACAAAATGTAATATATTTTGAAGCCTAAATTAAAAGCTAAAAATGTATTGGCTACAAACGAACAACACACTGTCGGCATGTAGGCTATTTAACGTCAACACAGTTAAGCTTCCGACAGCTCTTTCAGTCTTTATTTAAACACATTTCCCCTGAAGGTTGAGTTAAAATGCTGAACGTGCTTTTGAGGGGTCGGGGCCCCATATAAATTCATGGAACATGCCAGAATTCTAGCGACGCCCAGAATTTCTAGCGACGCCCTGGTCTCATTTAGGCATTAGCCTCTCGTTTTTCAAGACAAGTAAACTGTACACATGTACACTGGGTGTAGCCTACTTTTACCGTAGAATAATATGTGAAAATATCTTGAGCTTGTGTTAACCGCTGACTTTGTTTCATGGATTTACCAAAAACCCACTTAAAAAAAAAGAAAGAAGAAGAAATGGCAGAAATCCAGTGCATATCCATGTCTCACCAGAAGAGGGCAGACAACAGCACACGACACCAACCTTGCCACGGGTTTAATGCAAACAAATGCACGAATATATTAATAATCCTTGACTGAGACATGGAAGAACTCGCGTTATAGACTTATCTTACAGTTTGTTAGTCTGAAACATTCGTTTTGTTCACTATATAACTATAGATAATCCACTCTTTTGGCATCTGATGTCTAACCTTAGTACCTAATTTAGCTAGCCTATGTCTAAGTAGAAATTTCATTTGTCATTTTAAGAATAGCCTATGTGCTGCTTTGATCTCCCAGTATAACAACGTTTGCCCTTTAGAACTGACATTTGAGAAGCCCTTCCCCCTTTTTCTTTTGAATCATAAAACAAAACACAGTATGTCATTTGTTAAATAATTCAAATGTGCTAATGAACAGAAGTCAGTTTCCAGTTTGAGCAATTCTAGCTGTTACCTAAACAATTATTTACAAATGTAACAATAAAGATATCATACCATAATAAATGTCCTGCAGGAATCCTTTACTCAGACTGAAAAAATTCACATTATAGACTTATAGTTTGTTAGTCTGAATTTTTTTATTTATTCATTTTTGTTTTTTTGATGTTTGCTTTCTCAAAAAAACAAAAACAAAAACCCTGCTCCATCTATTAGATTGCTAAATCCACCACTGCCTGTCATGTGGTGGATTTTAATGTATGTATTGGGGGTATTCAGTGCTTTCAGAAATATTTTTTATTTAAAAGCACATTACAGGTCACCACAGTGTCTGCAGGGGCGCTAAACCCATAAATATCTATAGATAGATGATAGATGATGTATATATACATCAAAATCAATTCACTAAAAGGGCATTTAATGCCTTCATATTTTGCGTGCATATTTTCCCCAAGCCCTGGTTAATTTTAAACAACTGCATCTCTAGAGCCCATTTGTGGGCGACTGGATAATTATAATAATCTTGCTATGTGGTAAGATGTTTCTAATCAAACAGTTGGCGTATCCATATCAGAATCACCATCTCACTCTTATGTGTATGTGCTGTTGTCATATTCGTTTGCACTTGTTTAAAAAAAATGCTCCACGGCCGTAGTTTATTTGGAAGGAAGGACTGTGTCTCAACTAAACACTGTAAAGCCATCATTGGGCAAAAGACTCTTAACAATCATCTGAAGCATGGTGGGGGTTCACTCTTTGTGCCAGAGGATAAGATCCTTTCAAGTGTAAAGGTTCTTTTCTGTGGGGTTGTTTAGGGCTTTAAAGCTCTCGTTTCCCTTTAGGTCACTTTTCATGGAGTCAGGCCATGCCAGACTCAACCATTGTTCCATTTTGCTGTTGAAAAACATTAACATTTAAGATTAATCTATGACAATGAATGATTTGGAAACCATGGAAACACAATGGGCATAATGTAAAGTCCTCTTTCTACTTTGTGTTGTATTTTATCTGTGTAAATGCTTTGATGATTGTTTTATATGATGAGTTAATTTGTGTGAAAAACGTCACTTTTATGTATTTTATGAAATATATTTAAAAAAAATACATCTATATGCTAAATATACATTTGACAGACTATCGCTGTCTCTTTAAGAGGAAGGACGCTAGGCACCAACTGTTACATGTAAATATATTCAGAATCCGGACGAGCGCGGCGTGCCAGCAGCCAATCACGGAGCGCGTCCAACCGCGGGAGATCCAAATTTCGCGGGACGTAATTTGGCGCTAAAATAGCACTCCTCTGTTGAACTGATGTCAAAGCAAAGCTTCTCGGCCGGAGAGGGATTACAGACACACAGGAACGCTCACAATAGCCGGCTCGACGCAAGAACTACAAGAGGAACATTCCCAAGCGTTGTTTACCTTTGAAAGGTAGATTTACGAACCTGAATGACTGTGGTACATTTAATACATGTTTAATTTATTTGCAGTTTATTAAGACGTAATAGCCTCTGTCGTGCCACTAACAAAGGACCCTAGGAGAGAGTTTTGTTTATATTTTTTTAGTTTTCACGGATTTATCTACAACTTCTAGCAGTATTTATTATACTCAAGTGCATGTTGTCTGTATCATTTGCAGTCTTTCAAGATATAAATATTCATTCTGACGGTTGATTCCTTCTGCAGTAAATAGTAGACGCGATTTGCGTAATAAAAGAGTCATTTTCGCGGGTTTTTGTGCATTTCGTGCGCAAAATGATGCGGATACCCAGAGGGATTTCTCCTTCTTCTGGAAGAGGCGCAGTATCTGGACTCTCGTGCCCACAAAAGAAAATGTTCTCCGCGGTGAGGACAGATTTGTTCAACACGGGACTCACAAGCCCACTGATGAATTCGGTACCGGCTGGATACTTAACTCAGATCGGGAACACGACAGCTGCAGAGCAGAGACCCAACTGTTTGTACGCGACCCCCCACGGGCCGGAGCCTAAGCCGGTGCGGACCTCTTCCGGGCGGCTGCCGGTAAGCTTCTTTCCTTCCACCGCCACCACGGCTCTTGCTACCATGCTGTGTATGCGCGTGCTTGCTGTTTCATGTCTTAGTACAACAATATATCATTTAATAAAGCACTGCTACAGTCGAATCCACGCTCTACAGAATGAACGCTTCCCGTTTCTGGCTTTGCCCAGAGGGTTTTATCTGTGCCATCATCACTGATGTACTGAAAATCTGTCAGTTCCTCATGAATGAATAAAACAGGCAGGTAATTGGAGAGCATGACCACAACACTGCATGTATATTTCAGTCATTACATTAGGACAGACAGGACCTTTAGGACCTGAGAGTGTGGCAAGCCATTTGTTTCTTAAAACAAACTAGTCATCCTTTTAGGCTCAAGTATTTAACATTCAAAATAGTATTGTCACTCTTTTGCTAATATTGACAATGTAGACCAAAGTCAGGGTAGTGACATTTAATTTTGTAAAGGAATGAAAATGAGACCTAAGGATTAGGGCTGTCGCGATTCGTCGATTTTATTCAACTATTCGATTTTTTTAAAATGCTCGACTTCATTTTGCTCGCGTTGACTAATCGGTAAAATACCGGAAGTGGCGAGTTTCATGGACGAGAATCCATAAAACACAATATTAGACAGTTTCCAAGGCCTCATGATATATTAAAACCCATTTAAAAATAATAATTAAGCATAAATGTGAATTCACAAACGCTACGATTTAAATAAATCATGTATCTTTGATGGCAGGTTATGGGCGTGTAGGTTACGTTACTTGCGTCTCACGGTCGCTCCGTTCAAATGAATCATTGTGAATCACTGTTATCAATTTACATGTTTGGAGCGGGGCTTCAAACTCCATCGTTGCATGTTGTTGTTAGTTTGGTTTATTTAGCGTAAGTTCAAAACAAAAGAAAAGGAAATCGGTGAACAAAGAGGCCAACTTGCGGCCATTTCAATGCATATTTGTAAGTGTAATGGGGTCAGTGGGTTCACTGGAATCCAGCGGCAGAACACAGTGTGCAGGTGGCCGGATACATCATGGATCTTGCGGTTTCAGAATAAAAGCTCAAACCCTCGCTCTTGAGTTTACACGTTTTGATGTCAATGTATTCATTTAATTACAGTGGCTATAGCTTTTCTGTCATAAAGAAATGGCCAAATTTTAAAGATTAAGTGGACATTTGAATTAAATGATGCTTGGTAAATATTAAAACAGTATTAGATCGCACAGTAATGTGTAAAACCAGACCATCGTCAGCAAACCAGCGATAAGGCTATGTGGGGACAGCAGAGCAGATCTACTCTCGGGAAGGGCGAAACCCTGCGAGGTTTGGCCCTCGTTTGTTGTGGGGAAGAGCGTACTGTACGCATTATGGCTCTATTCCCTGATCTGTAATCGAGATTATACATATATATTTTATAATTATATATGCTCAGTGGCTCTATTACGTTAGATAATAAGTATTTTAAGTCAGTTTTGTTCCAAAACTATATTATAGGTTCATTGCTGTTTGGTGAGTACGGTAGTTAATTATTTTTTCGAATGCTGTATGAGGTTCTATTGGCAACCGCCTCCAGCCAAGGGCTGCCACTAACACATTTTTATTTCGATTAATCTATCGACTAATTTATCGATTAATCGATTAATCTAAATGATTAATTTCCCACCAAAAAAATCAATAATTTAAAAAAACATTTATTAAACTTGCAACTTTGCCATTCAGTAGTGTATCATAAAAAGTATAAATGTAAACAAGCCATAGACAAAATGTAAAACTAAAAGAGTACAAATGTAAACAAACCCAATAAAAATTAAATAAAAAGAAAATATTACAAAATCTGAGAAAGTCAGCATGTTCTTAATATCAATATATCCACATGTTCTGGGCTTCTGTTCATTACAACTACACAAGGCTTGGGGTGAAGTGGGGCAAACTACAAAGGAAAAAAGATGTTTCAATTACCCCAACAGTTGGGTTTTTCACATGAAATAATGCAATGGTTAGAGTCCACTAGACTCAAGTATTAAAGTTTTATTATTAAAGTATTAAAAGTACTCTTAGAAATGTGTAAACAACCGATTTAATTGGACATCTCCAGCATGATGAAAAAAATGAACAGAGGACTTCAGTAGTGAAACTCCAAATTTCTATGAAATCCTTTTTTAAAGCAAAAGTAAAGTGCAACATAGAGTGCAAGAAGCAAGTGTCCATCTCATAGTCCAAATCACTGAAATCAAAGTTCAGTATTATAGTGTAAGAACGACAACATGTCCACGTGTTCTGGTCTACTAATAATAAAATATTATAATTAATAATACATTTTTGTGGTAATAAAAATAGATGTAGGTTAAGTGAACAATAATAGTCTTTAAAATTACTTAAAATATGTATATAATAGCAATGAGGCAATAATAAAAAGTTCAAATAAAGTATCAAAAGCAAGAAATCATATGGTTTTATTGAACAAAACCGTTAAAATACTGTATTATAATGTAATAGAGCCACTGATCTATATATAATTATAAAATAATATAATTTAATCTCTATTATAGATCAGTGAATAGAGCTAATGTACAGTATGCATTACAACAAAGGCCTGCAGGGGGCGCCAACGGCCTGACGATTGTTTTTACACATTACTGTGCGATCTAATACTTGTTTAATATTTACCAAGCATCATTTAATTCAAATGTCCTCTTAATCTTTAATATTTGGCCATTTCTTTATGACAGAAATGCTATAGCCACTGTAATTTAATGAATATGTGGACATCAAAACGTGTAAACTCAGAGTGAGGATTTGAGCTTTCATTTTGAAACCACGAGATAATGGCTAATGCAAGGTAAATGATGTATTCTCCTGTGTTTGCGTGGATTTATAAATGATTTACCTTACAAATCTGATGAAATGGCGCACGTTGCGTTCCCAGATGAACGTTATAATAAACCCAAACTCACAACAACATGCACAGATGGAGTTTGAGCCGCTCCACACATGTAAATGATAACAGTTCCTGTGGAACAGCATTTACTGTGAACGGAGCCGCTGTGAGACGCACGTACGTAACCTACACGCCTATAACTGCATCACATATAATTATTTAATTAAATCGTAGCGTTTGTGAATTCACAGTTATGCTTAATAATGATTTTTAAATGGTTTTAATATATCATGCAGCCTTGGGAAACAGTCTATTAATGTGTTTTATGGATTCTCGTCCGTGAAATGCGCCACTTCCAGTATTTTGCCGGTTAGTCGACGCATGCAAAATGAAGTCGAGGATTTTTTAAGTCGAATAGAATCGACGAATCGCCTATAATTATTATTGCCTCATTGCTATTATATATGTTTTTTTAAGTAATTTTAAAGGCTATTGTTCACTTAACCTAAATCTATTTTTATTACCACAAAAATGTATTATTAATTATATTTTATTATTAGTAGACCAGAACACGTGGACATGTCATTCTTACACTATAATACTGAACTTTGATTTCAGTTATTTGGACAATAAGATGGACACTTGCTTCTTGCAAACCTAGTTTGTGGGGGCACTTTAATTTAAAATAAAAAGGATTTCATAGAAATTTGGAGTTTCACTACTGAAGTCCTCTGTTCATTTTTTTTTCATCATGCTGGAGATGTCTGTTTAAATCCGTTGTTTACACATTTCTAGTTTCCTTTACGTACTTGAACATTTTTATAATAATACCTTTTGAAGAATAACATTTAATACTTGGATATTCTAGTGGCTGCTAAACTTGCATTTATTTATGGAAAACCCACTGTTGGGGTTAATGCAACATATTTTTTTTTTCCCTTTGTAGTTTGCCTCACAGCTGTAATGAACATAACCCAGACATGTTGCTATAATTGACAGTAAGAACATGCTACTTTCTCAGACATTGGTGTAATTATTTTCGTTTTATTTTCTTTTTTTTGTTTACATTTTTACTCTTTTTGTTTTACATTTCGTCAATTGCTTGTTTACATTTATACTTTTTTATGGTACTCTACTGAATGGCAAAGTTGCAAGTTTAATCAAATGTTCTTTAAAATTGTATTTTTTTTTTGTGGGAAATTAATCGTTTAGATTAATCGATTAATCGATAAATTAGTCGATAGATTAATCTAAATAAAAATAGTCGTTAGTGGCAGCCCTACGAGGAATAGAATTACAGTGTGTTCAAAGTCTTATGCTGATGTGTAAAAACATGCCATTTGTTCTGATGAAACATCTTTCCACAAAAAACATTTGAAAGTTATATGAAAATTATAATAAAATTTATGATTTAGGGCTTTATTCAGCTATTGCATACCATTTTTGGTTCCACAAAGAACCATTCAGTCAAAGGTTCTTTAAAGAAGCATCTCTTTCTTGCGTTTTTATAATCTGAAGAAACTTCTTTCGCACAAAGAACCTTTTGTGAAACAAAGATTCTTCAGATGTTAAAGGTTCTTTATGGAACCATTTAGCCAAAAAGGTTCTTCTATGGCATCGTGAAGCACCTTTATTTTTAAGAGTGTAGGCTGTAAGTCTAACACTCACAACCTTATGTTCAAATACATTCAATTCAATATGGTTCGCTAGGCCTGTCGCAATAATCAATATATCGACTTATCGCGCAATATATGTACATGATCGCAATAACTTTTGGTGATGCAATATATCGCCCATTATATTTACATAAAAATTAATGTCACCATGTTTTGTACATTCCACTTGCGGCAGTGTCTTTTGCAGCTTCTCGTACATAACGTGTTGTAGTCATGAGGTGCTAGTTCAAATTTCAAAAAACTTCTACAAAAAAAGTTTCATCTGCAGATATGGCCTTGTTTAGGGATCTGTGCCTTTGTGCATACAGACATCTGACTGCTGAGTAGTGACTGTGTTTTTCAGCAATAGTGTGCACCCTTAATTTACAGAGAAAAGAAGGTCTGGGAAAAATCTGTAGATGGAAAAATCAAAATTTTTCGAGTTCTTTGTGCATTTTCTTTTTTTCTACTTGTTACTTTGCACTTTTTGTTAGAAAATATTTATTTACTATTTATTCAGGTTTTTTAAGGTATCTAATATTTTGATACTTAATTTCCATGATCTAAATATTCTTAAAAATGTAAAGTTTGTTGTCATTTGGAAGTGTGTAGGCCTTCTTGCATTATTATGCTGTTACATTATGATTATATATTCAGTGGCATAAAATGGTCTTTAAAATGACAATAATATTGTTTATCGCAATTATTTCTGGCGCAATATATCGCACAACAAAAAGTTGTTATCGTGACAGGCCTAGGCGTCGACCCTAAGGTCTATGCCATGGTTACAGTTAACAAATCAATCATTTTTGCCATTGAATTCTGTGGAAATCTGTTGTTCAAACTGGAAAACTGGAATAGATACTACTAACTAGCAACAAAATATTTACTGGTACTAAATTAATAGTAAAACTGAAAACTGGTTTGTTGAGAAAAAAAAAAAAAAAAGGTGGTGTTCCGCTATTTCACTTACTTTCTATTAAAATAAAATAATTACTAGTGACATCAAAATATATAGTTGTATTTAGTTAGTTTTGAATATTGACATGGCTTGCCATAGGAGTTATTTCAGGGGGGAGGTGGTAGAAGCTGATAGATGGGGGAAGGGTGCTTTACAGCTTCTTAACCGGACATTATATTATACGGTTCAGGTCTAATAGTAAAGTGGGGGAAGGGTCTTCAAAGGTAAATTCATCAAAATACAGAACCTTTTTATATTTAGCAATCTATAAACCATGCTATGAATGAATGCGTTGCCTCTCGTAATGCTGCATGATTAAATGACCCAGGTTCATTAGACTGATCCCCAAACTGGTTGTTCCTGTATTTTTGTTTAAACTCCTAGATTTGACAGCTTTTCGACTATGTAGCTGCCGTTGTAGTTATCACTCCCCTTTTTTCTGTGCAGTTGTATGCCTGTCTCACCATTCGTCCTTGCACAAACTCAACCTGTTGAAAAGTTCAAGAATGTCAAACTAACTGCTTCGGGAACTACCTCTGTCAAACTTCTCGTTGTGTTGCTTGCTGCTTGCTGCTTCTAGCTGATAAACAAAAGGAATGATCACAGACTCATGCTGCAGAATATGGGGCAGGGCTGATAACAGACTGGGCGTCTGCATGGGGGACTGATGCATATGCCTCAAACTCTGACATAGATTACAATAAAAGCCTGTCTCACAATGCTTTTCTGGGTTTGATACACCAATTGGTTCAAAATGGCTCATCTTATGTTAACAGATCAGATAAGGCCTTGTCCTATTGCTTTCCCTGATTCCAAACTTTTTATTTTTGTCTAGAATTAAAATGTTCCAAACATCTTCTTTAATGTCTTTCCTGGAAACAGAAATTGTGTCTAGTGAAGCTCCATATGGCATTGTGAACAACTTCCAGTTTCCCTTGTTCAGTTTTTCACACCAGTCATATCTCCTGCTCTGAAGAGTTTCACTCTTGTTCTCTGCCCCTTTTTAAGTTTGACATGAATGACACACCTGAAGTTCACATTTTCGTTCTCAGACCTTTGAACCTTTACTGTTAAAACTAAACTTGTGATTTAAATATAATGAATTCTGCTGAAACTGATAGTTCCCCTGAGCCGGTTTCTTCAAAATGACAAAGTCATATGAAATAATTTATCTATATTTCCTTTGCAAATGCACATTTCTGGTCTCATTGTGAATGGGTTATCAATGTTGCATGTTATTCCAAAGAACCAAAAAAAGTTTATCTTCATAATCATTAATGTAAAGAACTTTCCACTTTCCACAGCTAAAATACCTGGAAGCTGCTGACACTGGATGCCTTGCACATTGAACAAGTTAAAAATGGCTGCACCTGTTCTAATGTTAAAAATAACATGGATACCATTTTTACAGTTGAATACCTAAATGTGTTAGTAAAATGAATGCCAAACTAAAAACTTTTAGCTAATAATGAATGATACTGTGGTCAGTAACTTAAATTTCAAATTTGGCTAGTCAAATGATCTCGAAATTAATGTTCTGATTTAGACGAATCATTTGGTGCAGGAAAACAGACCTTCTGATTTGTTGCTTAAATGGCAAATGACTGACAGTTGAGACTTTATACATTTTCCCAGATCATATTTTCCTATCGTAGGTTTGGTTAACGTATAGTTTTGTTAACAATAGTTGCAGACTACATGCAGTAGTAATTGATGTCAGCATTGTTTCGGTGATCTCCAGTGAAGGAAAATAAAGACTAGAGAACTATACAACAGTGCCAAACTTTGAGGATTGAAAAGGTCATGAGGATCACTAGGTCTCTGGTTCATTCCAAATATCATGTGTCTGAGATCAAATGATCAGCCATTGGTCTCTGATCACTACGTTGAAGAACACATGTGTCCTGGTGACGCACTCCCTTCCCCCCTCATCACAGATTCCCTCGGGTAATTTTACCTCATTTCATTCTCTTAATTTACCTATTTCACCATGTGGGGCCTCCAGTAACCAGGTGTTGCATCAGCAAGGTGGGTGATGGGCCTCAAGCTGTTTAACTCAGATCGCTCTGCATGGACCCATCTGGCCAAGTTCTGCATTTCAAATTTCGTCCCCTTATGCCTTTTTCTTCTGGACTTCCCCCTTTCTCCTTTACCTGTGACTCCTTTTCATTTTGACATCAGAATTCGACACTGACATAGAATGACCTTTCTTGCGCTTACATTTTGTGAGTAGGAGTATGTGTGTTTTTTCACATTTGGGAGTGGCACAGTTTGCAGGTCATTCTTCTCTCGTGTGTCTGTAGGCGTTCGGAAACCTGTTCTTTCCAGGCAGATTGTGATTGTTAAAAGACATCTCAGATGATGATTACTTGGAAAGTTACACAATAACACATCTTAAGACCCTCATTCCCCACCTCCAACCAGTGAAAAACTCACAGCTAGACCATTTAGTGCGGGAGAAAAGGGGGGAGGTCTGACCTAATTTGCAATACGCTTAAAAGAATGAGCCTGTAAATATCTAACAAGAAATGAAGTGTATATTGGAAATGCCAAAGAGCCTCATTTAATAGGCAGAGATTAGTCATTTTGTCATCAGTTGAACTTAGTCATGTTAAATATTAGGGCTGCAAAAAACGATTATTTTGATAATCGATTAATCTACCGATTATTAGTACGATTAATCGACTAATCATCGATTATTCCACTGATCAATCAGTAGACTTTGATTATTCAGCTTTTGCAATTAGTTAAAATATTGAGTTATACATATTCTAACACATAAATAAAAGTAATTATTTCAGCTTTTGAAAATCATATTATGTAATTACAATTAATTTATACAAATATATGTATTTGGCACAAAATGAGATGACAGACAGATAAACTCTCATTCACCGTTTAGTTAACCATATGAAAAAGTCACTGAATGACATTATTCTGCCTGACATCTCCTTTTGTAAGTCATATGGATATGAAACAAATAAAGGTAAGTGATGAGACGCTTTATTTTTGGATAAACTATTTTATTCACAACATAATCTCTCTTAATATACCTTATAGGGTTATGATAATCAAAACAGTCCTGAGCTAGATCAAGTTTCTCTGCAAACCAAACTATCACCTTAATTAATATTTTTTTCCCACTCATAAAAATATTTTATCATTAGCTAGCTCCACACTGGAGAGCTGCTTTATAACAGAAAATCAAGTTGTATTTCTAACTAAAAGCGACACTGACTCTGGTTTTTCATGTTTAATACTGTAAAGCTGCTTGATTTAAGGCTACTGCATAAAGTACTAATGTTATATAAATGAACCTGACGTGATTTCACTGGAGTACCGAACTGCAGAGCTCGTGCAACATCCACATCGCTGTAATCGGATGCGTTTTAAACTGCTGCTCTCACGCTGCGGTCAGTTTTTGTTGTGTTTATTTCGTTATTGAGAGGAAAGCGCGCAGCATATGTTTACATAATCATCCAAACGCCACTCTTCAGGTTCGGTTCTACTGCTTTTGCTCTGAAGCGCTGTCTTCTCTTGAATTGCATTAGGAGAGCTGAATTACAGTCTTGCACTACAGTGTCACACTGGTCAAACCGCGTTATTGCAGGCTCTTACATTAGGTCATATGAGATCAAACGACTACTCGACAACAAAAATATTTGTCGACAATTTTTTTTTGTCGACGTTGTCGATAATGTCAACTAGTCGTTTCAGCCCTATTAAATATCCAAGACTTTTATGGTACTCACTGAAAACCATATGAGACCTCTGAATGAAAGCATCCTATTCAAATTTTACAACTAGTGTTTTCCATAGAAATTGACTCATGAGGATTTTTTCGATAGGTGTATTTTGTGTGAAGACTCAACATTGTATTTCCCTCAAAGCCTTGTTTTCATTTGCACCAAATGACACTGCCGTTCAAATGTTTGAAAGGAATTAATACTTGTATTCAACATTTGTTTCTTGACATGTCTTGAAATGTTTCTTGAGCACCAAATTGGCATATTAGAATTATTTCTGAAAAATCATGTGACACTGAAGACTGGAGTAACGGCTGCTGAAAGTTTAGCTTTGCTATCACAGGAATAAGTTGCATTTTAATAAATATTAAAATAGAAAAGTTATTCTAAATTGTAATATTTAACAAATGACTGTTTTTGCTGTATTTTTCATCAAATAAATACAGCTTTGGTGAGCGTAAAAAAATTACCAACCCACAAATGTTTGAGCAGTAGTGTAAATATGCTGTATATGAATAAAGAACAATAAGTAGGGGTTTTTTTTAATGATGAAACGTCCTCTAGAAGTTACTGGAAATGATCAGGTTTTGTGTAACTCTTGTTGAAATAGCTATTAGTGAAACATTGCCCGCTATGTGAGCATTGTGCCATGGCAGTGCTGAGTATTTCATAGGGTTTCACCATGATCTCTGTAGTCACTTGATCCCAGACTCTTGTCTCTCTCTTTTTATTCTTGAGTGAGAAGAGAAATGGTGCACATCTTGAATGTCTTTTCTGGTTATTTAAGTCGTATTTTAACAATAATGAGTGCGGTGTAAGAGACATCAGCCAGTATTGTTTTTATGATTTCATACTGATAACTGATAATATTTTGTGTCTGATAGCAAAAGCTGATATTAAGAACAAGTGTCTAATGCTTTTTTTATTTGATACTGCGATAACTAAAAATAATCATTATGAATTTTTCAATCATAATAATAAGTTATGTATCTTAACCTGTTGCAAAGATTGCGTACAGCTGCTGATTGTTGCTGTGTACGCTTGTCACAATTTTTTATTTAATCTCGACAAAAATTGACATTTATGCATTTGGCATTTTTATCCAAAGTATTCAAGGTTACAATGTACAGGAATATTTGATTTATTAAATTCTGCATGCATACCATATATACGTACTTTTTGCCTAAACATGGGTGTTTTTGCTAACCTGTACAGCCACTGCTGTGTGTGATGTTAGCTTACTCTGTGGATTTACATATTTTTAGGAAACTCCTGAGCCATTTTCTGATGTAAATATGTTTATTAGCAAACTGGTGTAGTTATTAGTAGTTAAAGTTTGGATTTCAGTAGGTGAAGCTGCTCCCAGATCAGTGCTTTAGAAGTGAATGATTCAGCTTCCACCCCATATGCTTTGAGCCAGCATTTCTCACTTCTCATTTCCCACCTACACAGGAAATAGGCAGAACCAACCACAAATTCTTACAGACATGAGATGCTGCTGTTCTGAGAAACCAAACCACACAAAGGCCCCCTTCTCACACCCAGGTGGGTGCGTGTTCATCTGCTGTGCTAAAGCATGGTAACAGCTGACGCTAACACAGATTTGATGGCAATTCAACAACGTTCCCTCAGAGTCTTGAGGGAGTCCACAAGCCTCTACTTTAAACATCTAGTGGTGGCTCCAAAACAGCTCTTAGCTTAAACTTATTGTTTTTTTAACCTTTTTGGCAAGGAACCCAAATTATGTTTTCCTGTAAGGGGTAACCTTTTGTAAAATATAATATAAATTCTAATGTTCAGATAATATAAATTCAGCTATTACAGCAAGATTCAGTTGTACTATATAAAAACTAAAAAAGAATTGTGAACCTAAGTAATGGACTTATGTTGTCATTGCGTCAATGCAGAAATTATAAAATATTTTAAAATTTAATTTATAATTTGTTTAAAAAGCTGAATAAAAGGGTAATTGCTACAATCAGTAAATGTTCCCTTATTTCAGAATTTTTTTGGCAGACCTCATATATGTGTTTGCTTCTCTAATAAAGGTTGCATAATATAAAACAAATAAGGGAGACAAGGTGGAAAGAGTCATTAGAAAAGGTGGGGGGAAAGATTATGCTCCTCCTCTCCCCCAACCACCTGTTCAGTGGCTCCAGATGTCAGTGACAGGTGTAAGCATCATTCAGGTCAGGACAATGCAAGCATTTTTGCAGATGCTTGCGCACACAGGATGAGTGAACTGTTCTCAGCACATGCCCTGTGCCTGTTACAGAAGTATCCTGTCTTGAGTGAATTACAGTCCTGAATGCCACTGGAAATCAAACAGGCACATGTGGGTGCAGATTTCCATGTCAGTTGGCTTTTTAAACCAGTTTTTTGTGGAGTTGGGTTGCTGAAACCAGCCCATCTGCCCACTGTGGAATGCTAAAGATTTCAGAAATGTGTAAACGTTGAGGTCATGCCCTCCTTAAAGGTTTTAATGGTAAAAGGGTTGAATATTAATACAGATGTCAGGCTCAAAGACAATTTGAATCCCATTGCACTAACCAGATGATTACACTGTCAGGTTCTGTGTTTTTTAGACCCTGTTTAAATGTGATCTGATATCCATTTTGCAGTGATTTAGTGCCCGTACAGACAGAGACGCATTTAGTTGTATACGTAAAAATTTTGTATCGTATCAGCGTTTTGTCCAGACGGATTCTGCGTTTTGGGAGCCTGAAACTGCAATTTTTTGAAACTGGGTGGATAGATATGAAAATGACACCCTTGCGTTTTCATGTGTACAGCCAATCCATATATTTTGTGAAACGCGCCGATGTCGTCACCCCATGTTTGACAGCAACAGCAACAATGGCGGATGGTTGTGTTGGGTTTGTATATTGCGTGCAAGGTTTATGCGCATGCTCCAAGTCCTCTTCTCTGTTTTTAATGTTTCTCTGTGGCAGAATTACAGCGCCACATACTGGTCTGGCATGTATACTACATCGTTTTAAGTCAGTTTCAGTGGTTTTGTGTGTACGAGATATTTCTGAGATGGCGACGTGTTCATGGAATTTTTTTTTTAGAATGAGGAAGAAGAAAAAAAGATCTGATAGGCAAGGCTCTGGCTTCATGTGGATGTGGCCTTAATCATACAAGGACAGTGTTAAATGCTCAGATGCTTTGTGACCTGATCAATCAAGTTAAAGCTAGTTGAAAACGTGATCACTTTCTGCTCATAATGTAAACTCTAATGCGTCCTGAGGTGTCTAGACAGTGGGCTGCCTACTCGCCTGTCAATTAAATTTAAAGTCGACATGAAATTGAAATTCTTAACACGTTATTGATCTTGTTGTAAGCAAAAAGAAACATGTGCATGGATGATACTTGCACTTTTTTTTTTTTCAGTCATTTAGATTGTTTAAAACCCCACACCTTTCTTACAATCGACTAATATGAGTAGTTGTTGAGGTGAACATCTCAAGGAAAGAAGGGCCAGAACTTGTTTTTCTTTTTTAGGACAGAGACTGATTTAAAGTCACCGTGTATATTCAGGCACTTTAGGAAAGAGGAGTAATCAGGGCTGGAGTGGGACTCATTTTCAGCTCATTTTCAGCCCTGGAGTTTCATGGCCACTTTTTTTTTTTTTTGGTACTGGCCTTTTTTAGTGCCACCTTTTGCGCTTTCTATTATGCATTTTCTTTGATCTATTATTTTTTGCTCGCATATCTCCAACAACTGATGTGTTTTTGTTTTTTGAGCAAGGTGCCGCTGTCGGGAGTCAAAAGATAATTACGTCATCATTAGGGTTGCCAATTAACTTCAGAAATGGAAAATAAGGGACAATTGTGATTCTTTATCTTTTATTCTTTAAGAAAATAGTGTTTATTCTTCTATTCTTGTAGAAAATAAGTGTTTATTCTTTAAGAAAATAAGGGACAGAATAAGGGACGTTCCAAATATTTGTAATAATGCAGGCTGTCTGCATGCAGGTAAAAAGTTCTCAGAAATAATCACAATTGTTTTGCTTAACCTATTTATGTACAATTATTCTAAAAATAATTTTAATGTCATACAAAAAATGTCATCGGCCTGAGTAAATTGTACCATTATAGAATTGTGACTTCACAAGTGTAGTAAGTTAGGAGGTGAAAATACTGTGAAATTACAAATGGCATGAAATTTGAAAGCTAACAACTGATGGTCTATGAAACATCAGTCAATAAAGCATTTTAAACAATGGCAATTAAAGTTTTGAACTAAAATATCATTACAACCATATAGCCTTTGAATGAATGAAAATGCATATTTTTAAATTAAAGAAAACTTAGAGTGTGGGCTGCTTCTGGTGCTTGGATTTGTACTTCAATAATGAGGTCCACGGTTAAGAATACGCTAGTTATTTTTTTTTAATGTATTTTTTTTTCTCTCTATTTAACAGCATTAACTTATAATGAAAGACGTCTTCCCTTGGGTAGATTGAATGTTTTCCTGCCTTGCTGGATGTTGGGCTCATGATCAATAAGTTGATTGCATTGGCCCAAACCGATTTGGCAAAATCAAAACTCGGACGGTGAAGGGAATTGCGATTAGCGCAAGTCCCGCTCGTTGTGAAGCGGGACAAAAATATAGACCGGCCCACCGGGAATCCTGCCGGTGCTCCCGATTAGCCAATCCAGGCCTGGGAGTAATTGTTCTTGAACAATGCAATACAGAATACACTTTCACTCAAGTGTGTCTCGCTGTATGAGCTTTTCAACACTGAATTTTCCTATTTGAACAAATGTGGTTTATCTGAAAAATCGTGCAACGTTCATAGAAACCAAGAACACAATGCTAAACTTAGAGCTATGTTCATTCAAATAGTTTGGTGTAACTGCATCTTCTACAGGCAGTTTAAGGCAGACATAATTAACATCATCTTGTCTTTCTGTCCCAGGCCAAAAGGAGACTAGATCTGGAAGAGCCACTTTACCTCCCAGAATTCCGCACACCAAATGGGAAAGGAAACTCTGCGTGTGTAAGGGCACCAAGCCCCAAAAGTGAGTACAACAAATGTCAACGCAATCACTGTTCGAGAAAACTGGACCTTTTGTTTAAGACCACCGTTTCCATATGATGAGTGAGGGGTGGAAGTTCATACCTGTTTTAGGGCATCTGATAATGGTTTGAAAATCAAACACACCTGTCCAAGCATCTCTTGCTCTTCTGGTAGGAACTGCAGCTGGTAATATTCAAACTATTATTAAAAGAATGCCTCTGTTGTATCTTTCTTTCTCTCTATCTCTCTCTAGCTCCCAAGTCTCCAGGGGAGCGCACCCGTTATGACACTTCCCTTGGCCTGCTGACTAAAAAATTTGTGGGCTTGCTGAGCGAGTCGGCTGATGGGGTTCTGGATCTCAATTGGGCCACAGAAGTTCTGGAGGTTCAGAAGAGACGCATCTATGACATCACAAACGTTTTAGAGGGTGTGCAACTCATCCGCAAGAAATCCAAAAACAACATCCAGTGGCTGTGAGTTTGTTAGATTGGATGTTCGGTAAACCAAAGTGCTAAATGCTCATTTTTGAGTCGACTCTGAAATGCATGACATGAAGATGCTGTTGTAGTCCATTCTAAATGCTCCCCTTTTCATGTTTGACAACTTCTTAACTTGTGGTTTTCCCACTCATCAAACTGAATGAATGGAGCTTCGGTTTTACTTATTTATATAGTATTTATATGTAGCAGTATGTATGTGTATAGATATATAATTATAGAATATAGATATATATTATATAGTAAATATTAGGGATGTGCGCTACGACTAATTTGACTGTCGTTTAAACGAAAGTTTTGTATCCGACTAGTCGACTAGTCTAAAAGCAAGAAACCCCCAAAAGATGGTAAGAAAAAAAACCCCTGTGTGTGCGTGTAGCATATATAATAGCCTATATTTGAAATACTTAATCTATGAATCACACTGTCAAATCCCTCAATGAATTCCGCTTGCCGCACACTTGCCTTGCGTTATCATCATTTCATTTTAGGCAGTCGTAAAAAAAAAAAAAAAAAAAAAGGGGGGGGGGAAAGGGAAATAGGCTACACTCACCGTCGGCCAAAGCATAGCTTATTTATTAAAATCAGCTGGGGAAATTCAGAACAATGGAAAATCAATCAATAGTCTGACAGAATTCTTAATCTTCATATAACGTTAGCCAACATATTAAAACACAAGTCAAAAACAATAGGAAGGTTTATCAAGAAATAGCATTAAAACGGCTTTTAAAAACGTACTTCGTGTAGGCTATATCGTCTAAAAACAAAATGCAACAATGCCCATTTTACTTACTCAGACCATGCATTATTTGTTCAGTGAAATTATCAACATGGTCTGGTGAAAGATGGGACCTGAGGCGATTAACAATAAAATTCCTGCACTTGAAAAAAAATGCGCTCGGCAGGAACTGAAGTCGCAGCACGCAGAGATAACGAAAAGCAAGCCGACAAGAGTTTCAGAAAGCACCTGGACATCCCGCACCACCACCGAAGTGGGTCTTCGTTAGAGGAATAGATGGCGCGGACGGGATCGCAGGTTGTAGTGAATGACGTGATTGACATTTGCTGGCTTTGGCCAGCCTCTAAGCCAGTGGTTCTCAACCCGCGGCCCGTCACGAATTCAAATGCGGCCCACCATGCTGAACACAATTTTTAAAAAATACTTTCAGTTTTACAATTCATTTTAGTTTTTACATTAATTTAAAAATGTACTAAATAAATATAAGCTATAGCCTAATGTTTTTATGTAAAATAATTTTGTTTTCATATATTATTTTCAGACATGAGCAGTACTCACATAGCCTAATTAACGTTACGCATTTAAAGTAATGACCAAGTGGCCAGCAGCAGACAGTGAGCATATGCTTGATCAATTTAGCCTTCTCAAATCATCACGACTTGACTAAAATAAAATCTATAGATATAAAACAGTTCAAGCATATAACAATGTTTAAACGTTAAACCTAGATAAATGTGCGCTATATCCAATAATTTGTGCAGAGAGTGGAAGCTGAACCGCGCTTTGCAGGACATGGAGGCGCCAGCGCGATCACTTGCATTTTTTTTCAGTGGATACACCGTCATTTTTGCTCATAAAGGTAAGAGTAATACATCATTCGTAGCTGTAAAGGGTCTACTTTTATTTGTGTGCACTCACAATATCAACAAAACGTTGTGCTTTAATAAAATAAAGAAATCAAACATGATGCGCTTTCTGCCGTCTCGTCTTCAACAGGAGCGCTTCACAAAAATGAACCGAAACTCAGCGAATACATTCCTCACAGACATGATAAAATATATCTATAGAAAGTTTTACATTACTACTTAAAGAAATAAACAAATCAAAACAAAAACATTTTCATTATAATCATAATCCGTAAAGATGCACTTCTCTCTAAAGGCGCGTCTAATGAAGAGATGGCGAGTCAGGATCGACAACTTCATCCTTGCGACACCGACTCAGAAAACACTAGTTTATTAGTAAATAACTAAAATATCTCCTTACTGTTTCCCCCTGACGCATTTATGGTAATTACTTTTGCCGATGCTTTGCGGAAAACTTAAGCCTATTGCGTGCATTTGAACGCAGAACTGTTCAGCTGTGCTGACGGCACGCACCATACATGCTGCTGCTGCAGGACACTAAACACCATCAAGCCACTCTTGACAGTTGCGGTAGCACGGTCTCGTGTTGTTTCCACCAGCGCGGCAATCTTTTGTTCATCACTTATTGATGGATGTCTAAAATATAAAAAATAAGGAGATGCCTAAAACAAGCCCGAGGCCCTGCCCGCGTCTGAACTATGACGTGAAAATTGTCCCGAAGCCCAGCCCGAGGGGCGTAAAAAAGGGCTGAAATGCAGGGCTCTAGCTCTGATCTAGCACACAGAAAACGATTTGACTGAAAATTTATCAGAAGAGATGAAAGAAAGATAGTGGTCATCTACGCAATTCATAAAAGAGGCGGCTTTTCTGCATTAGGTATGTTTTTTACTATTTGTACAGCAGTTATTGTTCATTCTAAATATTTTTTTTAATGTAGAATATGTGTTACATAAATACATGAAATGTAGAACATATAAAAAAGTGCTCGTGGCTCGTCTGCCAGTGGGTGCTCCCCCACGCATAAAAGTGAAACTCCTTTCGAGCCGAATTTCACAAAATTGGGTGTTATTTATGGGGAGTAGAATTATTTATTTATTTCAATGAATGTAATCGATTAGATATCATAATATTAAGGCTATAATATTATAAATCAGGTCGGTTTGTATTGCGACATAATATGTAAATAATATGCGTGCGGCCCGGTGGAAAAAAAGGTTGAGAACCACTGCTCTAAGCTAATGCCTACGTGCCTGTATTGAATATGATTACGCATCGCTCCAGTAGAGTTATTGTAAGACAATTTGACATTACACAGTTTACACAACTTTTCCGTTTCCTTCTAATTCAAAATAATCCCACACCTTCTCGTCTTTCGCGTGGTCATTTTTGAACTCGTCGCAACTGACACGAAGAAAACGCATGCGAGGTCTGAGGTAAAAATGTAGTTTCCGCCCAGATAAACTTTTAAAAATAATGTATAATTTTTCAAACGTTGTATTTTAACTTATTTAAAAATGTTTTAAATGCAATTTTAAAACAATGGTAATTTGAATGATAAAATCATGTTTTTTTATTTTTTTTTCTGTCGTGTAATTGACTATTGTTTTCGGTGTCGACTAGTAGGAGCTGTACCATTTAGTCGATTAGTCGACTAGACCCGCACATCCCTAATATATATGCACACATATACATTCTTACTATGTGATATTAATTATGATGTTTTCAAATAGTATGTTCCCTATATGTTCCCTGTGCTTTAGGGTCAGTGGTGTGTTTGAGAGCTCATCCAGCAATTCAGAAAAGACCAGCGCTCTCAAGAAAGAGCTTTCTGAGCTGGACAGGCAGGAGAAAGCTCTGGACGACCTCATTCAGTCCAGCTCAACACGGCTACGTGAACTGACAGAGAACAAGGACAACCAAATATATCCTTTTTTTGTGTCTGCTTGTTTGTACTCTGAAGAACTAAGGAGTGGTTTGTCTCCTTCACTTTTGTGAGCTTGCTCAGACATGCTGTTTTAACAGCTTGTGTCCCTGTAGCCAAACACTCACATGGCATATCAATAGATGTATCACATTACATCCATTTTACAGTTATCTTAATTATGAGTCTTTCATTTCAAATGCAATAAAGTTACCATGTATTTGAACTCTCAGTAATTTTAAATGCTGTATTCGATGCCAAAGCTGTTTGTCCTTAATTGAAGCTCACATTAGGATATGTGACCTATCAGGACATTCGTACCATAAGCAGCTTGAAAGATCAAACTGTGATTGCTGTGAAAGCACCATCTGAAACCAAACTGGAAGTTCCAGAAGCACCTGAGGTCAGTATTTGTCTTAGTTCTAACATTGCTGAAAAGACCTGCATGAATCCTGGTGTTGATCAAGCTTGTGGACCATGCTAATCCAAACTGATCAACTAGCATTGCTTTTCTGGAGCTAGTTGACCAAGGAAATCTTGCTAGTTAAGAATCCTGGTGGGACACAAGCATGCAATACAACATATGCTGCTCTTTTCAGCCTTTTATTTATCTGTAATATTAATTCTAACCCAAACTGAGTAATTTAATATTCAATTAAACATTAAAAGTCTTACAATAAGATTTAATGTTTAAGAATTTTGAGCTGTAAAATATGTATATGTATAATTTTTTTTGTCTTGTCTTTCCTCCTACTTTCATTTGCTGTCCTGTAGTTATTAAAAGCCACTTTGAAATTTTGTATTTTTTTTAATCTTTTGTCTCTTTCACATTAGGGATGTGAAATTGTAATTTATGACTCAATTGATATTATACAAAACATGGTTATTACTGTCTGCTGGTAAATTTCACATCTTTTTTTTTTTTTCATTAGGGCTTGCTGCAGATTTACTTGAAAAGCAAGAATGGCCCAATTGAGGTGTACTTGTGTCCTGAAGAATGTTTGGAGGATGCTAGTCCCGTCAAGAATGCCACACCCAGAAAAGATTACCCACAAACCCCCAGCACCACCACACCCTCTGTCTTCCCACCTGCCAAACCCCAGCCAGTCGAAGGTGAGACAATTGCCAGGAGCTTACTACTACTTACCACTTTCAAAGCAAGATTCAGCTGAATAAGTGCTAGTGGTAACATTGTGTGCGAGAGAATAGAGCTGTGTGTCCCAAACTCTGCAACAAGCTTTATCTTTGTTATGATTACCAAAGCCATCTATTCATTATCAAATGACAGAATAACAGTATCTTTTTTTTTTTTTGTACAGGTTTGCTATCAAAGCCTCAGCCATCGATGACTGGCACCAGTGGCAGCAACTCCCTGCTCGATGTGGAGGGGATCCTGGATCTTCCTCCCAGCCTTCTCCAGATCACCGAAGACCAGCTGCCTGGGATGGCATTCACATCCGACCCATCTGGGCCTTTTGTTAACTTTTCTCCTCGGCTCAGCCACGACGACTACCTCTGGGGTCTGGAGGATGGAGAAGGCGTATCTGACTTCTTTGACACATACGATCTGGGAGATCTGCTTAAAACATGAGTTATCCAGTGTGACGAAACAGTGATTGATGATTGGGAGAGTTCAATTGTAATTAGTTTAATTCAGACATAGATCCTCTGAAGTTTTACAACACTCCTTCACATAATGACAGATTGAAGTTTGTATAAAATGCACTACTGAATTGGCTTAATCGGTTCTGTTCCTGATAAAGACAGTAGATTTGGGATGGGACCCGTGTCTTAATGTTTTAACTACTTTAGTGATTAGAATCGGACAATATTTAGTCAACAAGCGCCCTCTAGAGGAGATCCATGTGTTAGGTTTTGTATACTATGAAGCCATACTTTTTATTTCAGTCAGCCATATTACCTAAAGTAAGGTATTTTTGCTTAGTTGAGATATTTTTGACAAAACAAAAAATAAATTTTTAAGTGACTTTAATTATTTCAATTTTAAGTTAAATGTTTGCCAATTGGCAATGTTTTTGGTCATTATTACTTGAATATTGATGATAAAATCAGGCCTATGTATTTGCCTTTTTTAGATATGAGGTAGAGTTGACTGTTTATTAGTAATTCTTGGATGAGATGTATGGAACTCAGGTCATTTTAAAGCTTTTCTAGAGCTTTAATTATTGTAGTACCGCCAAACATTTCCAGTAGAGGGCTGTGTGACCATTTTTAGCTGTAGGCAAACAAAGGTAGAGAATGTGAATTTTTATAGAGTAAAGATTTGAGAGCGTGTATGGGAGGCATCTTCATAACCAGACTCAACTGAACCAAAAATCAGTCATTCAGATCCTTTCAGTCTGGAAAAAAAGTGCTCAGGCTTTAAGAAATAGGTGCTTGTCTGTTCATTCTACCTCCATCTTTTAGTTTTAGACACAATGAGGTAATACCTCGATCTTGTAAAAGTGCCCTTTCCCATGGCACTGAATAATGATTATGTAGTACTACATGGCTCAAGAAACAAGGTTTTTACCTCTGACACATTTGTTAATGAGAAACCTCAGGGAATGTCCATATTTGGCAGCTGATTTTTTCTTTTCTTTTACATTTCCAAAGGATTAATTCAAAGTGATAAATTGGTGTTTTTTTCCCTAGTCTGTTTGATGTCTTCTCTCAATTTTTCCTCAAATTACGGTAATGGAGTTCTCAGGGTTGACTACTCCACTCGGAGTAGTTTACAGACTTTTAATGGGGTCTGGCAAAAAACCTTTGATACTGTTTGAACTCTGAACTGTTTTTTTTTTCTTCTTCCCTATTTGGAGTTGGGATTCTTGTCCCACCTGAATGGTAGGTTTTATAGCTGTAGAGACAAAGCAGAGTTTAACTGGTGTGTGTAGAAATCCACTTACTTAAAACTCCCATCTTAAATGCAGAGCACATATGGGTTGGGATTCAGAATGGAAAAGTTGGATTTTTACAACTAGTTTCCCACACCCAGTTCTGCAGTGAAAATAATTCTTCTGAAGAAAACATTTCTCAGTCGGACTGAACAAAAACTTGTATTTAGTAGTGTTCTGGAAACCTTATAAGGTTGATTCGGCATCTGTTAAGGGGTTGAGATGGGTTTAAGAGCAGTTGTTTCAGTTTCAGATTTAAAAATGTAATGTGTGTACAAAAGTTTTTTTACCTGGGGTTTGCTTCACGCAACTGTCCCACATGCGGACAACTGTCCTGTCCTAACAAACTTGAAAAATGTATGTCTATATATGCATGAGTGTGCTGAAGTGTGTACTAATTTTTGGCAGTTTTGTGCATTTGATTGTAGTTTATAGTTAGTTTTTTTCTAATTTTTTTGGGATGTTTTTAAATATTCATTATGCTTTTAAATTGTACATATTAATAATTTTGTATTTATAGGATTTGTATTTGAAGGAAATTGGTAATTGTCTCAGGATGTGTCATTTTTATAGACCGTCTGTTTAACAGGCAGCACTTAATATTTGATATTGTGGTTAAATGAATAAAGCCCTGGTGTAATGATCAGTCACATTTTTGTGTACAATGCATTTTTTGTTAAAAGTTAAAGTTTTGTGCTTGTATTGTACAGTATAAACAGACTCCCACATGGATGTATGCAGATGCAGTAACACAATAGTTTTGTTTAACTGTACTATCCTGTATTTACCTTTTTTGTATTAACGATAATGATTTTTGTGCTTGTGCTTAAATGTTGACCTCTTTTAGTGAGGCTTTAAAAAATCCATAATATTTTAGCTCATCTAAAATAAGTGACTTTAGCCATTCCTAGTCAAAGAATAGTGACTTGACCAGACAGATTATATCACTAAAATTAAGCATTTAAATCTAATTTACAGTAAAAACAAAACTACAACATTTTTCATATTTGGTTCCACTTCTAATAGGCATTGTAATATTGTGGTTATTGAAGTGAATATTGGTTTATAGGGCAGACCTATGTATAATTTTAATAAAATTCATGTGTCATGAAAAAGTCATGCACAACCTAAATTAAAATAGAAAACTAGTCTGCAAACAGGTTTGCTCACAAGCATGACAGAAGAGTTTCCAGAGGAGGATTTTGGATTTCCTCATACAGACTGTCACACATTTACAGAAAACAGATTTATAATCATGAAGTAACAGTAACCGTTTATGCCAGTTTGTCATTAAGAAATTGCTTCTAAACTGGTTTATAAACACTGATGACTTTAAGGGAGGATGTAAGTCTTATTTTATGACTAGTTGTAATTCTTTGTAGGGAGTGTTACAGTTGTTTTCATGTCTTCATCATGTTTCTGTTGCACAGTTAGTATTTCTAGTCCCACTCTAGTTATGTGTAGATTTCCACAATCTTCCCTGTAAGATATTTTTGCTACCTTCTCTCTTTTGCAGTGTTTTACCATAAACGTGGCCTCCCTGGGCTGACAAGATGGGATAAATGATCCTTCTGTTCTAGAGTCAACAGATCTTGGCAGTGTGGATGGGAGGGGCTGTCTACTGGGAATCCTTCTGGTCTGAGCTGTAACCTTTCCTGGAACACACCTCAATTTTTGTTCAGCAGCCACAGATTCTACCCCCTTCCAAATCCAGCCCCCAGATGCATGCGATTGGCTGCTGTCGAAGAAACAACAATAGGGGAAGGACAAAAGCCAGTAAGTAGGAACATGCAGCACATTGTGGCCACAGCAATTTTAAAAGGTGGAGAAGATGAGAAAGGGATAAATGAAAGGGTAGTTCAAAGGCAGACTAGAGCTCACCTGAAAACAAGAACTTGCTGTTAAAAGTTTTCACAAATGGCTTTTTCAAACTTCTGCCTTTCAAACTTCCTTTCTCTCTCTTTCACCCACTTTCCTTTTTCTCTTCCTTCAGAGTGACGTCCACCCAGTTAAATGCAACATTTCTGCACAGACCCACAAAGCAGCCACAGCCAGGGGGAGAAAGAAAGTATTGTTTGGCCACAAAACCACCATTATATCAACAATAACTCATGAAGCCAATACAGAATATGAAGAGAATAGTGTGTGCGTGCGTGTGTGAGAGGAAATGCATTGTGTTGGGGGGTGTTGGTGTGCTTTGGCGAAATTAAGGTCATCAAACCAAGTTAACTTGGTTTTATTTGGGTTGTTATGTTTTGAATAATGTTTAGTTTCTTTCTTGTTTGAACCAAGTTTGACCTAGTGGTAATTTGACATGTCCATCACAGTATAAATCCTTGTTTGATGAATAAATCCCTCCATTTTAGATATGGAGACAAAGACACATGTATCTGCTAACTTATTTGATGATAGAGTTTTACTTTTAATTTTGACTCGGTCCTTCTGTTCCACCTTTACTTGACCCTCTAACATAGCATTTCTATATATTTGAATTCTACCTGTATCTATATTATCTTCTTTGTGGGTAAATATATGTGTGGAGATATATAAACAAACCCGATTCCAAAAAAGTTGGGACATTGTAAAAATTGTGAATAAAAACAGAATGCAATGCTGTGGAAGTTTCAAATTTCAATATTTTTTTTTTGTTAATTCAGAATACAACAGATGACATATCAAATGTTTAAACTGAGAAAATGTATCATTTTAAGGGAAAAATAAGTTGATTTTAAATTTCATGGCATCAACACATCTCAAAAAATTGGGACAAGCCATGTTTGACACTGTGTGGCATCCCCTCTTCTTTTTTAAACAGTCTGCAAACGTCTGGGGACTGAAGTTGCTCAAGTTTAGGAATAGGAATGTTGGCCCATTCTTGTCTAATACAGGCTTCTAGTTGCTCAACTGTCTTAGGTCTTTGTCGCATCTTCCGCTTTATGATGCGCCAAAATGTTTTCTATGGGTGAAAGATCTAAACTGCAGGCTGGCCATTTCAGTACCCAGATCCTTCTACGCAGCCATGATGTTGTAATTGATGCAGTATGTGGTCTGGCATTGTCATGTTGGAAAATGCAAGGTCTTCCCTGAAAGAGACGACGTCTGGATGGGAGCATATGTTGTTCTAGAACTTGGATATACCTTTCAGCATTGATGGTGCCTTTACATATGTGTAAGCTGCCCATGCCACACGCAACACCATACCATCAGAGATGCAGGCTTCTGAAATGAGCGCTGATAACAACTTGGGTTGTCCTCTTTAGTCCGGATGACATGGCGTGTTTTCCAAAAAGAACTTCAAATTTTGTTTCGTCTGACCACAGAACAGTTTTCCAATTTGCCACATTCCATTTTAAATGAGCCATGGCCCAGAGAAAACGCCTGCGGATCATGTTTAGATATGGCTTCTTTTTGACCTATAGAGTTTTAGCCGGCAACGGCGAATGGCACGGTGGATTGTGTTCACCGACAATGTTTTCTGGAAGTATTCCTGAGCACATGTTGTGATTTCCATTACAGTAACATTCCTGTATGTGATGCAGTGACGTCTAAGGGCCCGAAGATCACGGGCATCCAGTATGGTTTTCCGGCCTTGACCCTTACGCACAGAGATTGTTCCAGATTCTCTGAATCTTTGGATGATATTATGCACTGTAGATGATGATAACTTCAAACTCTTTGCAATTTTTCTCTGAGAAACTCCTTTCTGATATTGCTCCACTATTTTTCGCCGCAGCATTGGGGGAATTGGTGATCCTCTGCCCATCTTGACTTCTGAGAGACACTGCCACTCTGAGAGGCTCTTTTTATACCCAATCATGTTGCCAATTGACCTAATAAGTTGCAAATTGGTCCTCCAGCTGTTCCTTATAAGTACATTAACTTTTCCGGCCTCTTATTGCTACCTGTCCAACTTTTTTGGAATGTGTAGCTCTCATGAAATCCAAAATGAGCCAATATTTGGCATGACATTTCAAAATGTCTCACTTTCAACATTTGATATGTTATCTATATTCTATTGTGAATAAAAATATAAGTTTATGAGATTTGTAAATTATTCCATTCCTTTTTTATTCACAATTTGTACAGTGTCCCAACTTTTTTGGAATTGGGTTTGTATATAGATATTATGTATGTGTTGTATTATATATGGGCTATTGTAAATATTGTGTATATATATATATATATATATCACACCTTGCTACGTGTGCTGCGTTAGGCTAACCGAGAATTGTCATTTGCACTTATATATTGTTGCTCTTTTGTAGTTTGACGGCTTTTATTGTCCTCATTTGTAAGTCGCTTTGGATAAAAGCGTCTGCTAAATGACTAAATAAATAAATAAATAAATAAGGTAAGATAAAATTAGATAGAGAGCGGGAAACAAATACACAGTGCAGGAATGCTGTTTTTTCATGCACACAGAGTCTGATGTAACAAGCCTTATGACTCTTTATATGGTCTGAAGGGTCTTTTCATGCTTTTATTTGCAACTATGAGGAACAAAATGCTGTCCAAAATGGTCTAATTTATTTATTCAAGCTAATAATCAAATTATACACCATAAAATACTTGCGCATACCTAGAGGGATAAAGTCGAAGCTGATACCTGTCCAGCACATTACATCAAATGTAATAGTATACTGTATTATTAAAGGATAAGGTAAGGTGTGCAGCTTTTCAAAGGACATGGGAAGAACCGACATACCTCTATGATATCTGACAGTTCTCAATATTTGTCTTATAAAAATTCTGTTATTCAGAACACTGTGGAATATAAGCACAAAAGCACTATGAGTTTCCATTGCTCTGAAGCAACAAAGCAGCACTATTCAATCGGCCTTTTCAAAAATAAAGGCTGCACATGAAAAGGTGCCAATTGTGTTAGTGAAGCAAACTTCTTGATTTTTTTTTTTAAATCAGGGGTGGGTTTTATTTCAACTTTAGACTGAAACAGATGAAGCATGTTCATTCATGTACTTGTAGTGCATTTAAGGAAATGGCTTATCTGCATTGACACTTGAATAAAGAGGGAAAGTGCATGCACAATCCTTTTCAGTTGGCACCATGCCCCATTACTCCATTGAAGGCCTGCATATGTGCACAATGCACTGATTTTTCATCTGTCTACAACTAAATAACAAAAAGGAACAAAACAAGACAAAAGACAAGAATCTACATGAAGGAAAGCAAAAGTGAGGAACCCTTGTGAAAGCATGCTTATTGAATTGAATGTGCACTTGTGGGGTACTTCAAATTTTAAAGGTATATTTAAAAAAAAAGTACTTAAAGATAATATAATATTAATATTGTAAGTACACTTCTTTGACCATATTTCAAAAGCAAAAAAACAAAACACACACAAAAAACGTGAAATTACATATAAACAGCAGTTCAAATATTTGCGTTTAATATAAATGTATTAAAAAAAAGATTTTAAGTGGCCAAATATTTTACATTCATTTTGCACTTAAGTAGCCTATATTATTTTAAAGTACATTATTTCCATAAGTGTACTTCTTTCCCAAGTACTACTACTTCACAAGGGAACAATGAGCCAAAAATATTTCAGGGGAGCCCTGGATGATTAAAAACATCAGTTTTTAAAACAAACAAACAAAAACAACAACTTAAAGTCTTTCTTTAACGCCTTCACGTTAAATAACAGAAATCATATTTACATTGTTTTGTATTTGTTTTCAATTAGGCTACTTGTTTTGAATTAAAACATTTAAAATTAATTGACTGTCGGGGTGGTGATGAGAGTGGATTAATAATTGTTTTACATAAATTCATACACAAAATTTTAAATAAAGCCTAGGCTACATGTTTTCAGTTGGAATTACTACCAATCCAGCTACCTTGTAGCCTTTGTTATTGACTTTTTTGGGGGGGATAAGTTGTTATTTCAAAACCACTTTCATTTGTAGATGACAAATATTAGGAATATCGTAAGATACACTGATGTTACAGAAGTTTAAACAAAATTTTACATTTTCGTACTGGCCTCCCATATGACTAAGAAAGACAATATTGGCCTATTCAAATGGATTCAACAGAAGTGTTACAATATTAATAATAATTAAAGCTGCAAGCAGTGTTGAAAGGGCCCTTGCACCCGGAGCCACCTCTAAGCGGTGACCTTAGAAAAACAGTGAACGCTGGATGCATTATGCATTAAAAGTGGTAAATATAAGAGGAATAGGTCACAGTCATTTATATGTGCCAATCTTCTTGCTGCCAGCTGGTGCCACTATGACTATAACTGAATATTGGCATGTGGATGTCTTTAGGCCAGGACTTTTATCAAACGTGAAGTTTGGGGCAGATCGGACATTGTATGGCTGAGTTATATCAACTTGCTTTTCCATGACAAAACATCGAAATATGTCAGGCCGCCACAGACAAGTCCTTTAGCGAAAACTCAAGATCTTCGCAATTTAACATTGCAAAGGGCTTTAGATTAGACTGACCAAATATGGTGTTGATCTGATTAAATCTAGGAGTTCATTCAAATTCAAGCCTGAAAATGGCAAAAACGGCGCAAAATTTGCCGAGAAATTTCAAAATAGCAGACTTCCTGATGTGTTTCGGAATTAGCTCCAAGAGACTTTTTTGTAGGTATTGGTGTGTTACATGTGTCTACCGAATTTCATACATGTACGTGAAACGTAGCGGGAGGGGCACTTCGTTGAAAGAGTATAGGTGGCGCTATGGAGCCATTTTGTCACACCCGTTTTCACAACTTCTGGCGTGTGCAAGTTTCATGACTTTTCGAGCATGCTTTAGGCCTTCAAAAATGCGATTCATAATAATAATAATAATAGGCTAATAATAATAATAAACGGAGAAATTCCAAGAGGGTCCTCGCACCGCAGTTCTCGGGCCCTAATAATAAAAATACTCTAGGAGTAATTTCAAAAGGCCTAATATTTCCCTCTCAAAGAAAAAATGGATTCCTGTTTCATTCTTTCATGAAGAAGACTTCCATTCTTTCTCCGCGCGCTCTTTTCATTTCGTCAGTGAACACAAACATTCCCACGTCATGATGGAATGACTCCCTCCCCTCTCGCCTCTCGCCTCTCGCCACGCGCTATTGAACGCTCGCGCGGCACAGAGACCTTTACCGACTCTCTCTCACGCCACGCGGCGGAACACAGAGAAGACCGATACTTTCGCCTTTGGTCGCAGATATAAAATAACTTTTAATTCCTCTGCTCTGGCGATCACGCTCACTTCTGGATATAGATGACTTTATGGAGACGCACTTTGCTTGATCTTGAGGCGTTTGTTTTCACTAGTTTTGCTGGGATTTTACGTTTCTCGGTTGGTACATTCGGGGAAAAACATGCCGGAGAAAATAAGTATTTCGGATTTTGTATCTTTGGCGAAAGAGGACCTGTCGTCCCCGGTAAGCTCTGGATTTCAGTCTAAAATGAGCGACTGTCGGAGCACCGTGGCCGCGCTCGAAGAGGTAAGGGCGCGTGCAAGCGCGTTGTTTATCTGCGCAGGTGCACAACACCTGAGTGAATCCCTGTGAAAATCTCGGACACACACACACATAAAACATTTTAATTGCACCCATGTCAAGACTTTTTAATATGAGAAAAACACTATTATTTTGAATTTAGCCTAACTTAATGACATTTTGGTTGCAGAGTTTATATTAATCAGTTTTACGTGTGCACAGAGTAATAAAATGGTCCATCCTTTTCATTTTTAAATTGTTATGAGTCAGGGTGACCTTTCGAGTCTACAACGATAATTTATCTGAAGATAAACTGGGAAAAGGTTAGTTGAGCATGTCCGTAGATAGTGTAAACTACGCCTGTGGTTACTCTTCAAGGAGGACACCTGTGTGGACAACAGAACTGACCTTTTGCCATTTAGTGAACTGTTGCTAGTCAATCTTTTTTAAACACTAGTGGTTTGAATGCCCCACTGACCACTTTATGGGCTTGTGTTGTGGTTAATAGTCAGAGGATGGCACAGGAGTCACAACAAGTAAGAGACAGAGACAAGTAAACTTGGCGCTTAGATGTTAGATGTCTTAAATAGCGAGACTGGAATGACGAGGGACAAACACAGAACCACCCCACAGTCCTTCACAGCTGCATCATTTAACTGAGGAATAGTGTTAATATAGTTCATTACAGAGGAGCAGGACTGATAACAGACTCAGTACTTGTTGTGAGGTCTTATAAACGTTATATTGGTCTTTGGCTGCCAGCTCATCTATAGGCATTTGTGTGGATATTAATGGAGAATAGAGAAATCCTGCCAGCACTCAATAACACTGGGCATGTCGGGACAGTGGAAGCCTTTCATTTATTTCCGCCTGTTTCATGGGAAATGGTTTACGTTTTTTTTTTCAGGAATTTCAAGTTCTAGAGCAGTGGTTATCAATTTCAGTCCTGGCGACCCACCGCTCTGCATATTTTGCATGTCTCTCTTATTTAACACATCTGACTCAGATCATTAGCTCGTTAGAAGAGAGCTCCATGCATGAACTGTGTTCTGATTGACAGGGTCCCTACACAGTGTTTATTGCTTACTACTCCCTGAGCATGGGAAATCTGGTGAAGTTTATTTCACTTCGAAACATTCATTCATGGATTTGCGCTACGCCACAGCCTGCAGAACTTCACACCCAGATGAAAGTTACTAGAGAAGTGTGAAGTGTGACATAATGTACCTCTGTAAATAAATACAATCACGTTTTGCACACTTTAATGCCCTTTGAATTGAACATATACACTCCATTTGAACTAGAATCATGGTGGAATATCCTGTGTAGTCCACTTCGCAGGGCACTTACGATCGAATAGAACAAATGTCTGAAGTGATAAGAGATAGGCCTACATACAAAATGTGCGGAGTGGTGGGTCGTGAGGACTGGTTTTCAACCAGAGAGCTGGGGCCTCAACAAATTTCCAAGGGGGCCACAGGATGGCACAAAAGTATTTAAATAAATACATTATTATTATTATAGTAAAATAATTAAATTCTAATCTAAATTAAAATAGTAAATCACAAAACCAATCATATTTCTTTTCCCCCCTCAATAATTATTATTTTTATTGAAGAACATAAAGTTCTCAAAATTCCTGGAATGGCAGAATGAATGGTTAATATCAATGTTCCCAATTTCTGTTAATAAAAAGTTTTAAAACAGAAAATGTTATTTTGGGGTGCCTTTGAATATTGTGCTCTTAAAGGCTTGCAGGAATGGTCTTACTATATCAAGGGTTATCGATTAACGGAATAGTTCACCTAAAACCTTTACTCGCTCACACTTGTTCCAATCTTGTTGGACTTTCTTACATGGAACACAAAAGTAAATATTTAGCAGAATGTCCAAGCTGCTTTTTTTCATACATTGAAAGTAGATGGGGAACAGGGACAATCATGATCGCCATTCACTTTCATTGTGTGGGAAAAAGCTGCTTGGACATCATGTTAGATGGCTTCCATTGTGTTTTACACAATAAAGAAAGTTCAGCGCGATTGGAATGGCATGAGGGTGTTAATTGGGGTGCAGGTGATGAACATTTGGGTTGAACAATGCCTTCAAGCACCACTTGAGCAACGCAAAGAGTTCTGAAACTAATACTAGGTTTTGTGGAAATATTCTTTAGAATGAACACAGAAAGAGAAGATGGAAATAACTTTAGTTTTCTTGAATGAGTCAAGAGATGTTTGTGTGATCGTTTTTTTTTTCTGGATTATAAATTCGGTCTGCTCAGTTCCTGATGTTGCAGATATGCGGTGTTTGTCCAAATTACTTGTGCAAATATATAAAGTTGTGACTGTGTTACAGTCTTTCAAATCGTCAAAGTAGAGGTTTAAGTGTTTGATATACCCAGGGGCATCGTGTGTGTGTGTGTGTGTGTATAACTGAGTGTGTTTTCATGAAGATCAGTGTTTGAAGTCTTGTTTGGGTTTGAGGGGCAAAGTTTTTTTATGTTTTCATTTGCTGAGACGCTGGCTAATGGCTGGCAGCATGCTGAATGTTCTGCAGGAGGAGGCCACGGATAGAAACCTTTGGACAGATGAAGTTTGCAGGGCAAACTTTTAAATAACCTTTTATAATTATTGAATTAGAAATTACACTTTGTATGTTGCTGTTTGTATATGTGTGTGTGTGTGTTTTGTTTGGCATCATACAGTGTGTGTAACATTTCCGCCATCAATATGTAAGCACACGACCCACACAAGTCACTAACCACGAATCCCCGATTTGATGTGACTAATGAATGTATTTCTGGCCGTCCTCACTCCCTTTGGGCGTAGTATAGATGACTTCCCCAGCCGCTAACACTATCACATATCCTAGTATCGTCAATGCACTTAAGCTATAGTGACCAGTCTTTGAGAGGTTTGGCTGGGGCATTGTGTATAGAGGGCAGTGAACTTTACAAACTACGCTAATGTTGTCATTCTGTTGCCTTTGTGGAGCTCATTTGGTGCTACACATGGTAAAGATGATGTCAGTATTTATTGCTCCAGTAATGCCTGTATAATATTTCTGACATTCATAATGCCATTATTCAGTATAATTAGTGTTAGAGATTTCTAAAAGAGTATGGTGAAGCTACTATTTTGAAAACTCCTCCACACTACAAGCTATTAAAGTAATTAGTATGCTGAAGTAAGCAAGCACTACCTTTTTACATGATCAAATTATATAATTTATTTTTATTTAGCAGTATTTATTAGGCACAAAAACAATAAGGATCATGATTACAGTTACAGCATTTAACTTGGACACAAATTTACACTAAATAAATAGTTCAAAATATATGGCTGCAAAAAAGGATTTCACAGGGCCTTAAAGAAATCAGTGAACTGTTTTAGTGAATCAGTTTGTTCAGACTGTAAATCAAAGCTAATTATTTTAGTTTTATGAGTTGTTGAAACATAATATGTAAAGATAAGCCCTCTACTTTCTGTTTGATATCCATCATGTAGGATTTAAATCCCCCCAAACCCACTCTTCTGGAGTCCTATATATAATGGCGATGAAACTTTTTGAGATAATTTCTATCCTGAGACGACCACAAACACACTCAATAGGGCATTTTCAAATGTGTTTATAATGTTCTTGAAATCCATATCTTCTGTTTGTACATGGGAAGTGCCCTTTGATGAAGTGGTTTGTCCTCCATCTGTTTCAACGTTGATGTAAGAACTCTTGATAAGAGATTTGGCAAAAACCCTAAGGTCGAAGCACTGTTCAGGTTTTTCCTCATACCAGGAAAAACTGGAAAATGAAACTATTTCCCTAGTAAACTGGAAAAATAACACAAGGAAGTAAAAAGCATATAGTAGGACATAATATGTTTCTTTGGAAGAACCTGCATGCCCAAACATGTCTGGATGCGTTTTCATTTTTTAAAAAGTATATTGAGGAAATATTCTGATACTGATGTAAATAAGAGGTCATGTGTGTGCCATTTGTCTGTCTGTGTGTAAAAACATGAACCTGTCTTGCGTTTAGCATGTTAGATTCTGAGTTATACATCACTGGATCCTATAAGCTACAGACAGAAACAAAACAGAACCGAACCAAAGAAAGTTTGTCTTGACACTGATTTATTAAGCATTGATCAGACTAAACAATCTCTGGCAGCCAGCAGCCGGCGTACATCAGTGTGTTGTAAGGGCACAGATTCGAGGTGGTTTAAAACCCTTCATTATGATATTCACATTCAGGTTTCATATTTACTGAACAAACACTTTCTGACCAAAGAGGTTAAACAAACTGATGTGATCCGATCCTAATAAACCATAACGTTAGATAAACCACTGATATTTGAACTCATGTTAGATTCCCACGGAGGTGTGTCTCTTTCTGTCTACCGCACTAATTCTCTACTGTAAATAGTCTCTGTTCTGAATTATTAAGAGTTGTCATTGTCTTTCGTAAGGCTTGATTCACCTGTGCTTACCCGTTCTGACATCATCACGGCGGCCTGACGTGATAGAAAGACTGCTTGACAACTATTGTGATATTTGTTCGGTAAAAACAGTCAAGCGTTGCCTCGCAACCAGTTAAACATGTTTGTGTGAATGATTACATGAAGTTGAAGAGTGTAGTTGATGTTGATGATAGTAATGAATTTCTATTCTAATGTTTTTCTAATTTCTCTGTTGTCTTGCCCCAGTCTCTAGAGCAGGACCAGATGTCCCTACAGAGGATGAAGAAAATTGTAAAAGCCATCCACATCTCTGGACTCAGTGAGTGCAGTCTTATTTTATGGAACTTTGTATTCTTTTTGTTTGCTTGTTTGTTGAATTTTTTCATCTAGTACAGTGCTTCTTAACCTTTTCCAAGGCTTCTTAACTCCAAGGCTTTTCGTTGTCCACAGCAATATGTGGAGGCCCAACACTCCTAGTTTCTATAAATTAAACCGCAGGATTCCAGACATTTTAAGAGCTGAATGTTCTTCAGGTATCCCACCTGTTTGAATGAAGATTATAAAAGATAATAATTTTTAAGAATATTTTTTAAACACAATTTCTATTCTATCCCATTGAAATATGTTTGCAAAACTACAAAAATGTGTTTATTCAGTGTTAAAAGATTTTATTAATTTACCTGACTTTTTTCAGGTCTAGAAATCACACTTTTAAAATTAGGCTACCACATACTCCCCTGTGGGATACCTGGCCCTTCAAAAAAAAAATTCAAAGTAAATTTCAAAAGAAATATGATTTTCTTTACTTGTCTTAGGTGATTTTAATGCTTGTTTTGTCATGTTTTAAATAATTTTAAGTCATCTTGAGGCACTCTTGGAAGTTTGCTGAAGCCTCTCAGTGGGCCCCGGCCCCTGGTTGGAAACCACTGGTCTAGTACATAAGCAAAAATATGTATTTTCTGTGAGTTTTGGGTAATATGAAGTGGGTTTTTAGAGAGATTTTCAGGAAGTCTGGTTCACTATCACTTAGTATTCAAACCTCAGACTGTTACATCAGAGTCAGCTTGTAATGCCATGAAGATGCTTAATTAAATAACAATAGTTGCTAAAGTGAAAGATTTGTGGAAAAAAGTCTTCCAAAAACACATTTCCTAAAAGAATTGCAGTGAGGTCATTCTTAGTTTCTCTCTCTCGCTCTCTCTGTCACACAAATGAAGGATGACAGAAATTGGGGCCCAGACTTGCACTGACATCACAACCACTAATCTCTCAAATAAAGAGCAGATCGTGTGTTTTCCTGTTTTTGACACCGAGTCAGAGTGTAGAAAATAAAAACCACTGAAACTTGCTTCACTGTTTTATTTAACCTCACAGTTCTCCTAAGGTCTCCTAATGACCCTATGCTGAGTAAAATTACATACAGTTTCAGTGCCTTATTCTGTCCATCCTGCACAATGCACATGACCACTGGTTACACCTCTGTAAGCAGTTTGGCTGCATGTGCATTGAAACTTTATCACATGATCAAATTTGTACTTTTTTTTTTTTTTTTTTTTAACCATCAGCGTCTTTACTGTACTGAAACATCAGGGGGATATCTGTGTGTTTACATCTGCTCCTCCTCTCTGAAATGAGAAATTGCCCCACAGACCTGGCCAGTACACTATTTATAATGTTTTGTTGTGCTTACAAAAGTCCTGACTGGAATGATCATGGTTTCTGGGAATTGTGTCTCAGATCTGCCTGCTTCTCATTTCTGAGGGTGCATGCCCCATTTCTCAATTCTGTGACTCACAGTTCAGTTAAAAGCAAAGGAGACCCCACGTTTTATCATCTCCCCCCTCGTCGTCACTCACTCTCTTTCTCTCTCTTTCTTTTAACTGAAATCAGATGTCTCATTCCGGTAACACTACTATTGAGGGGCCTCAATTTTCTGCCCCTGTGTGTTTGTGGTGGAGTTAAACTTGGTTTAGGAGTGAGACCAAACCTGAACCCGATAAAATCAGCACTGTTTCTGATTCACCCCATCCTTCTCACTGTGCCGGGATATAGTTGTTTGTGTGCGAGAAGCTGTTTTGTAGCTGATTCACAGCTAGTGCATTTATCGGTTCTGTGCAGCATCAAGCAGGTTTATTAGTCTTTAGAGCTTTTACTCTTACTCTTTTACTGTTTACTCATCCTGGTTAGAAACCAGTGTTTGAGTCCAGAGTCCATGATGTTTTTTGGGTCAATATACTGTATATAGATAGAAATGTCTTTTTGTTGGTTTGTTAGTGGTTAGCCATTACTATTAGTATTTTTCATACGTTCTGTTACAGATGTGAACAAAAAGTCATTTTGGAGTGAAATTCATGGCTCGCTGTTGGTGCTGTGAACATGAATGATGCCCCAAATCCACGTTGTTATAATTTAGAATTTTTTTAATTTAATTTTTATTTTCAATTCATCTAATCTGTTTAGTTTAGTAGTTTTTTTTAAATAGAATTTTAAATTTATATACCTTTTTTAAATTTTATTTCTAGTAATTTAGACCTGCCAAAGTTTGTGCTAATTGCTATCATTTAAAAATGGCCCAGTCTAGTGTTATTGCTATCAAGTGGCATTTTCCCTTTATTCAGGTGGGTTGTTAAGGTTTTGAGTTTTATAATATGCCATGTATTGAAAACTAAAATTTATTTGTGGACTTTTTATTTTAGTTTAGTTAATGTTGAGTCATGAAAATACATGTTAGTTTTAGTTTGTTTTTTAAGTTATGTATGTATTTTCACCTGTTGGGTAATAAAAACTCATCTTCAAAGAGGGATGAATGATTTTTATGAATTAATTCACTTCAGAGATGATATGAGACTCTCTGAAGGTTATTTAGAGCGCTATATATTTAGTCTATATTGTCTGTCTGTAATCTAACAGTGTCACAGTGTAAAACAGCTGTTGACCGTGGACTAAATTTAGCTTAAGACATGCAATCACAGATGTGGCAGGCGCTTTAAAGTGTTGATCTAGGGGTCAATTTTCTAAAAATCCAGGAACAGGATCTGCTTCAAGGTTCATTTGAGCTTCACCTACCATCTCTGGAACAGATCAAGGTCTCAAACTTGTCAAAAAATGAATTAACAATGCAAATTAAAATTGTGGGTCTGAAAGTGCTCACAGATGCCTGTTGAGAGAATAAAACCGTTTCCAGATCAGGTCCTTAGAGTGCTTGGTGCCTGCGAGTGAAGTGCAGTGTTGTTTGAGCTGGACTGACTCACTGGAAAAACACTGTTGATTGAAGTCCACAGAAGAGGAAGTTTCAGCTAGATATTTGATTAACCAACTCCAGAAAAAAATCCCCAATCCCCTTTATTATTGTACTTTTTCTGAAAGTGATGCTGAACTCATCTCGATGTTTCTCCTTTCTTGAAAAACAGAACTCAACCCAAAACCAGATAATGCAAGTTTATTTATTAAGGAAATTATCTTACATTCCCAGACTCTTTAGAGTCTAGACTGATGTCCTGATGTAGATATGTTTATATCTGATTTTTCATTGGCAGTTTATGTTAACTAATGTTAACTAATGGAGCCTTAATGTAAAGTGTGACCGAACAATAACGATAAAAAAATTTTTCAAACAATATCTAGGGCATGTTGTTGTCCAGATTAAAATGTAAAAAAAAAGTTTGAAAATAAATAGCCTATTAAGTCTAAATATTTAAATATTTGGTGCTGTGATGAACACCGTAGCGAATACACAAATCTGAATGCTGTTTAAATCATTTAAACAGGTTTCAGAAACAGAAAGTAGTGCAGCTGCTTTGTTTACAGGGTTTCTGGGGTAACAGCTGCATTTCTGCAGTTTAGCGCCATCTGCTGTCAGAGTCTCCCACCTGTTCCGCCATGTGCTTCTCGTCCGCGCTTGTTTACATCAGAGTGCACACGTCTCTTTCACGCAGCATACAGCGGTGTTATGCATTTTGACCAGTTGATGGGAAAAAGTATTCTTAAATGCTTTAAAAATTCTGAATAATTTGTAATAAATAATTATTCACAGTATTTTGAAGTGCCCACAATAATATCGTGCATATTCATTACCGTGATATATCGCATTACCGAATACCGGCACATGTCTACTCAAAATCCTGTTTTCCTCTATTCATTTGATCATGCGGTGAGGTTTGCAAGGTCACATAGTTTCAGAAGATGGATAAAGGTCATCACGTTTAAAAATTACAGCTGTACCATAAAAAATTTGTGTTTTAAAGAAATCTAAGTCGGTCTATTTTTTAATATTCTATTGTCCGCTGCTGTCAAAAGTTTGGGATCAGTAAGATTTAATTTTTTTTTTAAATTAATACTTTTATTCAGATAGGATGCATTAAATTGATCAAAAGTAACATTTATAATGTTAGAAAAGATTTCTATTTCAAAAAAATCCTTTTGAATTTTGTTCATCAAAGTACTTTGTTCACCAAAGTGTCCATCAAGGTATTCACAGTTTCCACAAAAATATTAAGCAGCACAGCTGTTTTCAACTGATAATAATAAGAAATTTTCCTGGTGCACCAAATCAGCATATTAGAATGATTTCTAAAGGATCATGTGACACTGAAGAGTAATCACTGATGAAAATTTAGCTTTGCCATTTGCCAGGAATAAACTACATTTCAAAATATATTAAAATAGAAAGCAGTTATTTTAAATGCTGATAATATTTCACAAATATTACTGAGCAAATGCAGTACATCATTTCAGACTGAACTATAGAGGCTTTCACAATCCTGTCAATTCCTGATGGATAAAATCAAGTCCCACCTACATTTGTTTTTCAATGAATATCCTGTTTCTCATGGAATTGTCACATTACGGAAGAAAAGTGGACTGCAAATGCAGTTTTGTATTGATTTCTTATGTCTCCTGTAATCTGCAGAAAGGTCACAGGATTGTCTTGATTTTGATTGTGTGATGTTGTGTTTCCAGATCATGTGGAAAATAAGGAACACTACACAGAGGTTCTGGAGAATCTGGGGAACAGTCACCTGATGCAGGATAATAACGAGATCTCCACAGGCTTCCTGAACCTGGCTGTGTTCACACGAGAGATCACAGCACTCTTCAAAAACCTGGTGAGCAGGACACCATCCTGAAACTACAAAGGCTGAACACTTTAAAAGGGACATAATGCTGAATATTTTTTTATCCCATTTAAGGCCCATTCCTTGCAGCCGAGAAAACTGATATATTCTAGTCAAGTGTTCAAGTGTTAGTTTCTCGTGTCAGTCCAAAATCTACTTACAGCTTTTCTGTTTTCAGATATTTTTGAGGGAATTTTAAGTCAATAGCGAAATAAGAATTTTCGCGGACTTCATATTTGCTGTCATTATAAATCACCATAACATCACTCTGCTCTCTAAATATCAACACTGGCCATTAAAAAGCACATATCGGTTTACCACAAATTTAGCTTCCAGGTGCAGCATAAAGTTCAGTGAAGCGTAAATGTTAATTACCTGTATAATTCAAGGCCAACATGAAAATTTTTCTACCTTTGAGAGGAAACTTTTTAAGTGCTGTCTGACCTGCCAGTATTATTACTCAAAAAGCACCTTTGGGTGTGTGCCTGTGCGGCTTGTCTTCTGGATATATTTCTGAATAAGAAACAGCAGACTTCCAGCGGTACAATTTACACAGGGGACTGGGATAGGTAGTTTTGTGTGTGTGTGTGTGTGTGTGTGTGTGTGTATGCGGGGTCAACGCTGCGTCGAGGGCCCCTCAACCACAGCTCCCGGAACCCTCCCACTGATAGTTTCCATGGTGATGGTAATTTATACCAGACCTGAGAGCATGAGTGGATAGCATCTGACCACTGAGCTGTCAATGAAACAATCACCAGGGACAGGAACCTCAGCCTAAAAAATACAACAGAAACTCTGCTAAGAAAATAAACTCCATTTGATTTAGCGTCCTTATGTGGAGGCTAAACTTTCCCTCAGAGTCAAGCCCATTTTTCCTGTTCATGAAGACTTATATTCATAACATCCATTTTGCAAGGTTATAAATCCATATTCAGCACCATTATGAGATGACTCCTATGATTACTTTTAATTTACACTCATGTGTTTAGCACAATATGTATTTAATATTTAGTGTGAAAGAGTTCACTTGTGTCTTTTTACTTTTTTAGTGGTCAAGCAAGGTGTTTTTTTTATCATTCATTACCTCCAGTGCTGTCTCTATACAGCACAGTGGCTGATATAATGCCTATATATATATATATATATATATATACACACACAGTGGTGTGAAAAAGTGTTGGCCCCCTTCCTGATTTCTTATTTTTGCATGTTTGTCACACTTTAATGTTTCAGATCATCAAACAAATTTAAATATTAGTCAAAGATAACACAAGTAAACACAACATGCAGTTTTTAAATGAAGGTTTTTATTATTAAGGGAAAACAAAATCCAAAACTACATGGCCCTGTGTGAAGAAGTGTTTGCCCCCCTGTTAAAACTGTGGTTTATCACACCTGAGTTCAATTTCTCTAGCCACACCCAGGCCTAATTACTGCCACACCTGTTCGCAATCAAGAAATCTCTTAAATAGGACCTGGCTGACAAAGTGAAATAGACCAAAAGATCCTCAAAAGCTAGACATCATGCCGAGATCCAAAGAAATTCAGAGAAAGAAAGTAATTGAGATCTATCAGTCTGGAAAAGGTTATAAAGCCATTTCTAAAGCTCTGGGACTCCAGCGAACCACAGTGAGAGCCATTATTCACAAATGGCAAAAACATGGTACAGTGGAGAACCTTCCCAGGAGTGAAATTACCCCAAGAGCACAGCGACGAGCCGTCCAAGAGGTCACAAAAGACCCACAACAACATCCAAAGAACTGCAGGCCTCACTTGCCTCAGTTAAGGTCAGTGTTCATGACTCCACCATAAGAAAAAGACTGGGCAAAAATGGTCTGCATGGCAGAGTTCCAAGACGAAAACCGCTGCTGAGCAAAAAGAACATAAAGGCTCGTCTCAGTTTTGCCAGAAAACATCTTGATGATCCCCAAGACTTTTGGGAAAATACTCTGTGGACTGACGAGACAAAAGTTGAACTTTTTGGAAGGTGTGTGTCCCATTACGTCTGGCGTAAAAGTAACACTGCATTTCAGAGACATCATACCAACAGTACAATATGGTGGTGGTAGTGTGATGGTCTGGGGCTGTTTTGCTGCTTCAGGACCTGGAAGACTTGCTGTGATAAATGGAACCATGAATTCTGCTGTTTACCAAAGAATCCTGAAGGAGAATGTCCGGTCATCTGTTTGTGACCTCAAGCTGAAGCGATCTTGGGTTCTGCAGCAGGACAATGATGAAAAACACACCATCAAGTCCACCTCTGAATGGCTGAAGAAAAACAAAATGAAGACTTTGGAGTGGCCTAGTCAAAGTCCTGACCTGAATCCTATTGAGATGCTGTGGCATGAACTTAAAAAGGCAGTTCATGCTCGAAAACCCTCCAATGTGGCTGAATTACAATTCTGCATAGATGAGTGGACCAAAATTCCTCCACAGCGCTGTAACAGACTCATTGCAAGTTATCGCAAACGCTTGATTGCAGTTGTTGCTGCTAAGGGTGGCCCAAACAGTTTTTAGGTTTAGGGGGCAAACACTTTTTTTCACACAGGGCCATGTAGTTTTTTGTTTTCCCTTAATAATAAAAACCTTTTAATTTAAAAACTGCATGTTGTGTTCACTTGTGTTATCTTTTACTAATATTTAAATTTGTTTGATGATCTGAAACATTAAAGTGTGACAAACATGCAAAAAAATAAGAAATCAGGAAGGGGGCCAACACTTTTTTCACACCACGATATACATACACTGCCATTCAAAGCTTCAAATTTGTAAGATTTTTAATGTTTTTGAAATAAATCTCTTCTGTTCATCAAGGCTGCATTTATTTAATCAGAGATACAGAAAAAAATAGTAATATTGTGAAAAAGTATTACAATTTAATAATGGTTTTCTATTTTAATATACAACTTTAAAATATAATTTATTCTGTGATGCAAAGCTGAACTTTTCATCAGCCATTACTACAGTCTTCAGTGTCATATGGTCCTTCAAAAATCATTCTAATATTCTGCTTTTATTATCAAGTATTGGAAACCCCGTTTTGGCTGCTTAATATTGTTGAACACGTGCTACTTGTTTTTCAGATTCTTTGAATAAAAAGTTACAAGAACAGCATTTATTCAAATAGAAATATCATTTCGTAACACAATACACTACCGTTGAAAGTTTGGGGTCAGTATTTTTTTTCTTTTTTTTTCTTTTTGAATTAATGCTTTTATTCATCAAGGAGTTTAATTGTTAAAAGTGATAAATACTTTGTTGTTCAAAATATTTATAATTTATATTTTTATATCATTATATATATATATTAATAAAAAAACAAAAAACTTCTTCAATATACAGTGGGTACGTAAAGTATTCAGACCCCCTTAATTTTTCACTCTTTGTTAATGCAGCCATTTGCGAAAATCATTTAAGTTATTTTTTTTCCTCATTTATGTACACACATCACCCCATATTGACAGAAAACACAGAATTGTTGAAATTTTTGCCGATTTATTAAAAAAGAAAAAATGAAATATCACATGGGCCTAAGTATTAGACCCTTTGCTGTGACACTCATATTTTTAACTCAGGTGCTGTCCATTTCTTCTGATCATCCTTGAGATTGTTCTACACCTTCATTTGAGTCCAGTTGTGTTTGATTTTACTGATTGGACTTGATTAGGAAAGCCAACAACCTGTCTATATAAGACCTTACAGCTCACAGTGCATGTCAGAGCAAATGAGAATCATTAGTTCAAAGGAACTGCCTGAAGAGCTCAGATACAGATTTGTGGCAAGGCACAGATCTGGCCAAGGTTACAAAAAAAATTTCTGCTGCACTTAAGGTTCCTAAGAGCACAGTGGCCTCCATAATCCTTAAATGGAAGGCGTTTGGGACGACCAAAACCCTTCCTAGAGCTGTCCGTCCGGCCAAACTGAGCTATCGGGGGATAAGAGCCTTGGTGAGAGAGGTAAAGAAGAACCCAAAGTCATTGTGGCTGAGCTCCAGAGATGCAGTCTTGAGATGGGAGAAAGTTGTAGAAAGTCCACCATCACTGCAGCCCTCCACCAGTTTGGAGCATTATGGCAGAGTGGCCCGACGGAAGCCTCTCCTCAGTGCAAGACAAATGAAAGCCCGCATGGAGTTGCTAAAAAACACCTGAGGACTCCAAGATGGTGAGAATAAGATTCTCTGGTCTGATGAGACCAGAATAGAACTTTTTGGCCTTAATTCTAAGGGATATGTGTGGAGAAAACCAGGCACTGCTCATCACCTGTCCAATACAGTCCAAACAGTGAAGCATGGTGGTAGGCAGCATCATGCTGTGGGGGTGTTTTTTCAGCTGCAGGGACAGGACGACTTGGTTGCAATCGAGGGAAAGATGAATCGGCCAAGTACAGGGATATCCTGGACTAAAACCTTCTTCAGAGTGCTCAGGACCTCAGACTAGGCCGAAGGTTTACCTTCCAACAAGAATGACCCTAAGCACACAGCTAAAATAACGAAGGAGTGGCTTCACAACAACTCTTTTTGTGACTGTTCTTGAATGGCCCAGCCGAGCCCTGACTTAAACCCAATTGAGCATCTCTGGAGAGACCTAAAAATGGCTGTCCATCAATGTTTACCATCCAACCTGACAGAACAGGAGAGGATCTGCAAGGAGGAATGGCAGAGGAGCCCCAAATCCAGGTGTGAAAAACTTGTTGCATCTTTCCCAAAAAGTCTCATGGCTGTATTAGATCAAAAGGTTGCTTCTACTAAATACTGAGCAAAGGGTCTGAATACTTAGGACCATGTGATATTTCAGTTTTTCTTTTTTAATAAATCTGCAAAAATGTCAACAATTCTGTGTTTTTCTGTCAATATGGGGTGCTGTGTGTACATTGAGGGAAAAAAATGAACTTAAATGATTTTAGCAAATGGCTGCAATATAACAGAGTGAAAAATTTAAGGGGGTCTGAATACTTTCCGTACCCACTGTATACTTCAATATCAATTACTGAAATAAAAATGATAATTAAAAAAAAATGTAACAATGGTGTCAGTAGATTTAAAACTGACATTTAAAGAGGAAACTGAAAGTCCGAAAGGCTGTCCTTTGTTTGAAATTAATCAGTCTTATTTTTCTTTCATCCTGGAGTGGGTTTGTCCTCGCACATTCTTTCCTAAGGAAGATTTATACTTGCTCAGCACTTTTATGCACTTTGCTGAGGAGAAATCCCAAACAGAGTTTTACCTTTTGCATTTTAACATGCAGATTTATGGTTTGCAAGCATTTGTACATTCAGACTAGACTAGGAAGGGTTATGCCTTGCCAGGCAAATGTGAGCGCTCACTTTGAAAAGTGAGTTAGTTAACATTAGCATTTGCACATGTTCTGGCTGACTTTCAGATGTTGTTTTTAGTTTCTTTCTGGTTTCTGTATCTGTTACATTATTTCGTCATACCTGTTTGTTCTCGAGTGTGTGTCTGCCTGAATTTATGTGTACTTTCTGATGGTTCTTTAGGTGAAAAACCTGAACAACATAATTTCTTTCCCTCTGGAGAACGTGCTAAAGACTGAGTTGAGAGACAGCAGGCTGGTGAGTGAGACAGATACCTGCTGCGTCACACTGTGTCATCATACTGGACTAAAACCCCAACTGAATTGATAGTTGAAATCAAATAAAGAGACTTATAAAGGCCATGAAGTTAAATTCATTCCTTTAAAGAGTCAACAGTGCATCATGCTGTTTTGTAACAAGGTTTGGCATGTAGCTTGTTTGGGGTTGTGTTTTCTAATGTCAGAAACGCAATAGCTGCACCACACCTTTCTTTATGAGTTTAACCGGTATGAGGAGTGGAGACATAGTGCAGGGCTCGGAGATCAAGTTTTGATACACACCCTGATATTATTACTTGCACAATATTAATTGTCCACAATAAAGATGGCCTTTATTGCATCACGCTTTTAAGGCAACACGGTGTAAACTCTTTATGGAGTATAATTAGATCTATTTAACATTACAGGTTTAACTCAATAAGTTATAATGTTGTGGAAAAGTTTATTTATTTCCGTAATTCAACTCAAATTGTGAAACTCTTGTATTAATAAATTCAATGCACACAGACTGAATTAGTTTTAGTCTTTGGTTCTTTTAATTGGGATGATTTTGCTCACATTTAACAAAAACCCACCAAGTCACTATCTCAACAACCTATAATACTTCATAAGACCAATTAAAAAAACATTTTAGTGAATTGTTTGCCTTCTGGAAAGTATGTTCATTTACGGTACATGTACTCAATACTTGGTAGGGCCTCTTTTTGCTTTAATTACTGCCTCAATTCGTGGCATGGAGGTGATCAGTTTGTGTCACTGCTGAGGTGGTATGGAAGCCCATGTTTCTTTGACAGTTGCCTTCAGCTCATCTGCATTTTTGGTCTCTTGTTTCTAATTTTCCTCCTGACAATACCCCATAGATTCTCTATGAAGTTCAGGTCTCGTGTGTTTGCTGGCCAGTCAAGCACACCAAAACCATTGTCATTTATTCAACTTTTGGTGCTTTTGGCAGTGTAGGCAGCTGCCAAATCCTGCTGGAAAATTAAATAAGCATCTTCAAAAAGCTGGTCAGCAGAAAAGCATGAATGCTCCAAAATTTTCTGGTAGATGGTTGCGTTGACTGTGGACTTCAGAAAACACAGTGGACCAATACCAGCAGATGACATTGCACCCCAAAATCATCACAGACTGTGGAAACTTAACACTGGACTTAAGCAACTTGGGCTATGAGCTTCTCCAACCCTTCCTCCAGACTCTAGGACCTTGGAAATTTACAAAATTTACTTTCATCTGAAAAGAGGACTTTGGACCATTGGGCAACCGTCCAGTTCTTCTTCTCCTTAGCCCAGGTAAGACGCTTCTGACATTGTCTGTGGTTCAGGAGTGGCTTAACGAGGAATACGACAACTGTAGCCAAATTCCTTGACATGTCTGTGTGTGGTGGCTCTTGATGCCTTGACCCCAGCCTCAGTCCATTCCTTGTGAAGTTCACTCACATTCTTGAATTGATTTTGCTTGACAATCTTCATAAGGTTGCGGTTCTCTCGGTTGGTTGTGCTTTTTTTTTTTCTTCCACACTTTTTCCTTCCACGCAACTTTCTGTTAACATGCTTGGATACAGCATTGTGTGAACAGCCAGCTTCTTTGGCAATGTATGTTTGTGGCTTACCCTCCTTGTGAGTGGTGTCAATGATTGTCTTCTGGACAATTGTCGGATCAGCAGTCTTCCCCATGATTATGATTGTGTAGCCTAGTGAACCAAAAATGAGAGACCATTTTGAAGGCTCGGGAAACGTTTGCAGGTGTTTTGAGTTGATTAGCTGATTGGCATGTCACCATATTCTAATTTGTTGAGATATTGAATTGATGGGTTTTTGTTAAATGTGAGCCAAAATCATCACAATTAAAAGAACCAAAGACTTAAACTACTTCAGTCTGTGTGCATTGAATTTATTTAATACACGAGTTTCACAATTTGAGTTGAATTACTGAAATAAATGAACTTTTCCACGACATTCTAATTTATTGAGATGCACCTGTGTATATATATTACTTAATTAAATTCTTTATTCTTATGTTGTATTTTCTCTCTCAGGAGCTGAAAAAACTGATGGAGAAAAGCTGGAAGGATTATGATGCTAAAATGTAAGTTTCAGAGTCAAATTGTTCTCCTGGTACACAACTTCCTATAACATTTAATATAAGACCACCACTTGGCTTGTCTAAAAGACAAGTCCACAAGCTAAACTAGTGTTTCATTATGTTCTTTTCTCTTTTTCTTCATTCATTTTTTTACTTCGGCTTTTCAGAGGCAAGCTGGAGAAAGAAAGGAGGGAGAAACAGAAACAGCATGGAATGATCCGGTTGGAATCAACAGACACAGTGGAGGACATGGAAAGAGAAAGAAGGAACTTCCAGCTGCAGATGTGTGAGGTATAAGAGGCCGTACGAGGGCAGCCGGTTAACAGACTATGAAACGTGTGCAAAATTAACCTGACCAAGACCGCATTGTGTGAGCGTCTCAATAAGTGCGGTTAGTGCAGCTGAATGTGTATGTGTGTCTTAGAAAGTAATTCCTGGGTTACCTCAGATTGTTAACCTCTCTGTGGTGTTAAACATGTTCTTTGTAAATTCAATAAGTGTGAAGTCACCTGAAACCAAAAAGCTTTGGGGTGTTTTTGAGAGATGCACTCTTGTTTGAGGCCACATTGTGTTCATTTGTGGTTATTGATGACCTCACTCCACATGTCTGAGGCGATATGTCCAAGTTCCATATACTGTGTGCGTGGCAGTTAGCAGGACCGGGGAAATTTGGGCTACGCCGTTTGAACCCAGCTGTGGTAATAGAAAGAATAAGGAAAGAAGGAGTGAAGTGGAGGAATAATGAAAGAGAGGGGATTTTCAGTGTCCTACAGCACTCCCTTTCTCAGCCGCAGAGCTCCAGATGTTTCCTTTTCTCCCTTTTTATAGTGGAGACAAGCGTTATTTCTTCCAAATGTGACTGACCATGTGACCATCATTAACTTTGGAAAGTTCCTGTATCCATATATGTAGATTTTCATGTATTTGAACAGATTGCTTAGATACTGAATATTCAGAAGCTTAAGCAGCATTTGATCTCCAGTGGCTTCTTTCACCTTTTTTAATCTCCATAAAGTAATTTACTCATGCTCATGTATGCCAACTTTTAGAAAATTAAATGATTTAGTTTCACTAGATAATTTAGTTTCTGTTTTCAGTTCATAAAGCTGGAATACACTGGAAGAAAAGCTAAAAAAAAATTGGAGTCTGTTTGAATCATACACTACACGATTATCTGTGAAATCCGACAGCCCAAAATCTGCAGATTGGGTTTGGCAACTAGCAATTATCTCCTCCAGACTCCAAATCGTGGCAAAAAAGTTGTATAGTGCATTTCACACTTTAATTCATGTTTGCGCTGGATTCATCTACTTTTGCTTTGTGGTGAGTCACAATGTTGGGACACAGCAGTGGGATTGACCTTTGATTGTTGACGAAATAACAACTATTTCTGTCTCTTTCTGCTTTTGACAGTATTTACTGAAGATTCAGGAGCTGAAAGTTCGACAAGGTCCAGATCTACTGCAGAGCCTGATCAAGTACTTTCAAGCCCAACTTAAGTACGTCTAAACCAAATTTAGATCCTCTAAAAACACCAGCTTCCTTTTCAGATGCAGTCCAAAACTTGGCTAAATTGGCTTTTCACATTACACTTATGTCTGGGTTAAAACCCCTTATAAGACTGGCTTCAGCATATGAATCTCAAATGAATTTGAATAACTGTACAGTGAAGATTTAATCCTGCTAATCATTCAACAACTGTCTGTCTGTAATGATTGAATCTCTTTGGCTTTGTGGGTGTGTGTATTGATGTCGTTGACATTTGAGATGGCTAAACACTGCTATTGTGTGTTCTCAGTTTTTTCCAGGATGGACTAAAGGCCGCAGAGAATCTGGGTCCATTTGTGGAGAAGTTAGCAGCCTCTGTACATACGGTAATAGACTTGTCAAACCCAGTATCTGTGTAGACAGTGTAACGTATATATGTCCTGTGTTCAGAGTCTCCACACTTGACAGAGTGTTACATAAATATCTTAAAATGTATTTTAAAATGTTCATAAATTTCATACATTTTTGCTGTGGATCTTAAAGGGCAGTTCTAACTGGATGGTTTGTTTTCTTAGAGAGGTGATGAGCAGACATAATGGCTTATCTTGTTTTTTCCTTTGTTTTTGTTTGTTTTCTTACTGTAATGCAGAAAGTCAGACCATATGCGCAGACACATACACACCTTCAATGTTTTGAAACTATCTTGCTTCTCATGATTTTTTAAAATTCCATTCGAGAAAGATTTTCATTGACACTTTATCATCAATTTTACATGTCTAATCTGACTGAAACCGTTTGTTTGAAAGACTTTGTAACATTCCATGAATTTCTACTGAATATCTTTTTTTGTTAGCACGCACATTAGCTTTGTTAAAAATCTAGTCAGCAGCCTACCTTGACAGCATTTTAATACATAATAGACAGCTTCAAAAAGTATTCCTCTTTTAAATAATGTCATTGCATGTATCATTTGCAGAGAAAGCTATCCCAAAATGCATTTCAACAAGCTTAATGAAATAATAAAATACTCAAGATGGTGGATGAGTACTGAAAAATATGAATAAAACGGTTTTATATGTTGCAAATGTGTGCTAGGTATTTTTAGGCAAATGAAAGTGTACACTAGCTTAGCAAAATGTTAACAACAAGCTATGTTGCTCCAATGCTCTCCATTGACTGTCTATTGCGGGAAGCTGCCTCCTTGTCATATCTGACTTATAACAAAAAACAGAGCAATGCCTAAGAGCTGTTATGTGACAAGGTATACAGTAAACAAGCTAAAAAAGCCAGAACTACGTTTTTGTAAGCTGTCGACCCAAAAAAACGAGCGATTAGGACACAAATAGTTGTAGATGTCGGGGTATTTCACGTTGGGCCATTCAGTTGGATCATTTCTCAAACAAAAGGAAGGTTTGGAAAAGGGGCACTGACATAGACCAATAAAATTTAGTTTCTTAATATATCTCCTCCCCTCAGATTCACATAGGGTGGTGAAATAATCCTTTGATATGGTTAAAAATAATGAATGGTCTTGTCGTCGATTAAGTTTCCCTCCAGTGGGCGCGGTTCTCAGAGTAATATGACATGTAGCACTCTACTTTTGTGTCCTAAACGCTAGTTTCTTTGGTCGCAATGTATAAAACGTAGTTCTGGCTTTTTTAGCTTGTTTACTGTATACCTCTCTTGAGGCTGGGACTCTTAAATAGTGTTCTGTGCTAGTCTGTGCAGCCAAAGGCAGAACAGTTAGTATGTTTTGCTCAAACTTTCGACATGGCATTAGAACTGGTACACTGTTGTCGCTTGTGAAATCAAAATGATGGCGCCGTGGGTGGAAACCTGGTGGAAACTTACAGATTAAGGGGCGGTAATATTATAATAAGATCCCTTTGCCACGTCACCAAGGGAGCGAAATCGGACGCGCTCGTTTTCTCTGACGCTTGCAGAAAAAGGCTTACCAAAACAAAGTTACTGGGTTAATCTTTTTCACGTTTCCTTGGTTGGTAGATGCACTGGGGACCTGATTATAGCACTTAAAACCTGGAAAAGTCAGATTTTCATGATATGTCACCTTTAAAGTTTGCCATTTTGTTAATTATATGAGGAGAAGGCAGGATAGGGCATGTGGAATTGGTGTTGAGATGACCGTGTTTTATAGCAGAACTGGTTTGGGTAAAGTTTCTAAAGTGACATTTCTCCTGTTTCAACTTGTCCTCCTTTTGATCATAACGAATCAGCACTTGGACATAAAAGGAAATGAAACTCAAAAATGAGACAACCACAATCCAGCTTTCCTAAAGGAAAAAGTTCCTTTAAAAATACTATTTAATGGAAATTGGCTGAAGAAACTGTTGGAATTTTGTACTGGGGGCCAAAGCCATAATTTCAACAGGCTTTGAGTAATGCATTTCTGGCTGTGTTGGTTTGGTCCTGGGCTTGATTACAAAACGGAGGGATGTGCTGCAGTGTAAGCCTGCAATCTCTAAGACCAGTCACATTGTGTTGCACAAATACAAACCCCACACCACTTTACTGTTATTGTTCACAGGTTCGTCATGAGCAGGACGAAGAAGTAAAACAGCTCTCTCAATTGCGCGACTCACTTAGAACACAACTACAGGTGGATGGCAAAGAGGTAATCTCCAAAATAAATACAACTCCTAGAATGCAATACTTCTAGCTCAAAGTAATGCGTTTTCTTCATGAATGTAGTCCGAGTCAGATGGACTGGAAAACAGCTTGTCTGTGGCCATAATTGGTTTTAAAGACTATATTTCAGCAAATTCGGAGATGAAGATGATGTTGACCGCAATTACAATAAATGTTGTTCTGCATCTTCACAGGATTTTCTAAACAGAAAGAACTCTGGCCATGGATATAGCATTCACCAGCCTCAAGGCAATAAGAAATATGGCACAGAGAAATCTGGATTCCTTCTTAAGAAGAGTGATGGGTGAGCTAAACATTCCTGTCTACTTCCTTAAATTGCGAAGGTCACAAACCCCCCCAAAAATAACAACAGACCAACTGTTTATTTGTATTACATGGGCTTATTAAAGGTTTTCCAGACATGATGCAGTATTCCACTCCTGTTTGCATTTTGTCACATGGGGTGACTCGGGGAACACTCTCCACACTGCTCTCAGTGTATGTAATGATATATATGCCCTTCTTCTTAAACTGGAAGCAGAATAAATTAAGGAATGAGTTATAATGTCCTGAGAGTCGTGCAGCACAGATAGTTAGCAACATAAAGCATCAGTCTGAGCTTGCTGCACTAGAGTCTTACTTGCACTCTCTTAAAACCTCTGAGCCCAGCCTACAGCTCACAAAGCACATGCCCACATTCATCTAGACTACCTAGGTTTTGATCAGTGCATGAGAATAAACGTGTCAATGCCATTTTTGTTGTTAAAGGGATAGTTCACCCAAAAATAAGAAATCTGATGTTTATCTGCTTACCCCCAGGGCATCCAAGATATAAGTGACTTTGTTTCTTCAGTAGAACACAAACAAAGATTTTTAACTCAAACCATTGCAGTTTGTCAGTCATATAATGGAAGTGAATGGGAATCCCGGCTTTGAGTGTAAAAAAAAAACATACACAAAACCAAATTAAACGCTGCAGCTCGTGGCGATACATTGATGTGTAAAGACACGAAACGAACGGTCTGTGCAAGAAACTGAACAGTATTTATATTGTTTTTAACCGCCACTTATCTCTCAAATGGACTATTGACACTCCTAATTGAGATTGTAGATAGAGTGTCAATGGTCCATTTGAGAGATAGGTGGCGGTAATGCACTTATAAGTCTGCAATCCGCCGTAAAGCAAGAAGAAGAAGAAGAAGAAGACGCGTCATGAGCCGGATGGTAAGAACGCGCTCAGGACGTGCGGACATTGCGGTGAATCAGAGGTAAAAAATGAAATAAATACTGTTCAGTTTCTTGCACAGACCAATCGTTTCGTGTCTTTACACAACAATGTATCGTCACAAGCTACAGGGTTTAATTTGGTTTTGTTTGTGTATGTTTTTTTTTACTCTCAAAGCCGTGATTCCCATTCACTTCCATTATAAGACTGACAGACTGCAACGGTTTGAGTTAAAAATCTTTGTTTGTGTCAGTCACCCACATCTTGGATGCTCTGGGGGTAAGCAAATAAACATCAAATTTTCATTTTTGGGTGAACTATCCCTTTAATGACTGATTGTGACTTCACTAAGAGTAATGAATCAGTACAATTAACAATTGGCTACTAGTTATTTCTGCATATAGAGTTTATATGGTAAAGCAATCAACTGTATAAAATTTGATGCCAAGGACCCCTTAATATGGTAAAATTTTATCTCTGTGAGAAAAATAATAGAAGTAAGGGTAAAACATACTTTTGTTTTTCTTTGAAATAAACCTTTGTTATGGAGCTATTATGCTAATACTGATGAATACTGAATGTGAATCGTTAGGGATTTTCTGTGATCTTTGTGTTTTAGGATCAGAAAGGTTTGGCAGAAGAGGAAGTGTGGGGTTAAATATGGCTGTCTCACCATTTCACACAGCACGGTGAGATTTGAGAGACACAAACACACTCAACAGCTTCCAGTTACTCATACTTCATTATATTACAGTCTTTTGAATCTGCTTGGCTGAGAGGAATTTAAGTACTTAATATTAACTTTTTGTTTACAAACCTTCTATATAAATCCTATGGCTGAATCACTATGCTGTAATCAGTACTCTTGCTTGTGTGATTGTTTAATTAGCACAAATCATAAACTGACATTGGTGATGACACACAAAGGCTGTTTCCAGTTCTTATAGTCTCAAGAGGGATTACTTGAGCTTCAGAGTCCTGCAATCAAATTTTCCCAAGCTATATGAGAAAGACTCATCGCGATTTCCTTCCAGAACCACAAACTACAGGCCAAAACACATAAAAATGTTTTATCTGGAATCATCCACATTGTCAAAACCCAAAGCTTTCACTGGTTTTGCTTACATGTCTGTGTGCTTCCAGCTTCAGTGTTTTAGCAACCATAAACGTTATGTAAGCTTTTACGCACATCTTTAGCATCAGTCCTTGCCACAGCATAATTACAAGTGAAATTTGTTTGCCTTTGATTTAGTGAGTGACCACATATGTGATGAGAATGCACTTTAAGCATGTTATGATTCTTCTCTCACTCTCAGATCAACAGACCACCCGCAAAGCTCAACCTCCTGACATGTCAGGTGCGGCCCAACCCTGAGGAGAAGAGAACATTTGATTTAGTTACACGTACGTTGATCTCTGACCTTTCACCCTTTTCATCTCTGCTGTGGTATGAAGAAAAGAACTATGTTTGGAATGGGAATCTAGCATACTAATGATTGAATAGTGTGCAGCACATACTGTACAGGTGCATCTCAATAAATTACAATGTCGTGGAAAAGTTCATTTATTTCAGTAATTCAACTCAAATTGTGAAACTTGTGTATTAAATAAATTCAATGCACATAGACTGAAGTAGTTTATGTCTTTGGTTCTTTTAATTGTGATGATTTTGGCTCACATTTAACAAAAACCCACCAATTCACTATCTCAACAAATTAGAATATGGTGACATGCCAATTAGCTAATCAACTCAAAACACCTGCAAAGGTTTCCTGAGCCTTCAAAATGGTCTCTCAGTTTGGTTCACTAGGCTACACAATCATGGTGAAGACTGCTGATCTGACAGTTGTCCAGAAGACAATCATTGACACCCTTCACAAGGAGGGAAAGTCACAAACATTCATTGCCAAAGAAGCTGGCTGTTCACAGAGTGCTGTATCCAAGCATGTTAACAGAAAGTTGAGTGGAAGGAAAAAGTGTGGAAGAAAAAGATGCACAACCAACCGAGAGAACCGCAGCCTTATGAGGATTGTCGAGCAAAACGATTCAAGAATTTGAGTGAACTTCAAAAGGAATGGACTGAGGCTGGGGTCAAGGCATCAAGAGCCACCACACACAGACGTGTCAAGGAATTTGGCTACAGTTGTCGTATTCCTCTTGTTAAGCCCCTCTTGAACCACAGACATGTCAGAGGCGTCTTACCTGGGCTAAGGAGAAGAAGAACTGGACTGTTGCCCAGTGGTCCAAAGTCATCTTTTCAGATGAGAGCAAGTTTTGTATTTCATTTGGAAACCAAGGTCCTAGAGTCTGAAGGAAGGGTGGAGAAGCTCATAGCCCAAGTTGCTTGAAGTACAGTGTTAAGTTTCCACAGTCTGTGATGGTTTGGGGTGCAGTGTCATCTGCTGGTGTTGGTCATTGTGTTTTTTGAAAACCAACGTAACTGCACCCGTTTACCAAGAAATTTTTGGAGCACTTCATGCTTCCTTCTGCTGACCAGCTTTTTGAAGATGCTGATTTCATTTTCCAGCAGGATTTGGCACCTGCCCACACTGCCAAAAGCACCAAAAGTTGGTTAAATGACCATGGTGTTGGTGTGCTTGACTGGCCAGCAAACTCACCAGACCTGAACCCCATAGAGAATCTATGGGGTATGGTCAAGAGGAAACAAGGACCAAAAATGCAGATGAGCTGAAGGCCACTGTCAAAGAAACCTGGGCTTCCATACCACCTCAGCAGTGCCACAAACTGGTCACCTCCATGCCACGCCGAATTGAGGCAGTAATTAAAGCAAAAGGAGCCCCTACCAAGTATTGAGTACATGTACAGTAAATGAACATACTTTCCAGAAGGCCAACAATTCACTAAAAAAATTTTTTTTATTGGTCTTATGAAGTATTCTAATTTGTTGAGATAGTGAATTGGTGGGTTTTTGTTAAATGTGAGCCAAAATCATCACAATTAAAAGAACCAAAGACTTAAACTACTTCAGTCTATGTGCATTGAATTGATTTAATACACAAGTTTCACAATTTGAGTTGAATTACTGAAATAAATGAACTTTTCCACGACATTCTAATTGATTGAGATGCACCTGTATACTTCCTGCTAATCTTTAAAAATAATAATTGAAACAGAAGGCAATGTACGTTTTAAGCAGTACGTAGTATGATACATTGCTGTCACACAATTTTCTCACTTATAATGGTAAAACATAACTGTAAGTAGAATTTTAATGACATTTTAATTCATTATATATTTTTCAAAGTTTTGTCTGAAATTTCATTTTGTAGCATTTGGCTTTAATACATATAATGGGTTGTCTGGGTATTCTATGCAGACATTTACATACTATGTACAGTACTATATACCTCAGGAATAATAACAATAGTATGCTATTCTGAACATATCCAAGGATTAGCCAGGGATGAATTTAACATTCATGGCTGGAAATATTTCAATGCTGGTGATGTAACTGACCAGTATGTGATGCATTCAGGGAAATCTAGTATGTTAAACAGGGCGAGGTGTTTTATGCATGTGGGTGTTCAGAAGTATGTAATTAACATTTTGAGGAATAGGTATGTAGGTGTATGTGGATCATGGAATGCAGGTAAGTTGAGTGGCTAGTCCTGACCTGTTTTTTTCTGTTGATTTCCTGTATATCAGAATGTTTTTCCATAGCCCCTTTCACACTGCGTTGATTCCGGAAAATTGCCGGTGTTGTGCCCAATTCTGACCCCCCACCAGATTATTACCTCCCTAGTATTGGTAGGTTTAGGAGTAGGTGTAGGGTTAAGATTAGGCAATCAGGCATCGACTTGAACGAGGGGGGTAAATAATTTGGCAGGGGGTTGAAATTTGGCACAACACACACTATTTATTTCTCACTTTCTCTTTTTGTCCTTGCAGACAATCGTACATACCATTTCCAGGCTGAGGACGAACAAGAATGCATGATGTAAGTGCGGAAATTTACACACCCTCCCTATACAGTGAAATCTTTATCGTACTCTACAGAGCGGCATGTACAGACATGCAGGAGAGAGCAGGTTCAAAACCTGCTTCTCAAGAAGAGAAAGAATAAAAAGGAAAGAGTAAGATAAAGAAAGATGAAATGTTTCTGATGCAACGGATGTATCTGAATGGTCACCTTTTGATATGAACACGCGTCTTTTCTTTGTAATCCCTTCATTGGTCTTCTTGCAGATGGGTGTCAGTGCTGCAGAACAGTAAGGAGGAGGCCTTGAACACGGCTCTCGGAGGAGATCAGCTCCAGTTTCAGGACAGTGGTCTGCAGGAGCTCGTCCGAGCTGTGATCTCAGGCCTGAGAAATCAGCCTGGCAATGAGGCCTGCTGCGACTGCGGAGCCCCAGGTCTAAAAAAAAAACCTAAAACATTTAAATGCTGTTAGGGGCCATTCACACAGAGTACATTTCCTTTTTTTATTTAAATTTTTTGCTAGATGCACGTGTTTGACCACTGCACTCGTGTCTAGTGTCTTTTTATTTTTAAATACAAAAATGCATTCTGTGTGAATGGCCACTTGCCATGTCACAAATACAGAAATCCCATGTGTTATGTTATTCTAAATCGAATCAAAATGATGATACTAGAAGAGTCATTAAATTTAAGCCTTACGTAGTTTTGCATATATGTATTTCTTACACGAGACTATTTAGATCAATGAAATATTTAAGCAATGCATAATGTTATGTCTGTTCTACAGAATTACTGCATCATCTTTATGAAGAGCTCTTGAAAAACACTTTATTGGTTAGTAAAAGGTGTTAAAGAGTGGCAAAGAAATGTTGACGTGTGTTGTGCTCTTTAGAACCCACCTGGCTCTCCACTAACCTGGGAATTCTCACTTGTATCGAGTGTTCAGGAATCCATCGTGAGCTTGGAGTACATCACTCACGAATTCAGTCTCTCACTCTTGATGTGCTGAGCACATCTGAGCTCCTGGTAAGCACACTCACACGCCAAAACGTAAAAAGATCATTTAGATCCATTAATTATTCAGTTCACATTTACTTTTTTTTGTGTGGTAATTATCAAGCGTAGCATTAGTTCTGGCAGGTCACGTTAGTCAAGCTCGCATCAGCTGACTCTCAGCTGATCCCCTTCTACCTAGGAATACGACACCTATATAAGCATTCATATATATTATCAGCAGTTTTCGCATTACTCAATAGCTAATTACCCTCCTCCATCCCCAGCTCCTCCTCTGTCAGTCAGGATTCAGCCTTCTGATTATCCTTTGAGCCAGACCTAAATCTAAAATATGTACATAAAATTATTGACCTTTAATGATATCTGCAATACATTTATGTTGGTTCTGTTCTGTTTACCCTGGGGGGTTATCGCTGCTCTCCCTGCTCTCATCCATGCTAGGCTGCTTGAATGCGCAGGGAGTTCTTGCCCAGAACAGAACCATACCGCCAACCCAAACTGTATGCAAATTTTCAATCATCTTTGATGATAGTGGTCCTGACAGAAATCACATTTATCTTGAACTTTTTACCCATAATCCACTGGGACTGAGTCAGTAGTTACTCACAAGTGACTCGCTCACATCTGTACATGTTTATATGAACTCTTTACTTTAAATTCTGCTCCTGCACACATGAGTGTTATTTATTAGTTTGTTAGTTACTTGTCAGTTAGATTACAGATAAATTACCAAACATATGAAGCTGGATGCATGAATTCAGTGTTCAAATGTCTGTGGTCTTTTACTGCAAACATTCGTTTATCAGTTGTGTTTTGGTTCACAGTTGGCAGTGAGCATTGGAAATGCCAAGTTTAATGACATCATGGAAGTCAACCTGCCCAATGATGCAGTCAAGCCCCTCCCAAAAAGCGACATGTGAGTCCTACTGTGCAGTCACGTATATTGATCCATATTAATTTTTTTTTTTTTTTTCTTTTACAAAAGTTTTTTCACTTTATCAGTAGCTCAGACTTTTTTGGCTTCATTTTGTTTGCATGCCTCAGGACAGTGAGGAAGGAGTACATTGTAGCGAAGTATGCAGAGCGACGCTACGTCCTCCCAAAAGAACACTCTGAAGCATACCACGTGCATGACACTGTGAGGAGCAAAGATCTCACGTCACTGCTACAGCTCTATGCAGAGGGAGAGGACCTGTCTAAACCAGTGGCCACACCTGACAGACAGGTGAGAGCCTCAATCCCACCATATATACACAAACACAACCACAATGATAACAAAACCATCAAGGCTTATTAATATGCCTTCACTTGTGCTTTAGACTTTTCTTGAGATGTTTAGTTGCTTTCACAGGGTCCATCCATCATATGAGACTTCCTGTGGTTTACTCAAATAGATGTTTAACTCTTTTTGATCATTTTGAGCTGTATAAGCAGAAATGACTGAGACATCTGTGTGGTTAAACGTCATTAATCATACATCATTCACACTCTCTCTGTAATTCTGTATTTCCTCTCTTTTTTCCATCTCTAATCAGATTTCCCTCTCCTCAGCCCACTCAGGAAGTAAACACAAGCTGTGTAATGACTGCTGTACTTGTGTTTGAGTTTGGTGTGTGTGTGTGTTATTTGGCCAAAGTCTCTTTTCTAGGACAGAATTTGACTTGAATAATTCAATGACTGAATCACCAACATTTTTATTTTAACACACACATATACTCACAATTGGAGAATTGTATAACGCCAACTCAGTCTAATTTTTTTATCTTCTCCGTCACTCCTCATCCATTCTGCTGTGATTTATTGAACTGGTGAATAACAGTACATTTGTTTCACCAAGACAGTGGCCGGTTTGCAGCAGCCTGTAGATTTATCTTGTTCTCTTCTGTGTCTAACAGGACCTGAAGGAGACCGGTCTTCTCTTAGCTGTGCGCATGTCTGAGAAGACTTCTCTGGCTCTGGTGGATTTTCTAGCTCAGAACTGGTGAGAGAAATCTGCTATAGTCACGGATCCGTCAGCATCCAAGTAGGATGTCCATAGCTGACTGCTTTGTGTGTGTGTGTGTGTGTGTGTGTTTTCTTAGTGGCTGCCTGGAAAAGAAGACAGCAGAAGGAAACACAGCGCTTCATTACTGTGCATTATACAACAAATCAGAGTGCTTGAAACTTTTGCTCAAAGCAAAGGCTGTTTTACACACAGGTATACAATTCTCACATATACACAAATTCAACGATGAACATGGTGGATGGATAGGCGGATGGATACATAGATGGATAAACAGACTATGACTATGACAGACTTCAACTTTGAGAGGGAGATAGATAGACAAATCGATCAGTCTGTCCTGATTTTGACCCTTCCATTGTTCTGATTGTCCTGTAGTGAACTCAGCGGGTGAGACAGCTCTAGACATTGCCAAGAGACTGCAGCACATGCATTGTGTCGAATTGGTGAGTATCAGATATTGCATAAAGCTTTTATTGACTTTGTGTGTGTGTATGTGAGCACATGTTTGTAGAGATATTATTCCTAGGTTGACTAGGTTAAACTTTATCCTGTTTAATATCCTGAAGTCTCATGTAACAGTGTTTTCATAAGGAACTTCCCTTGTCCTTTCCTTGCGTATAATAATATCATCACATAAAGCAAACCTAGTAGCTGTTATAAATACCAGTGTCTCCAAATAAAGGACCAGGGATCATCCAACCTTTGACTCATTACAGTATAAAAACAACAAACAAATAAATTAAAATAGAGCTGGATTTGAATCTTTGTATTTGCTCTGTCTAATAGGACACTAGTGTGATATATCAGTCTGGTCAAAAGTGAGTTAGTGAATTGGCTGTGGATTTCTTACATTTTCTTTGTGTGCATGTTTAGCTGGAATTGGCCCACAGTGGGAAGTTCAACTCTCAGATCCATGTTGAATACACATGGGAGACGCCACAGGACATGTATGACAGTGAAGATGATCTGGACGAAAGGGTCTGTAACCAGATAAACTATTTCTTACTATTTGTATTTTTCACCATGATATGTACATGATATTTCACAGTGGTATCTTAGGCTGTGACCACTGGTGAAAATGTTTCTCTATTTTGCATTTAATAATAATAAAATAATTTATTAATGCTGTAATGTTTCTTTGTTTTAGAATTTACAGAATCAATGATAAAACAGTGCTCAGGTTCAGCAATATGAATTTTTTAATTTTTAAATAGGAACATTATAAATATACGAGTCTATGAATGCTCATAAATAAAAGTATGTCTCTGTTTGGACTTAAAATGTTAAATATAATGTTCAATAACTATTTGTTTAGGTGAGTCCCCATCCTAAGGGATCACGGTCTCCGCTGCTCCCTACTGGCAGCAATGGTCACTGCTCGGCTGCATGGAATTTAAATAAAGGCAGCCTGGCCAGGACCTATGAGAACGTTGACTTCCTATATCGAAATCCACCCAATAACAGCGCCCCCACTAATGGCTCCATGCCTCCTCCCCTGCCAGCTAAAGCAATACAAAGAGGTGAGATACTGTTTGTTAGCTTTTAATTTACTTTTTAAGTCTGGAATTTTGTATATCCCAAAAATGCTTGTGCAGGTTTGACCTGATAAACAAAAGCTAATGAATGATCTGAAGTTTAGATGTTCTCTGAGAAGCTGAATTAAGCTCCTTTGCATATGTGAATTGTGTAGAAACCCTGCAGGTTTATTCCAGACAAACCACAGCAAGGTCAAAGATAATTTGTGTCTCTTCAGGTCGTTCAGATCCTCAGATCTCAGGTTCCATTCCAGAGACTCACGCCCCCTGCCGTCAGAGTTCCCACCCCACCGGTTGCTTTCAGAGAATCAGCACTTCGTCCCCTGGACCAACACCTGCACACGCTCATAGCACTGGAGGGTCAAAAGGACACAGACAGACATTGTCCTGGGAGGGACAACTTTTCTCAGGGGCCGAGGGCAAAAATCACTCCACCTCACCACAGAGTCAGAGAGGACCTGTCAGGTTTGTCACTGTGGTCCTGGTCCTATGCTGCATTTATCTTCCAAGGCCAGAGGTTTCCTCAATATCGTACTTAATGATCTGTATTGTCACAAGACATATCTTTTTTTTATTTCAAATTTCGTTTATTGGATTTTTTGCACTGAACATCAAATTCAAAGACAAAAATGCACTGTTCATACCCTAGTAAGCACCTCCCTCAACTAACTACCTAAGAAAAACTTCCCATACAAAAAAGTTATAACAGTAATAAAAAAAAAAAAATCCATAATAAGAATATCTTAACAGACAGAGAACCTTAGACAATTTACAAGAATAGCATGCTAAATTGTAAAAAAAAAGAAAAGAAAAAAAAATGTTGCTCAGTTTAAGGGTCTAGAGTTATCCACCAAATAATCTAAAAAGGGGCCCCACAGTTTATCAAAGGTCCTTAAAGAACCATTGAGTGACAGTATATTTTTATCCAATTTGATGCAAGTAAACACCTCTTTCAGCCATGGATCAAAAGTAGGGGGTGAGGCATGTTTCCATTTTAAAATGATGAGACATCTCGCTAATAAAGTAGTGAAGGCTATAGCCTTTTGAACCATCACTGAAAGGGCAGCATCGACTGCCATGCCAAAAATGGCAAAAAGTGGATTTTGATCAAGATCTGTCAAAGTCTTCCTTCAGAGTTTTAAATATTTTGGTCAAATCAAATAATTTAGGGCATTCCCACAGCATATGAATAAGATCCACTGGCGAATTCCTACACCTGTTACATACATCACTGACAAAAGGATATATTTTAGCAAGTTTAGCATTAGTATAGTAAACCCTGTGTAAAATCTTACACCGTATCAGGCTATGTCTTGCCCTAGTGATGATGTTGAACGAGAATCAGAATACGTTCCCAGTGTTCATCAGATAACTCAAATCCCAAGTCCCTGTCCCAATCCTCTCTAATCTGGTTATAAATGACAGAAGTACAATGGTTTGAGTGTGGTTCAAGCTTTAAGAAGTCATCCAGTGGGGAATCAGGGGGGGCGATTCGGGAAATGAGGGAATAGTTTTTGAACAAAGTTCCTGATTTGATAGAAACAAAATAACTGGGAATTAGGTAGGTAAAATCTCTTGGAAAGATTATTAAAGAATGAGACTAGACTATTTTTTTGAGCTATCAGTTCAGGATGTGGGACAATATGAAAATAGTAAGCATGCATTAAAATCAGAAAATTGAACCTGTGTGTATATTGTGACTTTTATGGTCATACAAATTCACACATTTCCTTGCCATTTTTTCAGAGATATACGACCTCATATCGCCGCACGAGCAGCGGGAGTCAAGGAAAGAGTTCAACCCCGTCTCCAGGGTGTGCCGGGCGTCTGGAGTAACTCTACTGCAGTCCAGTGGGTGGGCTTCCACCCTGCACCTCCCCAGGAATGCTACAACAGTGGCCACATGCATTATACTGCCGCCAACCTCGTCCCGAAGCAAAATGCCATGGTAACATGCCATGCTATATCCTTTGTACCTTGAAATATGATTTGCAAATGTCTTTCCTGGCTTTTGACCAATTAATTTTTTTTTATGTTTATATATTTTTTTTTTGCAGTTCGTTAATCCTTTAATTATGAACATGAATTTAAAAGCAGGAATACTATACACAAATTCTTCTCAATTTGCAGTCTGGAGAACAGGAGAAGTTGCTGAAAGCCATAGCCAGTCTGCAGATTTTGAACAGTCAAGAGTTACATAGTGTATGATGGGCACAGACTCTGATTTTTAGCTTCAGATTCTGATTCCATCCAGTCTTAGAATATCAAGCATATTTAATATTTTGAGACGATTTTAGAACACACATTGTTTGATTTGTCATTAGTCTCCTAGTAATGAGGCACGTTTCTGCATGAGTCCGTTGTGTTCAGAACCACGTGAATCTTTCTTCGTTTACATGTACTATTTCCCCAGTGTTTTTTTTGTCACCAATGATGCCTAGTGTTTTAAAATCTGTTCAGATTTTAAATGTTGTGTAGTGTATTCCAGCCTTAACTTGCTAAAGTGTTTATTCTGTATGTGTTTCAGATCTCATTAAAGGAGAGACCCAAAAAGGTCAGAGCGTTAGTTGACTGTAGAGCAGTTGGTCCCAATCAGCTGGCTTTCTTTAAGAATGAGGTCATCATAGTGACAGCAACTGACGACCCACACTGGTGGGTAAGTATTTAAACTCTCTCACACTGACACTTACACAGCTTCGCAGTATCTGTGAATAACTGAAGACTTCAACATCTTGCACACTTTCCCTCCCAGGTGGGCCATATAGAGGGAGAACCTTCTAGAAGTGGCTCTTTTCCAGTCAACTATGTACATAAATTAGGAGAATGAGATGAACCTCCAGGGACACTCGCATTACACCACATGGAACTAGTCTAGACTGTTGCTTTTATCTTCAGAGCCGCTAGACCTAGATGCTGTGGAGGCCTGAAATGCACTTAGAAGATGAAAGATTGGAGACCAGACTCTTCCACAGCAGTAGTGTGGATGCTGTAAGATGATCAACTGATCCGTTTCAGTGCTGCATGTAATGTATCTCAGCTGTTTATCTGGACTGAAGGTTTGGCAGGTACATCATGCCAATGACTGGACTTGGAACAGCCAGAAAACGGATGAAAGTTGTCCAGCTTTTAAAACTTCCTGGCTGTGTTGTTTAAGCAAACAACATCACTTGTTCTAATTGATATTGGCGTTGAGGCATTTGGACAAACACTTTGAGGTCTCTAAGAGATTGTTATCCAGACTTTGAGGCACTGGGTTCATTTACTGAAGCTCATCCTGTGGTTGGTTCAGTTGCTCAGTGCTCTCTGGATTATTTTAATGACATGCCATTAGTACTGGCTAGACACCAGGTCCTCCAGACAGAGTTAAAGGATGGTGTATTTGGTTTCATCTGTCTCCTCTGCACTGACGTCTCCTATTGCTGCTGATTCCCAGACATCCAGTCTTGCACTGGGAGATAAAGCAACTTGCAACATTTAAAATTAAACACTTGCAGACTTCTAGAATCCTCAGATGGAACACCAGGATGTGAATATTAAATTACAAAAATGTTCAAAAAGTTTTGACTGCAGAAAGTTTACAATTCAGTATTTCAAGCCATAGGAAACAACTTAACCACAGTACAGGCACTGTTAGGCCTTACAGAGCACATAAAAACACGCAAGCCGCTGCAACCTAGTTATTTTCACAGTTTAAGTACTTGTGTTTTGGTAGCCTATTATTCCATTTTCTTTGCTTCTAAAATTCTGTAGTAAAACATCTCTTTTCAAGTGTCCATATTCCATGCTAATGTTTAAAAATCTCTGTTAGCTTTGTCTATGAAAAAAGTTCTTTCTGCACTTGCCACCCTCGCTAAGTCTTATTTGTCTGTATTGTTATCGGTCAGCATTATGTTTTTATTTTAATGGGGTCTCCCTCCAAACTGAGGTGGTTTGTGGTGCATTTGGGGCGTGTCTTGAACCAGCAGACTCTGTATAAATGTTTGATAAACTGAAAGTACACAACAGATGTTTTCCCTTCTGCCATCTCATTGACTTCTGTGAAGCATTTTTTAGGCAGAGATGAATGTACGCATGTTGGTTCGGCTGACTTTGTGTTTTAGGAAAGCAAAAGGTAACGCTGCGTGTAAATTATGCATGTGAAAATTAACCATTTTGTATCACTGTATCTTCTTATATTATTGAGAAATGTCACATCCAGTTTGTTCATAGCATATTTGAACATAAGATATTATTTAGCATCTATTTCTAAGAATGAAAAATGACAATTAAATATTTGCAAATCACGTGTTGTCTCTAGGATAATCATACAGTAGATTACAAAACCTTTGATCTAACTGAGATCATAGTCTAGCCATTAAAGTGCTTTATTATTACAGAACATATTGCTTAAACATTTTCTGGGGAAATGGCATAAGTATCTTTTTCTAGAATATATAAACCCTCTGCAATCGTCAAACACGCAACAATTTTTTTCCACAAATCCTGGTTTAAAAATGTATCTTTTTGCAAAAGGATTATTCACAGACATGATGAATGTGTGTGTAAATCCATATTAGTACCGGTTTCCTTTTTATTTTATTTTATTTTTTTTTATTTTTTTTATTTTTTTTGCCGTCAGCCGTCCATCCAGGATGGGCTTAATGGACTGTTGCCAGCACTCAACTTCTTGACAGATTGAAAATCGTTAGCTCTTAGCGTCTGACTGAGCTGTTGCATAATTAACAGGTGTTACGTCACTGCTCAGAAAGTTGCAGGTCAGTCTGAAGCAGATGTTCACTGTGATGGTCCGCAAATGAGAACCATTGGCTTGCAACATGATACAGCAATTCTCCTTGGTTGAATGCCATGTGTAAGCCATCATCTACTTTGTTCTACTGCCTTCAGTATTCAAAATACATGCTATGAGGATTTTAATTGGAATGTAGCAGTGTTAATATTTTTTAAATGTTTTAAATAATGTTTTAGGAATGTGTAAAAGTGTGAATAAAATTGTTGAAGCATTTCAGCTGTTCCAGTGTTGCTTTATGATGTCTCTGACACTGTATTCTATAATTAGACGCATTTGTCTGCTCTGAAATAAAGTGAGTTTGAATTACATTATGGGAAAATAATATAATATGTGATATATGATGATACTTTGATTATTGAAATGACTGACCACTGGTGTTCAGGGAACTATTCCCACACGTTTTCTGTTCTTACTGATTCAATCAGATTTATTGACTAGTGATCCTAATTTGAGCACATGTACACCAAAGCAAAGCGCAGATGTGTGGAACATTCATTTGAATTGTTCTTTTGCGTAATACATTCACTTTCAGAACGCATATCCAAGGAAATACGGTGGAAAATTTTGACCAGTTACACAACTTGGATATACTTAAGATTTTTTATGTGTATGGAGAATCACCAAGGTAAGCTTTTTACTCAACTAAACCCAGCTAATTGGATCAGGGCTATTATAACTCATAGTAAAGTGAAAGTGACATGTAGCCAAGTATGGAGTCCCATTTGTGCTCTGCATTTAACCCATCCAAGTGCATACAGTGAGTAGTGAACAAACACACCATGAACACACACCCGGAGCAGTGGGCAGCCATTTTTGTATGTGTCAGTCATGGTATGAAGGTGGAAGAAAGCGCTGGACATTCACTCCCCCACCCACAATTCCTGTTTAAAATAGATAGAGGCATATTAGTTTCTCTCTTTGGCATAAGATCAGCATTTTGATAGGCAAACCGGTTCATTAAAAAGGTCAGCAAAAACAATTCTAATATTCAATATATCATTGATAGATATGCAGAAGCATGTGAATCTGATTTAATTTCCAACTGTCTTTTTTGTTCAGCAAACCATGCAAGTAATGTAGTAAAAATCCAGTGACTACATCAGCATAAAGAGAAAATAAAAAATACATCATTTCAGTGTTAGACAAGAATCAAAGATTTTTGAATGTTGAATCTTGTTCTGTGAAACATGATGAAATAAGAGTAACATTACAGAATAGGCCATTTTTAAAGATTGTGAATAAAACTTTGAAAATATATATACATAAATATACATGAAAATACATAAATTCAAAGCATGATACATTCTTATTCAATTTCAATAGTGTTCAAACGAAAAGAGTCAAAGGCATCACAGGCACAAACAAAGTTGTTTAAAGAGTTTGTGAACCCCAATAAATGTCTTTTATCCAAAAAGCTTCTCTTATATTGTCACTAAAAACAAAAGCTATTGTAAATAGTTGTTGAGCATTAAGATTACATTAGCTTGCGGAAAGTTATTTTACAGTTGAGAAAAGAAATAATGAATCAGCTAATCTAAAGAATGTGACAACAAAAGCAGAATATCCAACAAAAGTGTTTACAAAGATTAGTGTTACCTGATGAAACCTCTAGGATATGGCATCATAACTGTATACATGAACACAAGGACAGACTTTACATTCATCCTGCAAGTGGGCCCAGAGAGATCTTTGGGAAAGCTTTTTTTAATATCTGTCATAGCAAAACTCATGAAAGGTGCAGTGCAAAAATGAGAGAAACCAGCTAAGGTGTCTTTAAACCACACAGCGTGAATTAATGACATGTACAGTAAACAAGATAAGGCATTTGATGAATGTTAAAACTCTACGTAGCTTTTGAGAAAATGTAGCCTACAAATCACGAAATCCAACGAGAAACCATTCAACCGATCATCTGGTAGCATTGCTGGATTTCTACAACCAAGATTCTTTTTTAAAAAATGTATCATGCTACCTGACAGTGCAACTACCACAATAATCCATGGAAATTATGTGCAACAGACAAGTTCCAGAAGTAAAAATCCCATTCATTTTCTCTGTAGGGGATAAAGACAGACCTACTGTGAGCTACAAAGTTGTTCATCGATGGTTTATGCTTTTGTTGAAGATGTCAGTCTGCATTGTTTCAGCGGTTTTTTTTTTTATAATTCTGTTCAACAGTGAAATTTCTGGTGAAAAATAAATTACCAAGAGTCGCAAAGAAATCTTACAATACTAATTGCCGAAGCAACCTACCAAAAAGAAAAACCCAACAAAGAAACTTAAGCTCATGCTCCCATGAAGCACTGCAAATAAAGCCAGTTTCCCTATGTTCTTAAATATGAATATAGCCTATGCATATTTTGCAATAAACAAAAAAAATCAGTTTTTCTATTTAAAATCAACATTTTTAAATCAATCATTTATATATCCCCATCATTTTTAATTCTATTATGTCATTCACAATACTTTATGGGACTGTAGTTAAAACTTTAGTGCACAGTTTTGTACCTTTTTCTCTTTGTCCAATTTTCACTTTTTTTGCTTCAAAGTTTGTAATGTTGTGATGCACCTTGTAGCTGATTGGTTTGGATCATGGCTTATAACTCTTAAATAAACACTCAAAGAAAAAACTATGGGAAAAAATAATAGGAATACTTCTGGAACCGAACCCATGAAAAAGTGGGTGGGCACTCTATCTATATTATGAAATATCAGAGCACTGAATACCATAACTGACCAATCAGACTCAAGCACTCCAGAGATCTGTGTAATAAATATCATTTGAAACCTTACTAAACTGTTGTAACATTTTAATTCTACAAATCAAGATATTTGAGCAGAAACTGTGGTTACCATGGTAAATGTTTGTAGGGGAGCCTAATAGATGGATTCATCATTTCATTCCAACAGTGATCACTAAATACATGTCCTCACACAAGGCTTTCATCTCAACAACATAGTTTGGTTTGCAGTTGATATGTCGCTCAAGAACATTGCAGGCGTGTTCATCGTCTTTCACACTCTACAGCAGCCAGTGGCATGTCCTAAATCTAGCATAATCTACAGCTGCCTAAATCAAATCCCTCCTAAAATGAGGGAGATCGGCACAACCATTAAAGGACACCGAGATCTTCTTTCATTAAAGAAATGTAAGTAGCCCTTGAACTGAGATTCAGTCACCTCTATTGTGTTTGCTTTACGCCTGATCAATATAAATGAATAAAGACTGTGGTCTGCAGGCAGCCTGCCCCATCAAATGACGCAAATCTAATGGCGTCACACGCAGAGCTGCAAAGACAAAAAGCACCATGTGTGCAGCAGTATATATAGAGTCGACAGCAAAGGGACCCTGTCAAAAGTTATTCTATGTGTATGCAATGATTGTAATCACAGCGTTTCAGCCGAATTATTAATGTTACATAAGAGTAAATAGATGCTTAAAATCTTATTAAAGACTTTCAAATTTTGGTAGAACAGAATCTGATAATACAGAGCAAAGTTAATGCTAAATGTTTGGACTACTGCTATAATAACTTGTGCCCATTAAATGTAATTATTAATATTATTATTTGTATTAATAATAATAATATAATAATTAGTAGTAGTAGTAGTATTTTAAAAGTATACATTATATAGGCTAATGATATATTATGATGCAGTAATTCATTGTTTTTTCCAATACGATGCAGCAAGTAGAGCAACTGTCTGCTTACACAATGAGGCAAGATGCCAGGTGCAGGCTACATTCTCAGTGGTGATGTACAATCCTGCTGTCTTACCCTGCAGTACAGCATAAATTTATCTGCAGAAGAAAAGGTAATTGACATACAAGGATAGCCGCATCACATCATCTTTCTCTCTCTACCTAGCCCAGAATCTTCCAGACTTAACCGGTTCAAGCCAAGAATAGCAGTCTCCTGTGTTTTGCTGAAGTCCCCAAACGCACTCCTCTCAAACAAGGCTGAGCCAGAGCCATTTGCTCAAAGAGAGAGAGAGCGGAATAGCAAAGACAGGCAGTTTCCATGAGAGCAGTTGCACCGAATAATTAACCAAAAAGATTATAGCATGTGATACACTTAATAGCCTGTTTCCATTCAGTATCAAATGAGTGATATTGGCTGTGCCTGAAACCTGAAAAAAGCAGCGTTTGCAGGTAGCATACGGAGGTAGGAAGGCATCAGATGTTAGCATAACATCCTGTCTGTCTAACGTGCCTTCATCTGGTTAGTTTTGAAGGTTGTTGATCCTGTGTTGCCTGTGACTTTCCATTCTTTGCGTGTGGTTCATCGAGTGCTGGAAAGACTGAAAATGGTATCTGATGGAGTGGTTAATTTATGACTGTATATTCATAACGTGTGATTTTCTGGCGAGAATTAAGCATTTGTAGTCATTAAATATTTGTTTGCTCATCTCTCACCAGAATTAGTTCTAGGTCATTACACATGACAGTATGATGCTTTAGAAGCTGGTTTGAAAGCCTTAGAATGTACGGTACCTTCATACTGCCTGTGAGGTCATTAACTGACTGGGACTTACATTTCACACACAGCCATATGCTTACATATTTCAACTACATATTTAAAGGCAATTTTAGTAGTGTACACTCAAACTAACTAGCGGTCTGCGGTGAATGAAGTCACGCAGCATGAAACTGAAAATGTCCTCTGCCTGTCATTCATGAGCTGTAGTTTTGGATCTGTTGATGTCAAATACATTCTGAAGGAAATGAAAGTCAGGTCCAGGTTGCTAAGCGACAGGGGGAAGAGAGAGGCCCCAGATGGAATGTGATGGAGGAGAGAGAGAGAGAGAGAGAGATAAATCGCCACTTCCTTCTTCTCATCCAAAATGCCACAGAGTAAGCTGTTGCCGAAATCAAGAGGACCAGAGCGCATGTGCGCACCCTCCTCACAAGCCCCCGTCCCCAGTATATGTGCACAAATCGTACAATCACAATCGCGTACAATTCATCTGTCGTTCACACCAAGGATGATAACTATAGCGAGAACTAGAACTATAAAACTCTAATTTGTGAAAATAGTGAAGTCCACACTACAAATGTAACGATACCGTCACATACGAACGATATTATTGGAATCACTTACAGAACCAATTTTTTTTTCCAGCAGATGAATGATAAAATCTTTGCTAGCCAATCAGAATCCACTTGACATTAAAGAGTTGTGCATTCACAGAGGCAGACTACATGCTGTAGCGCATGCTTATAACAACCGGAACGTTACCGTCCATTAGTGTGGACGCTAATATAGCTAGCAGTATAGTTAGCGTTCTTGGTATGAAAGGCCTAAATGCTCAGTTTCTGCACACCTTACTGCAGCAAGAACAATGCTTTTCATTTTCGACCAATCACAGGAAACCTGACTGACTTCTTCTGGAAGAATAGCACCCTGCTGTCTCCTGACATTCACACGTTTTCAGGCACAGCAAGCAACCCCAAGGTACATGAAAGTGTGACACATGCTCTAAACATCAGCAAAGTTCACACACATTACAGAAAATGCCCAGTGTCTTGGGTTGTTCAAGCAGCAAATATGAGGCCTGCGCCATTTCAGTGGGCTCAAATGAAGCACCATCTAAGATCTCAGTTAACAATATATACAAACAAAGCACAGGTTTCAGCATTTCCTGACTAATAGTGAGTAGAATATGAGCCATGGACACCTTTGGATCTGAAGAGGATGATTTTCTTGCAGCGGATGTTTCGTTATTTGAGTTTGACAGGCCAAGGGAGGCACGTTCTCAGCCCCAGCATGGAGGAGAAGACAATGGTGGGCCTGTGCCGTTTGAACGGCAATCCCTTTTTCAGCCGCTGTCCGTTTTCCGCTACATATAGTTCGCCCTGCTGGGCGGCAGCGGTGATGCGGGCCACCAGCTCCCCGTGTTCCACCGCATCCTGTTCGGAGCGCACAAACACCTCCCTTAGCTCCTCCAGTCGCCTCTCCATCTCCCTGATGACACGCTGGCGCTCCTCCACCTCCAGGAGGCGCCGACGAGCTGCTTCGAACTCCATACTTGAGCTGGGGGTGACCAGCTTGGACGAGGGTGCCGTGGCAGCTGCAGAGGGCGGCTCGGAGCTCGTCTGTCCAGCAGGGACTCTCCGAAAGTCTCCCATGGAGATGGATCTCCGCTGAGAAGACGAGGGAAGGAGGAAGTTGTAAGATGAAGAAGAAGGATGGGCATTCGTCATAGAAGGAACAGAAGATTCCTGCTCTGCATCGCTGTCAGAGTCCTCGTCCTCGTCCTCGTGTTGGTGCTTCTTCATATTTACGCACGGCTGCTGCAGTTGTTTTCTGTCGAAGTGTGAAGCACTAGTACTATTATGTTTGTGCTGCCTTTTCCGTCGAGGGAGAGAGAGCTCAAGCACCGTTTTGTTGCCTGTGAGACGCTCCATTCATTAATAAGACACCAGCCACCAGCGCTGTTAGCTCACACTGGAGGAGACGCGTCACGCTCTATTGGACAAAAGGACGCTGACTTTGCTGCAGCTGATTGGATGCTCGCCGTCTGTTTTCCTGCCCACTCAGCATCCCCTCTCTTTCTCTCTTTTTCACTCTGTGCTGTCCCCAGAGATATCTACATCTGCTCACGCAATGGAAAAAAAAGCCAAAAAGTGGTTATTTTTTACCATCCCTGCTTAATCATACCCTGTTCCCTCCCTATGTGTGTTGCCTGTAGCAACACAGCCTTATATCAGATGGTTTGTAGGAAAGCAGGATTGACTGCCCGCTCCCCACACACACTCATACACATTTCCCTCTCTTGTTCTCTTTGAAGTTATTCTATCTTTCTGCATCCATCTCACTCTTTTCCTCCCCCACTGAGGTCATAAATAGCCAGACATGTAAGATCATTCGCAAGTACAACATTCCATGATCTGTTGTTGCCAAGCAACAGATCTTGGCACTCATAAAACATGAATTTTATGTAAAAACAATAAAAATTGGTCATCATAGATAAATAGGCTAAATCAACAAATAAATCAAGTTAATCATAACTTTTGTTATCTACTTTGTTCTGGCCATGAAGCCAAACACATGAGTTAAAATCATCAAGTAAATAAATACACATAAAATGAAATCAATCGTTTTGCTTATTTACTCTTCTTTAATATTGATGTGCCAGATGAGAGTGTTCCCTGAATAGTTTACAGCATTCATTTGGGGAAATACTTTACCCTAAGGAAAATTTGGCAATTAGCCAAAATAATTGCATTAAAGGGCACCTATTATGACCCTTTTTACAAGATGTAATATTGATCTTGGGTGTCCCCAGAATGTGTCTGAAATTTCAGCCTTAAATACCCAACAGATCATTTATTATAACAGCTGAGAAGGGTCTGGCTGCAGCCTTGCACTTGCACTCTCAGACTTGCACTCTCAGACACCTGCACGTCCGCGAGTGACGTCACTTGCAGTCTTTTTTATTTTTTATTTTGTTCTATTTATTGATTACTTTTTGTTTGAATCTCTCAACATTTTACAACAGTAGCCAGGTGGTGAAGACAAGAAGAAAGGAACTAAATTACAATGTCACTTGCAATCGACACAAATTGTGCGTGTTGCCATTGGAGACAAGAAGCTGTGGTGATTAAACGATTAAAACTAAATTAGAACTATAACATACAGGGTCCTGCAAGAAAAAAAAAAAAAGACCCGCAAATCCGTTGCCACAGAACATAAATTGACCGCATGCACCAAGTCTCTCGTTAGGCATTTTCCTTTTTCCTCCTGCAGAAAAACTAAACACTTAATATGGTTTAATTTATTATATACATCCAGTTCCATTACAAAGAGCAATTCATATGATTTATTATTTATGTACTACAAGGCCAAACAGATGGCTAGGAACCGATGCGCAAACTTTCCTTTGTCCCCCCTCCCATACAAGCAAAACAACCCTTAATGTGGCATAATACGACTAGATGATATTCAGTAAACAAGACCAATTCAGTAGTCTATATGTCTTGGTGTTGACTCAGTATATACAGACCAACAAATATTAACGTGCAATTATATGCAATGCATTAGTTGATTTTAAAAGGACCAACTCCCTTACAGGCAGCTACGACCCATAACGCAATGCGTTAATTGACGTTAAACATTTTCCTCCTATATAAAATCATTATAAATAAAACACATAATGTAGCTTAATGGACAAAGACAATGATATAAAAGAGCTGTAGACAGTTTATTCTATATGGAAAAACGCTTAACACGAAACTGTGCTTGTTGCATTTATTCTGGGCTCATCTGCTTGCCTACAATTAGTTTGTATATTAAAATAAAATGGTAGAGGAGGAGCCTATGGAGTTTGGACTTTGGTTAGTCCAGGATGCCACTGATGATGCCATGCTGTGTTGCGGATGTGATGTCCTATGGCAGAACGAACGACCTCTCTTTGCGGTGCTTGTACGCGTGCGCGTAGGTTAGAGCCCAAAATCATGAATGAACATCAGAGGTATGCTGAAATCTAAAACAACTTCCTGAAATTTCGCAGCCTCAAATCCATATAGAGGCGGCCCTATTTGGTGGCTTAACCCGGTAAAGAGGTAATACAACTTTTTTTTTCAAACCATATTGTGTGCAGTCTACCAATAAGTAGCCAAATAACAGTGTCTACTTATGGTCATACTAAAACTCATTTGCAATGGTAATTCACTTTAATCTTGAAACAAAAAATCTTACAGTGAGAGATTTATATCTATCAACTTTTAAGCTCAAATGGATTGGGCCCCGACGTTTTTTACGCCCCTCGGTGGGCTTCGGCCAATTTTCACGTCAGTTTGTTTTAGGCTTCTCCTTATTTTTATATTTTTGACATTCATCAATTAGTGATGAAAAAATTGCTGCGCTGGTGGAAACAACACGAGACCGTGCTACCGAGACTGTCAAGAGCGGCTCGACGGTGTTTAGTGTCCCGCAGCAGCAGCATGTATGGTGCGTGCCGTCAGCACAGCTGAACAGTTCTGCGTTCAAATGCATGTAATAGGCTTAAGCTTGCCGCAAAGCATCGGCAAAAGTAATTACCATAAATGTGACTGGGGGAAATAGTAAGGAGATATTTGAGTTATTTACTAATAAACTAGTGTTTTCTGAGTCGGTGTCACAAGGATGAAGTTGTCGATCCTGACTCGCCACCTTTTCATTAGACGCGCCTTTAGAGATAAGTGCATCTTTACGGATTATGATTATAATGAAATAGTTTTTGTTTTTGATTTGTTTTATTTCGTTAAGTAGTTATTTAAAGCTTTCTATAGATATATTTCTCATGTCGTTGTGTCATGTATTCGCTGAGTTTCAGTTAATTTTTGTGAAGTGCTCCTGTTGAAGAAGAGACGGCAGAAAGCGCATCATGTTTGTTTTCTTTATTTTATAAAAGCACAACGTTTTGTTGATATTATGTGGGTATACAAATAAAAGTAGACCCTTTACAGTTTAGAATGATTTATTACTCTTACCTTTATGAGCAAAATGACGGCGTCTCCCCTGAAAAAACGCAAGCGATCACGCGCTGGGCGCCTCCATGTCCCTGGCAAAGCGCGCTTCAGCTTCCACTCTCCCGCATAACTTTGGATTAGCAGCACCTTTATCTAGGTTTAACGTTTAACCCTTGGTAAATGCTGAACTGTTTTATATCTATGATTTTATTTTAGGCAAGTTCGTGATTTTTTTTGAGAATGCTCAAATCCAGGGGTGGGCAACTTGGACCTTCAGGCCACTTTCTCAAAGGTTAGCGTCCTCCAACCCTGTCAAACACACCTGAACCAGCTAATCATTGTCTTCAAGATTACTAGAAAGCTACAGGCAGGCGAGTTTTATCAGGGTTGGATCAAATCCCTGCAGGAAAGTGGCCCTGGAAGGGCCCAGTTTGCCCATCAATGGGCTAAACTGATCAAGCATAGGCTCACTGTCTGCCGCTGGCCGCTTGGTCGTCACTTAAAAAAAAAACTAAAACTTATATTTAGCGAACAAAAAATGCTCCATACGTTTTTTTAAATTAACTTCATAAAAAAACGAAAAACAAAATATAATCACTTTGCTATTACACACAAAACTTAACTATTTTAATAGCTGTATAATCGTTAAATATTTCTATTAATAGTAGTATCAGCTGTTGTGGGACAGGTGCAAAAAGACGCGCTCGGGCCGTACGTTCTTATAAACTGTCGGACACGGACGGGCTAGGGCGATCTGGGGAGATTTACTAGGGGGGACAGACAAAACAGATGGAGCGGAGAGACATATGTTGGAGAGAGAGAACGGGAAAGTGAGGGCAGGATTAAAAACAGACAGGTGAACAATACAGAATACAGATTTCTTATTTACAAGATCTTTGTCATTCATTCATTATGGTGTAGACTCTCATATACTCCCCTACATCATTTCCTAATTCCTGCTGTACAACGCTCGTCATTTTGTCTGACTTTGAGATATTAATCCATGAGCAGATTAAACATTATATTCCCCACACTGGCCAATACATTGAGTGAGACCTCACATGGCACACATTAGGATTCAGTGACTGAAAAAGAAGTCAAGTTAAATAAAACAAACAAAACGATGTACAAGAGATACAGGCAGTCATGCTATTTTTTCTTTTCTTTTAATAGAAAGGCATCAAGATGAAGGTTCTTTAATTCAGCCCCTTAACTGTAAAAGCAAAGGGTGTTCATTTGCACCCCTTTACCACAAACAACAACCCAGCCCACCCTCCCCAACATCAGGCAGAAGAAACAAACACATTTACACAGTAATACGACCAAATGCTGTGACTCCCAGCAAATAAAGCGTTTTTTTCCCTTCAAGTAAAGACAAATAAATCACAATTATATATATTTTTTCAAAGATTAGGCAAGAATAACCCAAATACCACACAAATAGCAAATAAGGTTTGGGAGAAACAGAATTCACAATTACAGAGACAGACACAGTTTTTTTTAACACTTTGGACACCATTCCAAATTCTGTTCCAGTTACTGTTTTAAAGTGACTGAAAGATTTAAAGGAATAATTTACCCATGAATTAATATTCTGTTCATTTCTTTTTTCACCCTCATGTCAGTCCAAACCTGTATCACTTTATATTTATAGCAGGATGACCTTGATATTATTTTCAATAGGATGAAAGTGAATTCCTGGTCTCTATTCACATTCACTGTATGGGAAAGTACAGCTTGGACATTCCACTTAATATCTGGAATAAAGAAAGTCATATGGGTTTGGAAAGACATGAGGGTGAGAAAATTATTACAATTTTCATTTTAGAGTGAGCTATTCCTAGTAAAACTATCAGTTTTAATAATCAAAACAATCATAACTAGATTTCTAATTCTTTATGTTGGAGCAAAGTAATTTTTGTTTTTACAATTCTTAATACTTCAAGAATTCTGGAAAAGGGGAATGCAAAACAATACTGCAAGCACATCCTAAAACTTTGAAGATGTGTTTGACTGGTAAAGGGTGCAATACTTGAGCAAGACAAGGCTTCATGAATTTGCAAGGAAATGCTAAGAACAGCCTGAGCACAATACAGTTGATAGTTCCACCACACTGGGCATCTGAACGTAGGGAATAGGACAGACAAGGTAAAAATATACACAATCAATAAATCATTTCCTCAGCGGTCATATTTATACAATTTTGTGCTCAATGTGCCTTTATAAAATAACTTCTCTCTATGCAGAACAACAACAACAAAATCAAAACACAGCAGTCAATATCCAGAAAAAGCACTGGTCTAACAAGAGCAACATTTTTCCATGCCACAAGCTTCAGATGTCATTTCACATACACACTTTTTTCATTCTTTACTTTGTTTAATAAACACACAAAAAGACGATTTCTGAACAGTCCTCACCAGTGCTGACAGATTCACCCAAAAGTGCCGAGTTGGGGAAAACAAGAAAGAAACAAGACAGCATTGTACAAATCCATGCAGAAAACACTTCCATTCTGTTTAGGTTGATAGTCATGTGAACATGCTCAATGGATCCTGGTGGAAGATATATTTAACCTTTACTCATCCATGTGTGTGAAATATTATATCGGAGTGTCTCTGTTTCTCCTAAAGGCCACTTTGAGCTTTTAGGAAGAGATGGACTAAGAGAGAACTACTGGACAATTGGAAAGCAGAACAGCTGAAAGGCTTCCAAGAACAGACAGATCTTATGCAAATCAACATGAAAATCCAGTTGAACATACTATAGAGGTAAAAAAAATAAACACAAAGCAAAACAAACAAAAACTGAGAATTAAAAAAAAAAATCCAAACCTCGGCAGTGTTGATATTTAGGTATTACAGTACCAAGACATAAATGCACTGGGAATATAATCTATTTAATAACAGTATCCGTTACCCGGTTTTTTAAAATCTCTTTCACACACAGACTCACAGACACTCTCTCACACACACACACACACACCCCTACTTCTAAGGGAGAACGGAACCCTCACTGGCCACGCCCCTCAAACTTCATCAGCCAATCACCTCCCTTGCCTAGCATGCTTGAGAGCTCCACTGCAGTGCTGATGTCATGGGCAGGTTCAAGAGACCGTCTTTAGTCCGTAGAGCTTCAGTGTGGTCTTTCATCCATCGATCCTTTCCACAACTGCATTCAGTCTGTAGTTCTCTACAGAGATGTGGAAGGAAGCTTTTTCACCCGTCTCTGTGCCAGGAATGAGGACTCGATGGACTTCAGCTCAGGGGGTGGTTGGGAACTCTTCAGTGCAGAGTATGTGGCAGCCATCGCCCCCTGTGAGGAGAGAGTTGGTGAAGTAATAGACCACCATTTTTGTTCTATATAATACATTTAAGAGCCTCATGGCTGCGATACCTTGACAAGCTTGGCATCTTGATGTTGTAGCTGGCTGTTGGGAAGTTTGTCTCTCTGAATGATCCACAGATGCTTCAGGACCTGCTTGGCTGTGAGCCGCTGGTGAGGGTCCACATGGAGCATCTTAGAGACCAAATCCTGCATGAAAAATCGTGCATGAGACAAAATAAAAACCCCAATCCATCAGAGCAGTTTGAATGGCTATGTGGATGGGGGTGGGGTCATGGCCTACTTTGGCAGCATCAGACACTGCGTCCCAGTTGCCTCCCGTCAGAGTAAAGTGTCCGCTCCCTATCCGACTCAGAATTTCTTCTGGAGTGTCTTCTGGTCCATTGGCAAATGGTGTAAAACTGGTACAATTAAAAACCAAAGGAAAAATGAGTGTGGATGTGGGTGTGGGTGTGTTTTCAGATTTTATGTGGAAACTGAGTGTGCGATATTTATTAATAATGGGAGTGAATGTGTATGCGATCTTACCCAGCAATCATAGTGTATAGTAATACTCCAAGACTCCAAATGTCACAGCCCTCATCATAGCCCTGTCTTTTCAGTACCTGCAACACAAAGCGATACGTTTCAGCACAGTCACTGAGAATAATAAATATACACAAAATAACACTATAATACATAAAACAACATATCACAAAAACATCACACTGACACCAGAGAATTTAAAGCCACATAGTGCAAACTGTCCTTTGCTACAAATAACTCCTGTAGAGAAGCATACAAAGTCCCAACTAATGTGTTTTTCATTATCACTGTAGTTATAATGTAGTTATAAAACATTGGGCATTTAATATGTTTATTGGTCTACTCTATATTGAATTCCCCAGTTTGTTGTGAGAACAAGCACTCACCTCGGGTGCTACAAAGTTGGCAGTATAGCAGGGTGTCATGAGAAGGCCATTGTCTGCCCGGAGCTGTTTGGCAAACCCAAAATCACAGATGCGTAGAGATTCTGGATTTCCAGACTCATCGACATACAGAATATTACTGGGCTTCAGGTCCCTGTGCACAACCTTGTAGAAAAAAATTTGGGATTAAAACATCTACCTGTCGTCTTTAGGTGCAAAAAGCTTTTATATGTGCCAACTAGTAACTGTACCATTAATAGTGCAGCAGTTATGAAAAAGACTACATTATATCAAATTTAAAGTTGAGTGTTAAAATTGCCCCCACAATAGGCAATCGCACCACTTGAATAATTTTTTAACCCACTGTATCTCAAATAAGATGATACCTTAAGTAATAATATTATTGTCTATTAATATTAATAATATCCCACTCTATGTGGGATATATGTTATAATTCTGTTATATTTCAATTGCCCTCAGTCCCTCTTTACTATTATATTTTGGTAAGATTTCAAAGAAGAGTGAGTCACTTTTTTCATTCTTCAAGTGTTACAACTGCCCCCAATTCCACTTTACCATTATATCAGTGCATGATTTCAAGGAAGAGTTGTTTAATTGAATTGAGTAAATTTTTTCATTTTTTAAGCACTGCTATAATATATGCTATAAAAAACTACAGGATGATAGGCATTAGAAGCCTATCTGTTGTGGTTCTTCTGGGAAAGATGTCAACATAAAAACTATTTATTCACAATAAATGTTGCAAACAGAGGAGAGGGTACAGAGGGGAGTAAAACAGAAGAGGGCCTAGAGAAGAGCCCTGGGGAACACTTTAGAGAGGGGGGGGGGGAGGCTCTGTCACAAGCTGTGAATCATAATAACATATTCTGTGCTAGTGGCAGGTTATTAACAACAAGACAGATGTAATTGTGTTTGTCCATGCATGTTTTCTCACCCCTTGAGAGTGCAGGTATTCCACAGTCTTTGTGATAGTGTGCAGCACAGCACTAGCCTCTCTCTCTGAGAAAAACTTCTGCTTGAGGATTCTGTCCAGCAGTTCACCTCCTCGCATCAGCTCAGTGACCAGGTACACCTGCTTCCCATTATCATACACCTGCACCACAAGTTTTTTTTAATTAAATTTGGAGTGGTAGCATTTTTAGCTCCCTGTATTGTGTGCAAATATTACATTTCAATAATGCAGATGATTTCTGCAGATCAGTTAATTGTGAAATAATATGCTGTTGTACTAACATCTTTGAGAGTGATGATGTTGGGGTGCTGGCCGTATCTCAGCAGGATCTCAATCTCTTCTGATGGGTCAGTGTTTGTTTTATCAATCACCTATCAGAATTATACAATAAATGATGTACAGTATAAGTCACCTGAAGACCACATGCATCCAAAACTTTTTTAGTGAACATAGCCTTCATCTTTTTGTTGATGACGTTCAAGTAAAAGAACATTCAAAAGAAAATATATTTTTTATTTAAATAAATAATGAAATACAGATTTATACCACCTGAAACACAGATTTTAGGATTCATAACTACTGTTATTTTCTACAAAGCATCAAAATATGTCTAAAAAACCAAACTGACTCTAAAATGCAGTTTCATCAAAAACAGAGTCACATATGCTTAGGTAACCTAACCAATAATGCTGATGTCAAAAAAAGAAGAGATCATTCAAAGCCACTTGTATGACATTCGTACAATATTTAGAGAGGTTAACAGAGTGAGGCACTAACCTTCACTGCATACTCTGTGTTGGTTGCTTTGTGTATGCAGCGTTTGCAGACAGAGAAAGAGCCCATGCCGATGTCCTCCTTCAGTATGTAACCATCACTGAACAAGATGTTCTTACCGTGAAGCTGCTGCTTGAAGACAGATACACAACAGAGAGTATTAGAACAGCGCCACACACACACACACACACACACAAATAGTCAAATCTAATAATTATAATGAACACACTGATTACATTCTTTCAAACACAGGCAAAAACACTACATACTATCATTACAGTTTGAACTCAATACAGAGAATGCTGGATAGCACAGACTGAAGATATCACTCATACGGAGTAAAGCCATTTACCTTGTGCAGAACAAATTTTTCACTAATCGCATCCTTCATTAACACTGAACCACTGTATCATCTTCATTAAAGTGCATTATGCTCACTCTTACATGATTCAAAGTGAAAAGGTAGAAATACTGCTCTCTAGTGGTCAGCCATTTCAAGCTCATTTAATCATAAATCATTGGATGTTTGGGGTTCAAAACAAGTTATACTCTAACCTCAAGCAATTTAATTAGTTTCATAAGTGAACACCTCTTAAACAGTCCTTGCAGGTGTTAAGGTCAGATATCCTTATTACTTTCATCATTGCATTTAAACAGCCATGACAAAAACTGGACACTGTAACTTTGCACAAAAAACTTAATTATGTTCTGTGCTAATTAACAGCATTCCACTGGTTAACTTAACTTTAACCTGTCCTGAACCCTGTAATACTGTCGTACACTGTCATAAAAGCTGAGAAGGATTGGCACATTAACCACAGCAAAATACAAAGTGTTATTTTCAGGTGTATTTCTACATATACAGTGGGGAAAAAAAGTATTTAGTCAGCCACCAATTGTGCAAGTTCTCCCACTTAAAGAGAGAGGCCTGTAATTTTCTACTATGAGAGACAAAATGAGAAAAAAAAAAATCCAGAAAATCACATTGTAGGATTTTTAAAGAATTTATTTGCAAATTATGGTGGAAAATAAGTATTTGGTCAATAACAAAATTTCATCTCAATACTTTGTTATATACCCTTTGTTGGCAATGACAGAGGTCAAACGTTTTCTGTAAGTCTTCACAAGGTTTTCACACACTGTTGCTGGTATTTTGGCCCATTCCTCCATGCAGATCTCCTCTAGAGCAGTAATGTTTTGGGGCTGTCGCTGGGCAACACGGATTTTCAACTCCCTCCAATGATTTTCTATGGGGTTGAGATCTGGAAACTGGCTAGGCCACTCCAGGACCTTGACATGCTTCTTACGAAGCCACTCCTTCGTTGCCCGGGCGGTGTGTTTGGGATCATTGTCATGCTGAAAGACCCAGCCACGTTTCATCTTCAATGCCCTTGCTGATGGAAGGAGGTTTTCACTCAAAATTTCATGATACATGGCCCCATTCATTCTTTCGGTTACACAGATCAGTCGTCCTGGTCCCTTTGCAGAAAACAGCCCCAAAGCATGATGTTTCCACCCCCATGCTTCACAGTAGGTATGGTGTTCTTGGATGCAACTCAGCATTCTTTCTCCTCCACACACGACAAGTTGAGTTTTTACCAAAAAAAGTTATATTTTGGTTTCATCTGACCTTATGACATTCTCCCAATCCTCTTCTGGTCATCCAAATGCTCTCTAGCAAACTTCAGACGGGCCTTGACATGTACTGGCTTAAGCAGGGGGAAACGTCTGGCACTGCGGGATTTGAGTCCCTAGTGGCGCAGTGTGTTACTGATGGTAGCATTTGTTACTTTAGTCCCAGCTCTCTGCAGGTCATTCACTAGGTCCCCTTGTGTGGTTCTGGGATTTTTGCTCACATTTCTTGTGATCATTTTGACCCCACGGGGTGAGATCTTGCGTGGAGCCCCAGATCGCGGGAGATTATCAGTGGTCTTGTATGTACTCCATTTTCTAATAATTGCTCCCACAGTTGTTTCTTCACACCAAGCTGCTTACCTATTGCAGGGAGTTCAGTCTTCCAGCCTGGTGCAGGTCTACAATTTTTTTTCTGGTGTCCTTTGACAGCTCTTTTGTCTTGGCCATGGTGGAGTTTGTAGTGTGACTGTTTGAGGTTGTGGATAGTTGTCTTTTTTACTGATAACGAGTTCAAACAGATGCATTAATACAGGTTAACGAGTGGAGGACAGAGGAGCCTCTAAAGAAGAAGTTACAGGTCTGTGAGGGCCATAAATCTTGCTTGTTTGTAGGTGATCAAATACTTATTTTACAGAGGAATTTACCAATGAATTCTTTAAAAATCCTACAATGTGATTTTCTGGATTTTTTCTTTTCTCATTTTGTCTCTCATAGTTGAGGTATACCTATGATGAAAATGACAGGCCTCTCTCATCTTTTTAAGTGGGAGAACTTGCACAATTGGTGGCTGACTAAATACTTTTTTGCCCCACTGTAGCTGATTTCTTACCTGTACTACAGGGTGTGGAGGGGGCTGAGATGGTTCTTCTTTGCCCTCCTCCTCTAGCATCGCCGTGGCAACAAAGCTGAAGCCCCGGAAGAGCTGATGAGCCCCTGCGCTGGGGGGAACCCCTGGGGAATCTGAGAAAGGCCAAGAAGCAGAGAGATCATGAAGCCCACACTCATATTCCATATTATCCATGCTGATGACATTTGAAAAATCCACCCAAAGCTCAAAATTTACTGCAGTGAAGATACCACAACTTGAAGATCAAGATGAAACGACAGCCATCTGTTCTATGGCTAGCCTATACATGAAGAGACTACAGAAAGAGAGTTCACCCAAAAATAATTTTGTGATTATTAAGCCATTCAATGCTGTATTCTTTTTTTTTCTTTTGTGTTTTGTGTAAGGAGATGCTGAGCAGAATTTTCACGCTGCTCTTTTCCATAAAATGAAAGTGAATGGAGACCATGGTTAGATGTAACAAATCTTGCAAGACTTTAGTGAATAATTACTTAAAATTTGGTCTGTCCCTCATTCAGCGCTACCGTACGGATTCAGAAGACTTTATATATAGCTTCTGGTGCTGTAATTATATTTTTTGTCTTTTCTGGAGTTTGACAGCCTCTGGCCTCCATCCACATTTATTATATGTATAAGAGCAACTTTCTGATAACATTCTGCTAAACAACTTCTTTTGTTTTCACCAGAACAAAGGTTATCGTTTAGGTTTCAAACAACATGAGGGTGGGTATTTTTTTCTTAGCTAAACTATCTCTTTAAATTCTCCAGTAGTTTGTTTTGAATTGTCAACTATTCTCGCCATGGTCCAAAAAAATCAAACTGACCACAAGAACTAATGAGACTAGTCACAGATCATAGAAATGATCCCTCACCTTTGGGGGTACGAGAAGTGAACTCCGAGTCAAAGTAAAAGGTGTCGTCAGGTCTGGCCACTGCTGGCTTGAATGGAGGTTTTATTTCTCGTCTAAAGAGTTTCTGAAAATGATTATAAAAAACATTTTTCACACTCAACCATTACTGAAGCCTTTAATAGAACTATTGCTTTAGATTTGCTGGAATCTGAAGAACTTACATTCCAATCAATCGTCATGAAGAATGAATGGCGTTTGATTTCCTCAGCTCCATCTGGTCCAGATCCTGGTAAAAGTTAATGCATGAATAAAACTCTTAATGTGAAAATATAGCACATTAAATGAAATTCTCTTGGCAACTACATAAATACAGTGGGGAAAAAAAGTATTTAGTCAGCCACCAATTGTGCAAGTTCTCCCACTTAAAAAGATGAGAGAGGCCTGTAATTTTCATCATAGGTATACCTCAACTATGAGAGACAAAATGAGAAAAAAAAAATCCAGAAAATCACATTGTAGGATTTTTAAAGAATTAATTGGTAAATTCCTCGGTAAAATAAGTATTTGGTCACCTACAAACAAGCAAGATTTCTGGCTCTCACAGACCTGTAACATCTTCTTTAAGAGGCTCCTCTGTCCTCCACTCGTTACCTGTATTAATGGCATCTGTTTGAACTCATTATCAGTATAAAAGACACCTGTCCACAACTTCAAACAGTCACACTCCAAACTCCACATTGGCCAAGACCAAAGAGCTGTCAAAGGTGACACCAGAAACAAAATTGTAGACCTGCACCAGGCTGGGAAGACTGAATCTGCAATAGGTAAGCAGCTTGGTGTGAAGAAATCAACTGTGGGAGCAATTATTAGAAAATGGAAGACATACAAGACCACTGATAATCTCCCACGATCTGGGGCTCCACGCAAGATCTCACCCCAGTTTGGTCAAAATGATCCCAGAACCGCACGGGGGGACCTAGTGAATGACCTGCATAGAGCTGGGACCAAAGTAACAAAGGCGACCATCAGTAACACACTGCACCGCCAGGGACTCAAATCCTGCAGTGCCAGACGTGTCCCCCTGCTTAAGCCAGTACATGTCCAGGCCCGTCTGAAGTTTGCTAGAGAGCATTTGGATGATCCAGAAGAGGATTGGGAGAATGTCATATGGTTAGATGAAACCAAAATAGAACTTTTTGTTAAAAACTCAACTTGTGTTTGGAGGAGAAAGAATGCTGAGTTGCATCCAAAGAACACATACCTACTGTGAAGCATGGGGGTGGAAACTTCATGCTTTGGGGCTGTTTTTCTGCAAGGGACCAGGACGACTGATCCGTGTAAACGAAAGAATGAATGGGGCCATGTATCGTGAGATTTTGAGTGAAAACCTCCTTCCATCAGCAAGGGCATTGAAGATGAAACGTGGCTGGGTCTTTCAGCATGACAATGATCCCAAACACACCGCCCGGGCAACGAAGGAGTGGCTTCGTAAGAAGCATTTCAAGGTCCTGGAGTGCCTAGCCAGTCTCCAGATCTCAACCCCATAGAAAATGTTTGGAGGGAGTTGAAAATCTGTGTTGCCCAGCGACAGCCCAAAACATTACTGCTCTAGAGGAGATCTGCATGGAGGAATGGGCCAAAATACCAGCAACAGTGTGTGAAAACCTTGTGAAGACTTACAGAAAACGTTTGACCTCTGTCATTGCCAACAAAGGGTATATAACAAAGTATTGAGATGAAATTTTGTTATTGACCAAATACTTATTTTCCACCATAATTTGCAAATAAATTCTTTAAAAATCCTACAATGTGATTTTCTGGTTTTTTTTTCTCATTTTGTCTCTCATAGTTGAGGTATACCTATGATGAAAATTACAGGCCTCTATCATCTTTTTAAGTGGGAGAACTTGCACAATTGGTGGCTGACTAAATACTTTTTTTCCCCACTGTATATAATTGACTTAACTGGAAAAGGAAGCTCATCGCATGATTACATTTTAAAACACTAAATTCTAAAATGAATATATAAAACAATCTGATTGTGTATATGTTGGTCACCGTGATTTTGCCAAGTAAGACATGTTCCTGGATCTTTTGTTGACCCTGGATGAACACTACTGTCCAAAAAAATATAGACTAAACCCAATCCCTACCCCTAAACCTAACCCTACCCATAATTTATTCCTAAAATCAGAGGGAAATGATAGCTGATTAACAAGGGTGTAGAAGCACCTAACCCTGATCGTAAGCCTAAAACAGATATCCTGAAAAGTTAGCCCTCAATTCTGATTGGTTAATTGGAATGTTGTTCCATGATCAACAAGGATGTTGATCCAGGAACATGCTGTACGTGGTGAAATCACGGTCACCGTATATGTTACCCAGTCTGTTGGTAGGGTTCCTCTTGAATAGGGCTCTCAGTAAGTTCTGAGCCTCAGTGCTCAGGAACTGAGGCATCCCCAACCTCGCTCTGAGAAGAAAACCGAACAATAATCATGACTCAAAAACTGATCAATGTTCACTACATATATGCTACTCTACAAAAGTTCTGGTAAGATTTTTTGACAATATTGAAACATGTTAATAAATATATTTTGCAATTAAGTGAAATTCCAAAAGAACAGCATTCATTGATTCATGACATTATAAATGACTTACTGTCATTTTCTGACTTACTGTCATGTCTCTTTGCTGAATAAAAGTATTAATTTAGTGTAGGAAAAGTCAACATTAATACATAATAGAGATCAATTGTTGTTTAACAGCTTATATTGTTTTTCTTCCAACAGCTTGCTAATAACAAATTAGGCAAACCAATGAAATGGAAAATGATGCTCTGAGGACTATTTCCTGGAACAAAAAAATAAGCCCAATCATAACATAAAACACATTTATCCTAAATGCTTCATTTAAAAACCAATTTGACAGAATTATTTAAAGACTCTATGAGAACAACAAAAATAAATGGATTCTCACTTCAGGATGAGATTCATTGTTTCTTTTCTGTCCTTTCCCTGGAATGGCAGAGAACCCGTAAGCATCTCAAACTGTTTAAAAGAGAAACCGAAAACAACCATTAAAGCAAAATATATTAGACAAAATATAACTGACATCAAACCAGGTTTTCTCCACTTCTGCATGAATCTGTTCATACCATCAGTACTCCAAATGACCACCAGTCAGCGCTGTGGGTGTGACCCTGCCGGTTAACCACCTCTGGAGCCATGTACTCCACCGTCCCACAGAAGGAGTAAGCCTTCTTCTCATAGTCGATAGCCTCCTTACACAGTCCAAAATCTGAGAGAAAAAACCCCCAAAACCAATTACACCTATTAACATTATGGCTGAATGTCTATCCTTTGGTAAACCCGTGTTTAATTGTACCTGTGAGTTTGATATGTCCCTCTTCATCCAGGAGGATGCTAGAGAATAGAACACAGAAAATTTATTTGTTATGCCTGTTACATTGAGTCATGTTAAAATACAAATTTAAAGAATATCACACTCATACTTCACAGTAGGTAGCACAATTCAACAAGTAGCAGAACTGATGGTGTGTGTGTGTTTATAAGGTCAAGTATCTCCTCAATGAGATTATGTTGTGTGTGGGTGTATGTGTGTGTGTGTGGTGTGGTGGTTGAATAGTACTTCTCAGGTTTGAGATCTCTGTAGATGATGCCGAGACCGTGCAGGTGATCTAGACCCAATGCCAGTTCAGCCAGATAAAACTTCACATCTTCCTCTGTAAACATCACCTGAACACCAAAAGAGATTGTGTGAATGCAAAGGAGACACAGAAGAGGATATTGTGCTCATTGTTATGAGTATTATATACCTCTTTTGACAGCCTGGTGAACCGATCTCCTCCTCTGAGGAAGTCCAGAATTAGATAGAGTTTACCCTCCGTCTGAAAAGCTGAACACACACACGCACACACACACGCACAAAGTGCACTTGTGACCAGTGTATCAACACTGAAGTTAATCAGATCTGTTAGTCATTTATGATAAACTCCTACAGCTTCCTCTATAATATAAGGCCTCGGTTAAACAGGTAAAATGCACTCAAATTAATGTAATAACACTGCAAACATGGAGTCTGAAATGTACAAAAAACCTTTTTACTCTTTACATTAATTCAAGGACCAGAATCATTCAGGAACACTAAATTGAAGTCGTTCAATAATTCCTACTTAATAAAATCACATACAGCACAGCAATTCAATAATAGTGCCTTTTGTGGCATTTAAAGGGATAGTTAATTCAAAAATTTAAATTGTCATAATTTACTCACCATCATGTCATTGAAGCTTCAAAAAGTATGCAAATGCCAAAAGACCAAACTTTAAGTTGTTATTCACTAATTATCTTCTCATCCATTGAGCTGAGTCAGTGAGTTGAATCTGAGTCAATGAGTCAATGACTGAATCATTGAATCAACTTATTCACTGAAACTCAATCGGACTTCACTACTTAGCTCAAAAACGTTTTTAGTGAATAATTTAAATTCTTTCATGTTCATCAAATAAAGCTATCGTGTGACTTCTGAAGTCTTTGGAATAGGCTGCTTTTATGATACTTTAATGGTGCTAACTCACCATAATGTAGTTTAACCACAAACGGATGGTTGACGTCTGCCAGGATGTCTCTCTCCATTTTAGTCCTCACACGATCCCTCACTGTGACGAGAACAATTTCACACAGGTTTTGAGGAAATATTCGGCCACAGCTAACAAAGTCATCTAGAGCATGAGAACATTTTCTACTGCAAGTGACTGAAGCGGAAGTCTAAAGCTGAAGTTTATCAGATAGCATATGTTTGTAGGATGTGTTGTTATCAGCTCTCATTAGATCTGTGAAGGGCTCTCTTTTTAGGAATGGAGAGAAATAAGGAGGAGAGAAGAGATAGCTACTATGATTTTAGTGAACTGACACCTAAACCTAAAACCTCAGGTTTGTAAGCATGGTGGGATTTTTTGTCATTGGGGTGCACACTAAAAAAACAGGAAGTGTGTGTACCCAACCTACAACCCAGTTTCACAGTTGAGGTAATATGCCAAAAAAATGTGTATACTGACATTGCAAATCCCATCTGATAGGTTTGACAACAGTACATGAAAAATTGGTCAATTCAAATGTTAAATTCATGATTTGTGTAATCCTCAGGGTTGGTATCTGTGGTTACACAAATACTGAGAGTGACACAAGAGTAAAGAAAGAAAAACAGGCCAGGAGAACAATGTGAAATGAAAGTAGCTGTTGTAGCGCTGTTTATGTTAGCCAAGGAAGCTTGTGTGGTTTGTGGTGTGTGTGTGTGTGTGTGTTTACACTAATGCTGTACCTTTGAGTGTGGCCTTTCTCAGGACCTTCCTGGCATAGAGCTGGTTACTGTCAGGAGGGGTTACCTTTCGTACTAAAAACACCTGTGCACACACACACACACACACACACACACACACACACACAAAAACCATGCTTTCACTCTACAGCATTATTAAACTGTTGTGCTGAATGTGCCCAAAAGCAACTCAGGTTAAGTCAGTTTTTAAAGGCATTGGGATATTTATTGCTATTAAAAGAACATAAAACCCCATTAAAAAAATCTTCTCAGTTTTTCAGGTAGCACACCATCGGGGGGCAAAATTCACAATAAAATAACTGGTTCATTTTTATTTTATGAGTTAAAAAACTTCCCACGGGAAGTTGTATTGAATTGAATGACAGGAAGAGAACTTGACTGCATTGTAATTCAAAGAAATTCAATGCCGGTAAGTGTAGATATTCACAATGAACAGGTCATTGCTAAATGGGCGGGGCCGAGAGCCGTGGGAACGGAGCGAGGCCGGATGCAGTAAATGATAATGAGTGACACCTGTGTCACTCACAGGTCTCGAGTACCACGGAGGAGCTCCGGAAGGATAAAAGGAGGAATGAGGACAGTGAAGGACGAGAGAGGACCAGGCCTGAATTTTTTTGTTGTTATGTTGTTGTTGTTTTAAGCGGCAGTTGTCCGTGAGGAGCTGCCGCTTTTTTTTGTGTTTTGGTTTTGTTTATTTTATTAAAGTTTTGTTTAAATGGTCGCCAGTTCCCGCCGCCTCCTTCCCGATCTACAAACTTTGTTACATAAATGTAATTTATTTCTGTCATGGCAATTCAACCATTATTCCAGTCTTCAATATTATGGTCCTTCAGAAATCATTCTAATATGCTGGAAACAGAAATCTTGTGTAACATTGTAAAAGTCTTCAATGTCACTTTAATTCTTTTTTTTTTCTTACTGACCCCAAACCTTCAAACAGTAGTAGTAATAAATCAATTAAAATGAAGCATACATTTCAACAAAAATTATGATAAGCATTTGACTGGAAACATTGGTTATTAAATCAAAATACATAATACAAAACAGAATTCTACATCCCGAAATTCAAATTTGATGCCGTTTTATTTGATTGCTACATTAATTCAAAATCAGCAAATGAAATGACCATTAAAGGAATTCTCTATTTAATTCTTAATGGTGATAACATGCCAGGGTTGTGTGCAGGGGTGGATTACTGACTCCAAATTAATTCACGTTTGCTCTGGTGTCAACCCTCTGAACATCATTACAAAACCACTATTAACAAGTCTTTGCTTCACAGTTCAAAGTCCACAAACACAAGACATCTATGAATTTGTGCAGTACAGAAGCATCTTCTTTTTAAAGTTTGTTTATATGAGAGTCTCTTTACCTTTCCAAATGAGCCCTGCCCCAGCACTTTGAGCAGCTCGAACTGTGAGGGGTCCGCTTTCTCCGCCCCCTCCTTAACAACATGTGTGATGTTGATCTCCTTGATGTCACCATCCTCCTACAACACAAGAGACAGAGATGGATATCAACTACAGCTTCTGTCAGGATAGTTGGCATAAAACATATACAGAGCTTGATTATTAAAGCTCAAAGCTGGCTTAAGTGCACAATCTCCTATGAAGGAGTAAATGTAACTATTAGCCATTTTCTTTTTTATCATTTCACAATAACTGCTTATGTATCATAGAGCACATTATCATGTACATATGTTACTGACTGGTTTTCGCCATTTCAAGATTAACACCACTGTCAATAACAAATATCTCCTGTGATCTAAACAACATTATGAGATCTGAATTAGACTCAGAGGGGGCTTCAAAGAGCCACCTGTAGGAGACAGTTTCTAAAAAATGCTTATATATAATAATTATATCAGGGATTTTGTCAGGGATCAGGTGCATGTATGTGCCTTGAATTGAACCTGCAACTTCTGTGGTTTCATCAAAGACCATTAAGATACCACCACCACTTTTTAATAGTTATTTTGCAAGTTTCAGCAGCAAGGGTGCAGTTGAGATAAGTGAGGCGAAGTTCATGCAATTTAATGCCACATAGAAAAACACTTTAAACCTATCAGATCAGAGTGTGTAATGACTAGCAGTCTATCCTTTATTAAAGCTGATCAAAATCATGTAGGCTCTGCTGAAAATAAAGTGCTATGTGTCAACATTTCCCCTGTGACTAGAGAGAAAGAGAGAGAGGTTAAACATGTTTAGGAGGAAATGGTTAATGGTTGAATCAAAATTAAACATGCATTCCGAGAATACAGTACAATAAAAGCACACACTAACACATCAAACCCAGTTAGACTAATATCAGAAAAAACAGCTGCATGTACAGCTGCAACCTACAATGCTGACTTGACCAATAAAATCATCACTGGAATGGAAACATTACCAATCCGTCAATAAATAAATAATTTAAAGAGATAGGCCTAGTTCAACTCAAAATTACAATTCCGTCATCATTTACTCATTCTGATGTTGTTCAAAACATTTATGACTTTATTCTGTGGAACACAAAAGATATTCTGAGAAATGTGTCAGTGTTTTTTTTTTTTTCATACAATGGAAGTAAATGGTCACTAAAACTGTTTAGTTCCCAATAACTTATGCTTTACTGAAGAAGTCATGTAAGTTTGAACATTTGGGTGAGGAAATGATGACAGAAATTTCATTTTTGGGTGATCTGTCACCTTGTGGCAGATGCTACAGTTGATGTTTGTGTTATTGTGTTAAGTTTTATAGTTTATGTACACATTATCTCATTAAAAAAAAGTCTACAGCACATAACAACTGCTAGTTTAAGTGGATGTTAGGAATTCAGTTTATGTTTACCAACTTTTCTTGTGGTTAAAAAAAATCTCTCTCTCTATTATTCTAATTACTTTGTAATTTCACAATTATTTACTTCAAAAGCCTCTCAGTTTTATAAAAATCTGAAATCCATTTATTTTTAGGGGCAATTTGTTGCAGTTTTAATGACGAACACAAGTCAGCAGAAGTTCAAAAAAGGAGGAATTCTGCACTTGACAGGTTTAAGGGTGTTGCTAACACTTGTATCATAAAAAAGAGAAACAAACAGCTACAGCTTAGTGTCACGGAGCACTGAAGCACATCTCATAGCTGTTCTCCACCACATGAAAGATCCATCTGATGTCTTGTCTCGAGAAGAACGACAAAATTCAAGTAAGAAACATCTGACAAAATCAAACAAAATCTGAGTAATTCTAAACAATTAATTAAAGAAAAGTTTGTTTACATATTCATACAACCAGTGTGGCCCTATTCAACAAAACAAATGTAACACTTCGTCTCAAAATACAACCACCCTAGATGCAAACAGCAACTCCTCTACAAACCAATGCCACTATACTGTGTGTGTGTGTGTGTGTTTTTGTTGTTGTGTGTGTGTGTGCGCACTGAGCCCGGGGGGTCCACGTTGTAAGTTCATCGGTTAAAGCTGCACTAGACTGAGCCGAGTTTGTGGTGCTGTTCGTCTCCTCTCTGGACTGAGTGGTATTCGCTAAAGTCTTACTGTGCTGCCGCCTGAACAGGTAGAGATTCAATAACTGACTGACTTTAAACTTCCTCTTCTCTTTCTCCATCTCTTCATCCCTCCTCTAGCCAGGGCATTCCACTGTTACCCCCATCCTCCTGCAGTCGGGGCAGCCATGGACAACAAAACTCATCCCAGAGAGGGAGTGAGCTGATTCTGGCAGTGTGTGAGAGAGTATGGGGAGTCAGGGTGTGTGCTCTGCCCTACTCGACAACTACAGTGAGGCACGCAGGAAGAGGAAGAAAGAGACTGAGACCAGAAAACAGAACTGTAAGAGAAAAAAAAAAAGCACACACAGAGAGAGAGAGAGAGAGAGAGAGAGAGCGAGAGAGAGAGAGAGAGATAGGAAGGAGGGAGGATTGACAGAAGGTTACAGATTGAAGAAATAAATATATTACATATATAATATATATCTCGTATATATATCATATCTCACATTTTATTATATATTAAATTCATTTTTATTGATTCATAACTTGCACTTATGATTCATGTGCAGAATAAAAATATTTTTATTTTTATTAACATTACTGACACATTTATTTTATTATTATAGGTTTGTTATGAAGAAAACAATTTTAATGTTGTGAATATGAAATACTTTGTATTATTTTATATCACTTTTTGTTACAAAATAATACTAAACTATAGTTTTAATAATAAAGCTAACATTACTAGTTTTATTTTTATGCGTTACATTTTTTACTTTTAGAAAGAATGAATGAAAAGAAACTGATGAAAGAACAACTGAATAAGAATGAGCAAGTGAACAAACGAAACACAGCAAGAAAGGAACAAACAAAAGAAAGAACAAACCAAAAAAAAATGAACAAATGAAAAAATAAAGAAAGAAAGTACATAGATCCAGAAAAATAAAGACCAAGAAAAAAAATTGTGGCTGGAGATGTATCTGAATGCCTGGCTGATTCTGTCGGGTGGACAGGACACTTTAAATGCTCATCCTGTCCTATAATGCCTTGCTGATTTCCCCTCTCAATGTTTTCCTCCCTCAATGTGAACAGAGCTAAAAAAACAGTGGTGCTTTAAAACATACAGGTTCTTCATCTGACCCTGACCAGTCCAGCCTGATACTACAGGAGGAACTCATAATCAAAGAAACAACAAACACTTAGGACAGCCATTAAACGTCAGTTTTTGGAATGTCCCAAAGCTCCTCTTCCTCTACTGTAAATGTTAGAACCCAAGCTGACAGACAGTAAGATAGAGCTCAAAGAAGAAAGCAGAAAACTCAGAGAGATCTTACCTTCACACTGATATCAGCAAACTCTTTCTCTACCCAGGTGATCTGTGACTTGTACTGCTTATGTGGGGTTGGGGAGGAAGAAGCAAACAAAGAGAGAAACAAACTAAGAACAAAATGAATGTTTTCTTTACACTTCCACTCCTGTGCACTAATGAAGCAACTAAGAATTCAACAATCTTCTCTCCACCAAAGTTTTGATAATTAAAGAGATAGCTCACCCAACAATCAAAATCCTGTCAATCTCAATGAAAGGCTGAAATTTACAATGCTATTCAATGATAATCTCCCTTTTCAGTGGGTAAAACGTTCGCTTTGTTCCGAAACAGGGACTTAAATTGTTACAATTCAATCGGGCCGAGTCCACTTCATTCAGATGATCTCATTCAGATGATCTCAGGGCCTGTACCATGAAGCCGGATTAGCTGGCTAGCCAGATAAGTTTTAGTTTAGTTTGCACCAATCCTGGGTTTTAGGTTCCATGAAAGTGGCTTGGCTTTTAGCGGCATTCTTTGCCTTAGTAACTTACACTCCACAGCTAACCTGCTCCGCGCAGGTTATGTTCTGGGTAAGAGATGTCAAATGGAAATTGGACCAATCAGATGTGAGTAAAGTTACACGTCTGACGCAAAAAAAGTCACTCCCCCAGTTTATCTTGTTCCACATTAAAGGTCACTAGTACTAAAATACCATTTTTTTTTTAAATAATATATCGAAGTATCTTAATAGTCAATTAAATATATATCGGCCTCATACATTCATATATTAATGAATATTAAATATTACAACACTATGTAATGTAAGAAGCTGTAAAATCAATAGATTAAATAGCTTTAACTCCGCTTGAGCCTTCCACACATGTCTCTATTGCTATTTATTATCAACCATATAAACTAACTTCACAAGTTTCACTTGTGACTGCACTGACAGAGCAAGATAATTGATTTTATTTGTCCTCTTTCATGGACAAGTACTTTCTTCAGTGTAAATGCGTTTAAATTCCTCATATTCTTCAATCTCTTAACCTTTGGCGAAAGAGTTTTGAATCTCACTGGGTCTCTCGCGAGAAGTGAATCACACTTGCTCTGTGTTGCAAGGCATGTGATTGGTTGTTCGCCACTGATGTCACACATTCATGTGCACGCGCTCCACAGACTAAGGACCAAAGCCAGAGTTGACAAAGAAAGTTGATGAACAGCATTGAGGTACCAACAACGGATTGGAGTGGTTTTCAAAAAAGACAAATATTTATTTACAGTTAAACTTCACATCCAGATAAAATGTTGATCCATTGCTTCAGAAGACTTTTAATACAGTGAGACATATGGACCTTGTTACACTATAAAACAGTGACCGACACAAGTCTTGATGGTAAATAAATGTTAGCGTTTACATTTTTTTCATGTGAACTATCCTTTTAATTGCTGTAGTAAAAAACTGAATATAGTTGTTCGGTGTTGAAACAAAAACAGTGTATCAGTCGAAACTTCCTGTTTCAGCTGAGGTTGAGAGAAAAACTTCTCTAATATTCCTTCTGCAGTCACTCTTGCATTCACCAGTGACCTTTAATACGCAACACTTTGTAACAGATATGCAATATAAAACTTCTTATTTTATGTATCACTTTACTTTCACTCTGCTTGAATTAAACGCCAAGAGGGAAAACATATGCACAAATAGCACTTCCGCTGTCATTATTTTGTAATGGCAATGAGCACATCCATCTCTGTAAGCTCTCCATTACTTACAGTTAAACTAAAATGATTCAAGCTTCCGACAGAATTTTTAACTGGGACAATTAATAATTGATATAAAAACTAAAAGAGAAAACACACAGGATTTAACACCTAATATATTTTTCGCAATGCTGAACAACCCACAAAGCTACAGGCTGCAGGTTTTTTGCATCGTAAACCAGACGTTTCCTGTTTCAGAAATGTTCAAACCAGTTCGGTCACACAGAAAAGTCATAGTGAAACGGCTTACAAATGAGGGACATGCCCACAAAAAACTTCTTAAAAAAAACCTTCAGTTGAATTTTAAACAAAAACATCGCGCGCAAATCAACACAAGTCACAACATAGAGGATAACGCCCCATCTGGACCTCTCATTATCTCTCACCTCTAATCCTAAACAAACCCCTCTACCACACTTCTCTCAATTCCCTCGGGTAAAGGACAAGTACACTTGCCTGTTGCATGCGTGGCTTGGTGCGGAAGATATGCCTCCACATCTCCACCCTGACCCATGTCACTAAGGACAGAGGCTTCAGCAAGGGCTCTGTGTCTCTCTCACACACGCAGACCTCTTAAGTGATTAGAAATGGGGAAATGCCGAAAAAAACGTAAGGGACAGCCGGGTGATGCGTATTTATATGAGTGGACCGGGTAGGAAATTGTGAAACTTCAGAGAAAAACTACATGTCAACCTGAGTCACACAATTCCTTTCTTGGTATTGACACAGAAGTGTTTCTACACTTTGATGGCTTTACTTGTGCAAGAATGAGCTCTAGGTGTCTATTACCATGCGGACATGTGCCAACCAATTTTTGACCAATTTTGTCCCCATCACTTGTGCAATCTATGAGCACCTCCAATTACTCAGGGGTTCACATAGGGTTCTTGTATTTCAATTGGTAAAGCATGCTGCTGGCAACACTGAAGCCATGGGTTCGATTCCCTAAAAATGCACTGTAATTCACTACATATAAAAACATACTCCAATTTAATTAAGTCTCTTATGCTCACTGAGGATGCATTTATTTGATCAAAAATAAAATTATAGCAGTAATATTGGGGGTTTTTTGTGTTTTTTGGAAAAAAAACAACCAAAACCCCTACAAAAATTTTTCAAAATAACTGTTTTCTATTTGAATGTATTTTAAAATGAAATTAATTCCCGTGATGGCAAAACTGAATTTCCGGCAGCCATTACTCCAGTCTTCAGTGTCACGTGACCTTTTAGAAATCATTCTAATGCTGATTTGGCACTCAAGAAACATTCCTTGTTATCACAGTTAAAAACAGCTGTTTAATATTTTTGAACAATGTACATTCTGTAAAAAAAAATGTGTTAGTTTATGATGCATAATACAGTAATGAATTATAAAGAAAATTTACTGCAAAGTTTTGAATAAAAACAAGAACTTCTTTAAATGTGCTCAACCTAATTAATATTCATGACCCTTTGCCAGCACACTGAGTGCTTAGTGACTTCCCAAGGCCGTTCACACACCTCCCCCACTCACCCGCCAGTTAAAAACAAAGTGATGCTAATGGTCAAGCAGTCCCTACAGCTTCAGCCCTACAACACGCCCTGATACCTTCACTACTCGGCCTCCAAAACCATCTGAACGCAAGTTGCAACAGCTACAGCTCTGCGTGTGTTGCTAAGCAGCGAGTGCTGCGGACTTTCGTCTTGAGAGCCGCACGCGACTCGTCTCTTTTTTGTGTGGCCACCTGTTGCACTGGATTTACAGAACTGCTCATTCTGAACAAAGACGCGCGTGCAGCTGGTGTGTGAGTGGAAGCAATGTCCACTAGTCACACCAATCAGCTGGCAAAGGGCTAGAAGAGGCTTAAGAACTAATTGGCAAGCATGAAGTGGCAAAAACAGTTTGAGTCTCTTTGATCAGTGAAAGGAGTTTATGAATATGTATGCCACCCTCATTAACTGAGCGAATAAACATGAGATTCTAATGAGTAAAGAATAGTCTGGTTGGGCTGGTGGGAAGTGGCTGAGTGAGCACTTCATAGTTTAAGAGTCTCTGAGAGGGACGCATTGTTCTGGAGTCTCTTCATTTGGAACCGGGGAATGGGTGCAGATGCAGCACTGTAGCCGGCCACTAGAGGGCAGCGCAGGTCTGTGTAAATGGCTGTGCAATTTAAGCATCATTAATATGTAAATATCAAAATGCTTTATATAAGTAGGGTGATGAAAATATCCTGCAGTGTAAAAAAAACCCCGAAGAGGTAAAGAAGCACTGCTACATCCAACAGTAGCACAACCCAAACACTTTTATACAGCTAATCATTGTGGGGCCTTTCCAAAGACTTCTATTGTTTTTATACTGACAACATTTTCTATCCACAAAACCTAAACCTCACAGAAACCTCTTCTGCATTTTTATATTTTCAGACATCATATAGTATTTTTAATAATTGATTTCCCTTGTAGGGACGGCCAGTGCCCACAAGGTCAAAAAAGTCAAGTTTTGTGTGTCACACACACACACAAATAACACTTATTTAACAAAGCCTTAAAAGTAACATTACCAAGTCTTTTATGTTTCTTTTGCCTTTATAAGACCACTTTCTTTCCTATAAGGGATCCACCAATTTGATTCAATGTCATGGTTGTTTAAAGGGGAACGGTTAATATCTTATCTAAACCTCAGTCTTCAGCAAATTCAGTCTGAACAAGCATCTGTAACCTGATGAGCAGCTCATTAAGTAAATCTTATTACTGTCAGAGACTTTACCGAACGCTAGACTTTCCCGCAGAGATCAGTGTGTACCTTCAGAGCTTCAGATATACATAAGTGATGTTTTGCGTTCAAAATGTAAACACACACTCACTCACACTCACATTTATCTAAAGAATCATTAAAGATTAACATTATGTTTTATTAAGATTTAATCTATCCACTGAAAAAACGTTTCCGCCTAAAGTGTAAAGTGCTGAGAATAAAACGAAACTTAATAGTTGCTCTAAACATACTGGGGAGGTTCCAGTTATCATATTCAGATTCCTATTTCCTGTTATTCTGTGATTCCGGTTGCTTTCCTACACAAACACCAGTGCTTTCGGTACAAGGCTGTTCTATCACATTATTAAACTACATAAATCACAATAACTGCATTTTTAACCTCTTGAGTCATGGCATTTATGAATACTCCCCTCTCCGATTTTGATTCTCTCTTGAATCTTCTGTTTCTGCTGTGTTCATCGTAAAATCTCATTGGGTCAAATTCCCACTGCATGTAACAGTACATTAAACATCTTCTGAATGGCTGTGATTATATGATGCTATACCTCCGTTTCATTTTCAGGGTGTTTCAGCTGTACAGAGTAGAAAAAACTCGTCAAATTTCATCTGGACCTGCAGATGCCACAGACTCAGAGTCAAATATTGTACATCTCAGCTAGGTTCATATTTCTTGACGTCTGTCTAACAAAACAAAACAAAAAACAGTCCATGCAAATCAGATAAATGTGAGAACTGGAAAGTGCAGATGAACCTAACCTTACTGCTTAAGTAAACAGCCTGTCTGACACAGAATACTGAAACATAAAAGGCTGTTAAAATGCAAATAAATTCAGAGAGTCATGTCAAGTCTGGAAGGGCTAAATATATGCCATTTCTAACAGAAGAAGAGAGGAAAAGCCGATTACTCATTATGCTCTCCAAATATATACTTGTATAGTAATATTATATATATATATATATACAATGTTTTTTTAAATTTTTTTAATTTTTTATTATTTTTGCTTTTCAGAACTGTGTACTAAAAAGTACCATATTTTTTCAAGACTGGAGGGAGACTGAATCTACCATGAATAACATTCGTCAGCACTGATCTAAACAGTTTGGGACCAACGCCCTTAATTCCTGGCGGTGGTTCACAATATCATGTATCCTTTTGCTCTATATAAGTTGTCTGTAAATGGGGGTTATTCATACTGGGGAAAAAGGAGTGATTATCAGTTAGATGAATATTGAACAATTGAGTCACATATTAAGACACCCTCTGTTTAACCTCTTTTGATTTGGGCACCATTTTCCATTTTAAATTCCAACTTCAGCCTTGATCGCATCCCACTTCTCATTTCTTCAAGTCAAAGGTAAGATCACAACCCATGTGAGATCAATATGGGAAAGGGTCTATTAATACGGTGATTCCAATGAGGGGTGACCACATGAAGTACTGTACTTCAACAGGCTCCAAAGGCTTTGTTAAAATGCAAAAACAAAAATTAAGACTAAAAACAAAAGTCTAGGATTTGTCATCCGGAAAGATCGAAACACTCTTTTGTTTGTCAAATTTGTAACTGCTTTCAGTTCTGGAAAGATTTACAAACACATGCCAATTTCCGTGCAACCTGTTTAAGCATTAACAAATGACAGGAAGGAAACTACACGTACAAGAAAAAAGAGACTGCCCCTTACATAAATATATTTGTATAGTATTATTATTATTATTATTATAATCACTATTATTTTTATTAGTATAGATAAACTAATATAATATAATATAACAACATAATACTATTTATGATTTTAGTTTGAATGTGAATCATTGAAATATTGGTCACTTTAATAATATGAATGATTATGCTAAATCATAGCCAATATAATATGAGATAAAATACTGTAAATGCAAAAAAAGAGACAAAAAGGTTCCTTAACCCTGCTTTTATATCAAATTTAAATAACTGGATCTAGCAAATTAAGGTGACACAAACCCCTTAGACTAATTTTAAGTACATGTTGATCTATCCTTTCACAAGAGAAGTACAAAGAAAAAGAAAAGGGAAACTTTTTTTTTCACTATTGCTTCAAGCTATAAAGTCCAGATTTTTTTTCCACTTCGAAACATATCAGTAGAGGAGGTGCAGAGGGTTTCAATCAGTGTTTAATTAGTAAACCAGTAATTGCATCACTTCTGGCAATGACAGAAAGCCATCTGTAGAATCTAGTGTCTGAGATTTGTGAACGAGTTATACTGGTCAGGTGTGAATGGAAGATTAGGGTTGTGGGGGGTGTCAGAAAATAATGGGAGTCATTGTAGCAATGAGGACGAGCAGAGTAACCATGGAAACTACTGTCAGGATGGAGACAGGTTTGAAGATGAGAGCTATAGGAGTGTCAGAAGGCTCTATATAACCCTATGCATGTATAGTAATTTACATGAATTATACATATACACATGCAGTACGTTTCAAACAGATAACCTATCGGATTAGGACAACATGGACCTAGGTTAAACATTTTGTAAGAATACACAGAGCTGGTATCAGTTACACCTGTGCAAGACGAATAACCAGATCACCTTAATACTTGCGTCACACACTGACTCTGGATAGAAATATTAAAAGATGTGACGTTTGCTTACGCACATACGCAAACCCAGACAGAACTGATTGACGCACGACTAGAAACTGAGTTACAAGGTAACGGACAATCAAACACCACATACGCGTGCCACTCACATACACACAACGCTCTAATTACTGTGTCCCCAGCCAATAGCCAGCTCATTATTAATTCATAAAGCATGTTCTGTGGAGGCCTGTTCAACCCAGGACACCTTACACCACATGCACAGACCCCAACACCCATCACTACACTTCCCTTCCCCCTAGCCCTCCCACCATGCTACAAAAACTACCACTACATGTTTTTATTAAGGGCACCAAATAACTGCCTGTCCCAGCTGGCTGGACAAGGGTTGTGAATCATCCCCTGTGCACGCCTCTGAGGGAAGTTAGGGGGGCTAACCAGCTTCTGTTCACTGCAGAAAAAAGCAGAAATTCACTAGTTGATATTGAAATTCTAAACAGTTTTAAAGTGAATTCAAATTAAAACATTATAAAATCAATAATTTTAAATGCTCAAGTAAATATATGCATCACAATATCATAATGCACAGTGTAAAAAATGGATATTCAGATGTTCTATAAGGCATGGCTCTCAAGCAGAGGACAGAACCGGCTCAAGGGGTTTAAAATTCATTTAAAATAAAATCAAGTTATTTCTTATTTTAATTCACCACCTCAACAACTGTTTGTTTCCGTTGAAGAATCATAATTGCTACGGTCTTGGAAAACCTGGATATACATGAGGTAGCCTCATTTTAGTAGTGTGACTTCTAGATTTACAAAAGTCAAGTAAAATTGATAAAATCTTACAATTTCATGGGTATTTTTATAATGAGTAAACATTTGTCCTTTTTTGCCAAGCTTTAAAATATTTAATGAGTAGAACTTTTAAATAAACATTTAAAAAAAATCATTATCCTTCAGTAAATCATAGTTTTCACGTGATGTCAGGAGGACAAAACAAGGCTTTCCTCCACTGACCGCCAGTTATTTTTATGAGATTTGTAGTAATGTAGTAAGACAAGGATATTTAAAGGCCAAATTCAGTATACACCTTATTGATGATGCAGACTTTGTAAACAGGTAAGCAGATGAACCCAGAATATAAACGCAATGCGCAAAGTTTAATATTAAATGTTTTCCCATAGAAAACCATTATAAAGAAGATGCTTGCTTAACCATTAGCGCATTGAGTTCGTAATCCGGGCTCATTTGCTTGCCTGCATAAAGCACGGATCATCAAAAAGGTGTGTACCGAATTTGATCTTTTAATATCACTGTTTTAAAGGCACTTTAAGTGTTTTCATATTAAACGTTTTAGAATGTCCTGCTGTTTTTAGTGATTAAAATATTGAGGTGGGTGCTTTATATGGATTGCTAATGGACAAAACTTGCATTTTGTTCACATATCTGAATATCTGTGGATTTGTGGTTCTTTGGATGTTTTGCTTGCCAGGTCTTCGAGCCAGTCATGTAACTGAAAACTATGAATTATCATCCAGTAAATCACACTGAGTGGAAAAGTAATGCAAATCAATGGGTTAAATAAGTGGGATGCCTTAAAACACTCTGCAATCTTCTGGAATAAAATTTAATTACTTTTCATTGTAATTATAATTATTTTGTTTTTTAATTTACAGAAACTAGGGCTAGGAAGCCTTCGAATGTTGTTGTGAACACTGGAGCCTTGGAGTCAAAAAGTTTGGGAACCACTGCTTAAAGATATAGCTTGCTAAAAATGAGAATTCTGTCATCATTTACTCATCCTCAAGTCACTTCAAACCGTTATGACCTTTCACAAAACACAAAAGTCGTCATGGATTTTTTTGTCATCCATACAATTAAAGTAAAAAAAAATTTGACAAAAAAGTTAAAATATATTATTTTTCCTCATTCAGACAACCCTAAAAATGTGGATACATTCTGACTTGAAGGGTTAAACGTGGCTAAGAACTCTCCACATGCTTTGATAATGGTTGGGAGTACAGGGCGCACAGGGTGATCGGGCACAGGTGAGAGGGAGTTGCATTCACAGTCTGTAAAGAGTTTTGGATCAATACCATCATTCTGCTAAAAGTCATTTATGTTTTGCGTGAAGTGGATGAGATTTACACGTGTGATAGAATACAGACACATCAGCGTCGATTCTGTGACTCACTGCAATATTGACTTTGCGATATTGAATCAACACAGCTAGCACAGCAAGTCATTACTAACCAAAGCACAACCTTACAATAACAAACAATAATTCAAACAATATCTGGTGTGATTATGTTTCCAGCAGGTCGAACACACCCTGGTACAGACAGTGGCCATAAAGGGTAATGATTAATCCACTCAAAACCTTTTGGCTTTGACCAGGGTTATCTGAGAGTAGAAAAACTGAGAGGAGAGGAGGAGATGAAACAGACTTTTTGTAAAGCAGGGGTGCCATATCCATGGAGAGAGCAGTAGTCTAAGAGCTCAGGTGGAGATAAATCACGATACACTCACACCTGAAATGAGTGTCTGAAGGTCAACCAGGAGCAGCAGCGTCCTGAGCAGTTAAACAATTGATGGATGTGAAGTAGAGACGGGCACCTTCAAGCTTGGCTGACTTTTCTCATTTCTACAGGCCTGTTGATAAATGGAACAGAGATGTGTAATTTAAAACACTGCCGCAGTACAGTGTGTTTGTCACTTCAACATGACAAGAGTGAGAGATAGAGCCTGAGAGGAAATCTTAAAGGAAAAGTTCACCCCAAAATAAAAGACATTAAGTTTAATTTTTGTGTGAACTATGCCTTTAAACTCCATGCTGCACTAAATGCACAGTAGCTTCTAGCTAATGTAAAAAACACAGTTTGGGAGCTCAAATTATTACAGGCATTTTCTATAAATTGTGGAAAGTGTCAGCGCAATAATATCTCCTATACTAGACAAGCAAAAGCATGCTCTGTTTCTAAATGAGGTGATTATTTTAAATACATTAAAAAAATTTGTTGGCACAAGTTGATTGGTGTATTTTGCATCTGCAGCTTACGGGAAAAAAATATCATTAAAAATGCTACAAAAAAGTAAATTGGTTAAATATCTAGTTTAGTCATGAAACTAGATGATACGCGCTGATAGGTAATTAATGAAATCTGCTAACCATCACATCATCACTACATGGCACAAGCTGATTGGTCTGTTTTGCATCTGCAGCTAAATGAGCTTGCGCAACATTTAAATAGTCTGGTTTCAGTATCTACTTTAAGCAAGTTTTGTAGCTCACTATAAGAAACCCTCCACCTCCCCCAGCTCCACCCGTATAGATCTGCTAGTGGATAATTTCATGTATGCTATTTCTTTTATTATGTGGAATTTTATGGTAAAATACTGAGTTTTTGGAAATAGAGCCATTAGGGGGTTTGTGCTACATTCTCTATTATTTTGTAAATGCTTATTGCATTATTTTGATGTTGTGTGACCCTGATGCTATTTTGTCTTCATGTATATGGTCCTGTGCAATGTCTATATACAAGTATTGTCCATGGAGAGGCAACTTACAATAAACTCTGCTTCATCATGTAGCTTTTGATTGTACCATCAGTATTATTATGATAGTTATCAGCACATTAAGGTAAAATGCATATTTCGGTAGTTTCAGTAATTTGGTATAATAACATTACGTGACTCAATTAATGAAATATATGGTTGAAAGCTGTAAAATATACAGGCATCCTATAATACCAGAGACATGGTCACAGTTTTTATACAGTAAATTAATTAAATATATGGTTGAAAGTTGTACAATATACAGGCCTCCCATAATACCCGAGACATGGTCACAGTTTTTATCTAGTAAATTTAATGGGATAATTTTTACAGTGTATTGTATTTAGTGTTGAATGCACAATAGCTAATAAAAATAACAAAATTAATTCATTAAAAGACATTTATTTCTCTCTAAAACAGGCTACATGCTGTTTTACTGGTTTTGAACAAGATCACTCCTGACTGGTCAGTGATGGGATAACCTTGAAGAGAACACATTTTAATATCTCGCTAGCAGTCAAGCATGAAAACACCAGGATTTTCTGCATGAGCTTGGCAGAAAAAGTACCGCTTCCGTTCTGCCTCTGCTCTTTCTCCCATTGAAAATAAACTGGAAATTCACAGAAACCACAAACAGTATAAAACGGAACTAATAAGTCTCACGAAACAGCATCTCTGAAATATACATTTCCTCACAGTATTACGTTGACTGAACTGAACCTCTGTGAGGCCAAGATGCACAGCAGGAAACCTGGAGAATCTGAGCAGAGATCTGTTTGCTGTTTTTGTCTGACAGTGACAGCAGGGTCACGAGGAGGTTCACGCTTCGGGCCAGACAGCTGTGGGGGAAAAAAAAAATCTAGCTTCAACACCTTCAGACGTCTGAATCTATTTCTGCCTCCAGTCCACACACACCATCTGTCCTACGTGAATCTGTAGCTCTGCAGCCAAAAACAAATATAAACAATCATCTAACATCAAAACCTAATGAACAAAACTTGCATTAAAAATGTGCATGTATTATTGGAACAGAATAGACGAAAAAAACCAATGACAGTTGCTAACAAAACCATGTGATGAGCCAATTCAGACTATGACCAATCAGCTGTGAGATTCACAAAAATCTTGTAATAATTAATATATATCAATACAAATTTGTTATGCATTTTACCTTTGGGGATTTAAGACAAGTTGGAGGTTAAGTTCAATAAAAAAAGCTGCTTCAGACTGAAATGATCACTTACTGAAGGGATAGTTCACTTAATATCGAAAATTGTCACCATCTTTCTTCCACAGAATCGAAAATGTTGTTTAGCTGAATGTCCAGACTGCTCTTTTCCTTATATTGGAAATCAATGGGAACCCCCCCAAACAGTAAACAAATACCAGGTCTACAGTCAATTTTCTGAAGCCATATGATAATTTCATGTGAGGAACAGGCTGAAATTTAAAGGGGACACACAGTTTCTGACAATCTCATGTTAATCTTGAGTACCGATAGAATAGTATTGCATCCTTCATGTCTCTGAAGTCTTTAGGTTTTATTAGATTTATAAAAGAAAGATACAGCTTTAGACTTCTCTCCGAAAACAGTTGAGCTCCTGGAGGGAAGCTGAACAATGTTATCTTTCCCTTATAACCAAAAACACCCTTCTTTGGAGACATCTTTCTCGAGCAAGTTGAGTGTATTTGGCACAGAAACACTTTGAAACTTTGGCCTTGTTCAGCATGAGAATCCAACTCTTTAGCAGTGTAACTAACTCAGAATGCATGAAATACCATTAGACCTCTCCGATCTCATTCATGCTTGTGCACAGTCAAAACTCAAGACTTGTGTGGAAAAGAGCAGCAACGACATTCTGCCTAACATCTCCTTTTGTGTTTTACAAAAGTCACACAAAAAACTTGGACAATTGAATAAAAGATGACAATAAAATGTTTGGCTGAAGCTGCTAAACTACTCCTCTAAGGGGAGTCATAGATCATGACCTGATGGATTCAATCACTGGCCTTCAAATTTGACCAGACCATCAGCAGTTACGGCAGATCACACAGATTAAGTGGATAATAAACATGAACTCTATTTAAGGTTTGTAAGGCTAAAACCACTGCAGGCTGAGCCATCATTAGCTGATGGGGCTACAAGTGTTTTTTTCCCTGCAGCAGTCCAGTCAAAGCCAAATTTATACAAGAAATCTCAGCATAAACATTCATTTTTATCAAGATGCAACCACAGCCGTGACAGTGAGTCATGTAATAAACCAATAACACAAAATAACTCTGAAAGAGAATATTTAAACAGTTCAAGAGGCTGTGTGAGAAAAAATTAAGAGATAACTAGGCTACTGGAGAGAACGAGAGAGAGAGGAAGTGATTAAGGAAAAGAGTGTTTCTTTTGCTTTGTGGACATCAGTAGCTGGATGATTCTCTTTATTGTATTGACTCTGCAATGTGTGCAAACAGGATGTGTACAAACACACACACACACTTTTAATCACTGCTCTCTCCATCACACATTTGGAAGGGACTGAACTGCCTGATTTTAATCAATTTAGAAAATAATAGTATGAAATGCTTGAAAATGAATCATTGAACAGTCAAGGTTTTCTGTTAGTATCTCATGAGTCATGCATGTGATGTTGAGCTTTTAAAGAATGAGTACTCAAAGCATTATTAGCAGACACGTGCTTACATTTATTCACTTGACAGCCATTTTTATATAAATGCTTTACAGTGATTTACACTAATGTTCAACAGTTTGGGCCCAGCAAGAAATTACTTTTATTCAGCAAGGATATATTAAATTGATCAAAAGCTAAAGACCATCACACTGTTACAAAAATGTATATTATTAAATAAATGCTGTTCTTTTCAAAAATCTACTTGCACACATATTAGGCAGCACAACTGGCTTAACACTGATACTAATAAATATTTCCAGAGCAGCAAGTCAGCATATGAGAATGATTTCTGAAGGATCATGTGACACTTAAGACTGGAAATTCAGCTTTGCTATCACAGAAATAAAGTAAATATATTAAATCAGAAAACAACTATTTAAAATGTAATAATACCTCACAATATTGCTGTTTTACTGTATTTCTGAACAAATAAATGCAACCTGGATGAGTATAAGGAACTTCTTTGAAAACATCTTTTGAACAGTAGTGTAGATTGCATTCAAAGCATACAGTATATTGTATCACTTTGTGTGTTCTCTGGGGATCAAACCCATCATTCTGGAGTTTGTTAGCACTCTAACTTTGAGCTACAGGAGCTACCAATTAGATTTATGAAATCAATAAACACAATATCATTTAATAATGATGTTCCTCAAATATCTACATTGTATCAGGAGGCAAACAAACAAAAGCAGATGGCTAAACGGTAATATTCAATCCAAACTTGCTCACATTACAAGCAAATATCAACATTTATAAATAACATTGATTTATTACACAAAATACTCATACACAGTCAACACACAACCATTACCAACCAGATTTCTCTAACATATTACTCCACTGACTGCACTAACCTTTTCCCCCCTTCTATTCATTTGTCTCCAAATCCTTCCCTGTCTAAATCAACTTAAAACCCATGAAAAAAACGTGCTAAAATTAGAAAAGTGATAGTAGGAGTAAGAAATGTTGAACGGGCATCGGATTAGTTCACTCAAGTATTCTGCACTACAGTCAGACAAATTCACTGAAGCACACGCAGCACAGAACACACTGGAAGTGATGTCACACAAGATGATGTCATCCTGCTGGGAGAGAGAGAGAAATCCTCGCTCCATGTTGATGATATGGGTCAAATGTGCCAGCAATTTTGCCGCAGTGCATAAAAGGGGCAAAGACGCCAGTCTATTAAAAAAAAGTGAGACACAACATGAACGGTTCACTTAACCTGACAGATAGAGAGGAAAAACATGTGTAAGAGTAGAAAGAAAGAGCAGATAATTTTTCCTGTGTTCGCAGTGCTGAGTAAGAGTACAGAAGTCTCTCATGCCAAAACATGTCTAAAATGACTCACTTTGAGAGCAGAGCATGCACAGGTGTCAGCACATCACTGCTGGCATCCTGGATCAGCAACAATATGAACTGACACTGAGCCAAGCCACTCAACGCAAGCTAGTGCAAACACATCAACAGATTTGGATTTCTACAACTGAAGGCCTTTTTAGCCTGTGCACATGAAGTGTGTTTTAAGAGAGTTTATTTTCCACTTTTGACACTAGGACATTCAAGAACATCTAACAATGTATATACACAGCATGAGTGCTTTCCACTTTTTCTGCTTTTTGGCAGAGAAACCTCATGCCACACCAATGATTACTGCCATTGATAGTGCAATAATGATTATTAAAGTTGAAAAAAACTGAATACAATTTAAAAAATGTTTTGTGCCTGGGGAAAAGGAACATTTGGGAGAGTGCAGAATAGGGCTGTGCAATATATCGAAATATCGCAAATGTACATATCGCAATATGCATATCGCTACAGCTTGCAATATTTGGGGCCATGAACAAAAGACAAAGAGAAAATCACTCACTGCTCTTACCTAAATAACATACATTACATACATACATTACATACATTACATACATACATACACACACACACACACACACACACATACAAGATAGTTATAGAAGTTCACAGAACTGACTCAGCAACAGCTGAGTAAAACTGTTTCATCTGAGCATATGGCACTTTAAGCATTATCTTAACACATATCGCATATCGCATTTTTCTTCAATATCGCACAGCCCTAGTGCAGAATTCAGTATGCAAGCATTTTCAACAGATTTCTTCCCCACTGACTAATGTAAACGTCTCCAATTGTCCACTGCATTCAATCGAGTGAGAATTTTTTAATGCAACATGAGTAGATCTAAACTCAAAGCTGCAATTAACACTTTTCATTTATTTTCATTTTAATTTATTACGTTTTAATTAACAGTCATACAGGATTTGATTTAATAGTGATAGATGTCTGACCGTATCTTGAATTTGGGGGGTATTTGCGCTAGTAGCCACCAATTATTTCTGACCCTGATTTGCACTGATTTCATACATGGCCTCTTTGCAATCCAACTGACAGAAATCCGCTGTATAGCGACGAAGTAGTTTACTACCTGAGAAACACAATCGCTGTGGGCTTATTCAATTTCTGCACACAAACTTGAGGCATCTTATGATTGTGCAATACACACAACAAGCACTCCTGGGTTGAAGATGCTCTAAAACTCATTTAACACATCATTCTCAGTAGAGTTGGGTACCGAAACCCTATGTAGTCTCAGTAGAGTTAGGTACGTATGTAACCGGTATGTACTAGAACAGAATCAGAACGCAGATTTCGGTGCCACTTAAATGCCTGAGCGATCGATTGAAATATTTGTCCTGGTTCTCTGAAATGGATGTAAGAGACATGGGCATCGCTAGGCCATTTTTAGCGGGGCTATAGCGATTAGCTCCGTAAACTGTACACAAATTTGTGATCACCTCAGAGTCAGTCCCCTTTAAATTTCATATGAAAATGAAGGCAGACTTCGTCTCGTCCCAGTCTTTCAGCACGCTCTTCAATCCGCAGACCGCGGCGGCGCAGCGCGAGCAGACTCAAACAGAAACAGAGGACACAAGGTGTGTGTTTATCCATAGATTGTTATAATATCTGTATCTGTGCAGTTCTTTGTAATAAATACAGATTACAAAAGGTCACGAGGGAGCAATCAGTTTTCTATCTACTGGAAAGTTTTCGCTGCGTTCACCCCTCACACCACAGGTTTCCTCCAGTGAAAATAAAGCACATATGAACGCATATACTTTATAAAACGATCATGTTGGTATTTTCATTTGAAAATTTAATATTTAATATAAAACATATTAGTGCATGTGGCATACCATACAGTCATTCACAGAACTGATTAATGACAGTGACAGACAGCACTCACTCAATTCACACACAAATATTTTTTAACTAAATATCAGAGTGATTGACAGAGATACAGTAGAAACATTATGTATGGTTTTGTATTAAATGATGACCCAGATCATGAAATACATTTATTAGCCTTAGAGTAAGGGAAGCACAGCTCGGGAAAAGAGAACATCCGAGGAGCATGTGCATGCTATGTATATTTATTTTAAATATTTTTAATGCTCTTTAAGGTAGCATCGTTTTTTAAAGTATCGGTTAAGGCACCGGTACCGTTTTAAAAGTATCGATTTGGCACCGGTATCGTAAAAAAAAACAATCGATACCCAACCCTAATTCTCAGCATGCATGCATGTGAGAGCCTGAGAAATGTATAGATGATGATGATTCAGAGTGAGAGTGAAAGACTCATGAGAGACTAGCATTAATTTTGTCAGCTATTTTCATTTTATTCTTAGTCTTAGTCCCGTGTTAAAATGTCCTTGTTAGTTTTTATCATATTTAGTCAACCTTATCCTATTTAGTTTTAGTCAAGTTTTAGTCGACTAAAAGTCTCAACATTTTAGTCTAGTTTTAGTCTAGGAAAACCTGACATTTAGCAATAAGATTATTATTAATTAACCGTACAGCAGTATTAATTTTTTTATTTAGTCTTAGTCTTACTCAAATGTACATTTTAGTTATCATATTTAGACAAACTTGTCCTGTTTTTGTTTATTCAATGAAATGTATGAGCATTTTAGTCAGGTTTTTTAGTCAATTAAATATTAGTCACATTTTCGTCATTCTGTATAATGGTTAAACTGATAAAAAAAATATTTTTTTCTCAAAATTATAATCGTAATGATTGTTGTCATTTGAGAAATTTACTTTTGCATTTCATGCATTGCACTTTCGCCAGTAAGCACAAATCAATAGAATGTGGACTGTCTAGTGTACTGATTTATTATAGGCTTTTTATTATATAAATTAATATCAAAGACTTATGCACTCTCTCTGTCTACATTATGAAAACAGCTAAAACGAACGAAAAATATTATAACAGTGAAATTTCTAGTAATTCCACTAATTCCATAATTGCAATAGTCTATTTCTCTATTAAAACAACAGCGATTGAGTAAGTGTATTTATTCAGCTATCACAATAGCAAACAATAGAGTGAAATCTCATGACAGAACACTGACCGGCTGAATGACGCTTTCATTTAGAGCGCTAAACTCCAGCTTGTTTGTTTTTCAGATCATCTGAGGAGCGAGCGCGTTAGCATGGTTGCTAGATTGCTTAAAATAAGCAAAACAGGCAGAAAATTTATGAATTTAACAGTGAAGCTCTGATTCGGGGATTAGAGCTCTTGATATCTGGAAACCGCACTCATGAAAGCTCGCGTAGTAGAGGCGTGTAGAGCAGTCTGCAATAACATTTTGTCTCCTTTTTGACGAAAATAAAAAGAGGTTTTTGGTAAAGTTTTTATATATTTTTGAATACATTTTAGTCTCGTCTTATTTTGTCAACAAAATTGCATGTTGATATAGTCTTAGTTATCGTTTATTGACCTTATTGTCATCTCATCTTCCTCTCGTCTTAGTCATGGGAAAAAAGCTTGTCAACGAACATTTTTCGTCATAGTCTTCGTTAACGAAATTAACACTGAGAGAAATAAAAAAAAACAGCGTTAGAGGGTTGCAGTCAGATCTTCCTCAGATGAAATGCACTGAACTGAACACGTCTGTGACAATAAAATATCTCCCACAACAACTCTAAATAAGAACAGTATAAGCTAATTTGTTTCATATTTTGGATTAAATCAGGCTGATTATGGAGTCAGAAGATTATGGGACATTTTCTACCACTTACAAAAATAATTTACTTGAGAATGATCACAGGCTTACATACCGTATCTGTAAAACGAGTCTCAAGCTGACTTTACACAGCCGAGTTAAAGCTGCTCTGATCAGGCTCTGTAAAAAGATGTGCAGCGAGATGCTGGTATTAAAGGCGGCTCTGATTTTGCTTTGCTTCTGTGCAAACAAAATGCAGCCTTAAACTTTGTTGTTGACAGACTATCAGAGATGGCAAAAGTACACATATCCTTCACTCAAGTAGAAGTACAGATACTCATATTTAAATATACTCGGGTAAAAGTTGAAGTACTGACTACACTTTTTTACTCAAGTTAAAGTAAAGTATGGGATCTGACATGTACTTAAGTAAAAAGTAGCCATTACTACTACCTGTTTTAGTGGCACATGGGTAACGGGATCTCACATCATATAAACACCTTAATACAAAATAACTTACATTTCAAATTTTGTTAGCTAATGAATTATCCAGGCTGAACAACCGCCATGTAGAACAGGGCCGGACTGGGACAAAATTTAACTCATCCAGGCCATCCCATACACCCACAACAAATTCTGAAACCATGGACAACACTATTTTTTGTGTGACCATCACATAAAAAAAGGTTAAAATAATTAGGCTGGGCCCGTGCAAAATAACTATATTTTCTAAATTGCCTAAATGTCAAAATTAGTACAACAATAACTACACCATGACAATTTATTATAGAAAAATCCTAATATTGAACATGTTATTGCATTATCATGAGTCATATTTTTCACTTATAAAAATTAACTATGATTTTATTATAGTAAATGTATAGTAACCATACTTTTTAGTGGATTGATATTGATGACCATTTGTATAACCATAGTTTTAATTCAAATTCCATGGTTAAACTAGTGTAGCAAAAACCATAATTTGTTGTACCTTAGTAACCCAGTTTTAAACCATTGGCTAATTTCAGGAAGGGTTGCTGCCCAGCTCCCTCTCCAAACCCCCATTATAAAAAACAATGTGAATATTTGTTCAGCGATGCCAGGCAGACTAAACGTTCATGATTGATTTAGGGATTGTATGATCGAATGGCGAAAATTACAGAAAACTAAAGTACAAGGCCTGGTGGCCCCCCCCCCCCCCCCCCCCCTCCTTGCTTCCCTCCCCAGCCGTTTGAAAATGTAAGAAGTAGAAAGTACAGATATTTGTGTAAAAACGTAAGGAATAAAAGTAAATAAATAAATAATATTTACAGGTGCATCTCAAAAATTAGAATGTCGTGGAAAAGTTAAAAAATTATTTCAGTAATTCAACTCAAATTCTGAAACTCGTGTATTAAATAAATTCAGTGCAAACAGACTGAAGCCATTCTTTAATTGTGATGATGGCTCACATTAAAACAAAAACCAAACCCCCCAATTAACATCTCAACAAATTAGAATATGGTGACATGCCAATCAGCTAATCAACTCAAAACACCTGCAAAGGTTTCCCGAGCCTTCAAAATGGCCTCTCAGTTTGATTCACTAGGCTACACAATAATGGGGAAGACTGATGACTTGACAGAAGTCATTGACACCCTCCACAAGGAAGGTAAGCCACAAAAGTTCATTGCTAAAAAAGCTGGTTGTTCACAGAGTGCTGTATCCAAGCATGTTAACAGAAAGTTGAGTGGAAGGAAAAAGTGTGGAAGAAAAAGATGCACAACCAACCGAGAGAACCGCAGCCTTATGAGGATTGTCAAGCAAAATCGATTCAAGAATTTGAGTGAACTTCACAAGGAATGGACTGAGGCTGGGGTCAAGGCATCAAGAGCCACCACACACAGACGTGTCAAGGAATTTGGCTACAGTTGTCGTATTCCTCTTGTTAAGCCACTCCTGAACCACAGACAATAGTCAGAGGCGTCTTACCTGGGCTAAGAACTGGACTGTTGCCCAGTGGTCAAAAATCCTCTTTTTCAGATGAGAGCAAGTTTTATATTTAATTTGGAAACCAAGGTCCTAGAGTCTGGAGGAAGGGTGGAGAAGCTCATAGCCCAAGTTGCTTGAAGTTCAGTGTGAAGTTTCCACAGTCTGTGATGATTTGGGTGCAATGTCATCTGCTGGTGTTGGTCCATTGTGTTTTTTGAAAACCAACGTCACTGCACCCGTTTACCAAGACATTTTGGAGCACTTCATGCTTCCTTCTGCTGACCAGCTTTTTGAAGATGCTGATTTCATTTTCCAGCAGGATTTGGCACCTGCCCACACTGCCAAAAGCACCAAAATTGGTTAAATGACCATGGTGTGGTGTGCTTGACTGGCCAGCAAACTTGCATGACCTGAACCCCATAGAGAATCTATCAAAGAAACCTGGGCTTCCATACCACCTCAGCAGTGCCACAAACTGATCACCTCCATGCCACGCCGAATTGAGGCAGTAATTAAAGCAAAAGGAGCCCCTACCAAGTATTGAGTACATGTACAGTAAATTAACATACTTTCCAGAAGGCCAACAATTCACTAAAAAAATTTGTTTTATTGGTCTTATGAAGTTATTTAATTTGTTGAGATAGGGAATTGGTGGGTTTTTGTGAAATGTGAACCAAAATCATCACAATTAAAAAACCAAAGACTTAAACTACTTCAATCAGTGTGCACTGAATTTATTACTCCCACGAGTTTCACCATTGCGTTGGCGTACTGAACTAAGACCTTTTCCACGACATTAATTATTGGAAAACTGTATCTAAATCATTCAAGTCACTAAATAGTGCCGTACTGATACCAAAAAATCGATTAAGTACAGAAACGAAGTATTGTACTCGTACTTCCCATTCTCTGCAGGGGGGACTATATCACTCAAAGTTTTTAAATATATTTTTATTCAGCAAGGACACATTAAATTAATCAAAAGCGACAGTAAAGACATTTGCTACAAAAGATTATTTCAAATACACGTTCTTCGTTTGAACTTTTCAAATTGACAGGAATAAAATACATTAAAATATATTAAGAAAACAATTGTTTATAGATCAAAAAGTAGAAATAAAGCATGAAAAAATATAAAAAAACACTTGAATTAAATGTCTATAGGCTAATTCCAAACGGAAGTGAGTATCCCTATGCCCTACACCCTTCGACGAGCCCCAGACCCCTTGAAGTGTGTTCTTTGAAGGGTGTAGGGCATTACTGTCTCGTATGAGCGTTTGGAACTCCCTTGAAGAAGGAAATGAGTGACCAAATGTTACCTTGACAACGCTACACGTGCGTGCATCATTCAGTACTCCATCAGTTGTTGCAAATAATGTTAAATATTTCGTATTATTATTTTATTCAAATATTGTCTTATTGTGCCTTATTTACTGTTAAACTTTTTCAAACTAAACTTGCTTACACGTCTTAAATCATATTTTTATCACTGATGAAAAATATTTTGTATTACATTAAAATAAAGACAAATTTAATAAGCCTATTCTACTTACGTTTGTATGTGATGTCGAAATCAACCCCAACTTTACTTTAAAAAGCAACGCAACATCTCCTAACCGAAGATTACATGATCACAAATGGAAATCACTTCCGTGAAGTGACCATCGCATGTTTCCTTCGCTAACGGACTTCTGAAAGGGCCCTTCCTGAAGGGATTCAGTTGTTCACTTACGTTTGGAACGTCCCTACAAATGGCGTCCCCTTCGCCCTATATATTTATGGAGTTGTATAACACTTTTTCCCATCTTGTTATGGTGGTTACTGCCCTTCCCTTAAGACTGGAAATATATACCTGATGACATCTGTCTACCGTTATAATCCTTTCTTTTCTTATTTTAATCCCATTAAAGAGCAATCCCTCTTTCTGTTCATGTTTTTCCTTGTCTCAGGTTGTCTTTCAGAGCAGGACCTGTGTGTTTGCTCTCCTTGGAGGCAGCTGATGATGCTGGAATGTAAAACATCTCCTCCCAAAGGCAAGTCCAAGCAGATTCTGTTAAACAGAGCATGATCACATACACACACAGACTGTCCTGGAGTCACAGCAGGACATGATATGAACTCAGACTGCTTGAAGGTCCCTTTCAAAGTGGATCATAATTGCAACAGGGACACACACACCCACACACACAGTGTGAGGATGGCAGGTGATTGGTCATTTTCAAGGGAGCGATTACTCAGACTGAGTGAGCGAGTGTGACCTGTATTCGCAGTGAACATCCAAACACAAACAGAGCATTAACTTACTCTTCTGAAACCCAGCTTGCCTGTAGTGTCACCATGGTTACACATCACCATGGATACACAACATATACATACACTGTGTCATAGATCCAAACCACAAATACATAAAATGCTCTGCCCACATTCCAGCTTGACTCCAAATATGCAAGGTCTATTGTTCTGCTATATACTGAAACATGTTCCTGTAGTGCTTTGAGAAAGGGCAGAATTATTTCATGATGATTGTATCAGATGGTAACACCATGAAAACACACTATGCTACATGATATTTACATGATACTCCAAGGTATTACCATGGTATACACGTAAAAAATATAACACAATGCTTCAATGATAATATACCATGGTTTTGTACGAGTACCATATCTGTGCACTTTGTTAATAACATCAGGGTTTTTTTTTTACTTTATGATGATTCCTGACCCCCTAGAATATGAATGCAGCTATGTATTTTTCAAATATAATGCCCCATACTGTGAAATATACAGTAAAACAATATATACAGTAAATGTGTAAAATATTATAGGGAAATTATTAGCTTTCTACAAACATAAAAAAGCAAATATAAAACTATATGGCTGTCTTTAGATTGTACATAACTGCATTTATTCATTTACATTTAGTCATTTAGCAGACGCTTTTATCCAAAGCGACTTACAAATGAGGACAATAAAAGCAGTCAAAACTAACAAAAGAGCAACAATATATAAGTGCAAATGACAAGCCTCGGTTAGCCTAACACAGTACACATAGCAAGGTATATATATATTATATACACACACATACAAAGAAAAACAAGTAGATAGAATAGAAAAAATAGAAAGCTAGTGTTTTTTTTTTTTTTTTTTTACTGAATCCGAGTATATATTTTACAATGATTATAGTTTAATTATTTTCTCATTAATTTCCATTTATTTCTTATAGTGGAATATTTCTACATATACTTGAAAAATTGACAAAATAATTTCCATATTAATGATAAATGAAAATGTGAAAATATATTTTATTATTCAAGTATATATATACACCTTCACGTATTCTGTGATATTGCATCACACATAATTCTTGATTCAGTATGGACAGAAAACGACTCCTTAATTACTCCGTAATCTGGAATTCCTGACAAATCCCTGTGACGTCTGACCTGCAGATCTTGTTGTATGTGCATGTTTGAAATCCTGTGCATTTGAGCTTTTTCGCCACTCAGACTGACATGTTTGAGAAACTGCACTTCAGCAGTGTGCTTCACCTGAGGAAAGTGTTTGTGGAATAACCCTAGTAAGTTTGAAATAACAAATTTTTTCTTTAATATGCCATAAAAACATCTTTATCCACAGAGCTGTGTCAAATGGGGTTCTTAAATCACAGAGTAATCTCACAAATACACTTACTGCACTACAGGTAGTTACTGGAGGTGCTTGTGTATGTTTACTTGTCCAACAGAAAATAAAAGATGTGTCAGTTCAACATCATCTCTCTTGTAATCACCAGGTATGCTTACATGCACTAACTTTCATCAATCAGAATAAATCCAGACTGATTTCACATACTGAAAGATCTGTTTCAATTCAATTCAATTCACATATTTGCTTATATGTGCATTACATGTCCAAACAAAAATTCAGTGCAAACACTCAAATTACAAAATGTGCTTACACAAGTGATTAAAGTGCTGTTTTTCTGAGATGTTATTTTTAATGTAATTAATTAACTAAATAAATGTGTTCAATTGACAGTTCATGTGTGTAATTGTAATGTCACATCAATGAAATCAATGCTCAGAGGCAACTTCTTTATGCATGGCACATTTCCCCCATCAAGTGCAATGACCTCAGACCTCCAAAGCTGTCTTAATGCTCTACTGTAAGCGAATAGGGTCAGTCTGAGTGAATAGAGACTAGTTACTGAGCTAGTGGCCTTCAACGCAAACACACACACATACAATCATGTTGAGTGTGATGGGTTTGGTTTACTGACGGATCATATGGAGAGAGCCCACCCACCCCCCACCCCCCCCCCCCCCCCCCCCCCCCCCCACAACCCCCACCCCCCCCCACACTGGAGGTCAGGAGAAAACGGTATTTAATTGCTTCATGCAATTGTGAGAAGGACTCAAATAAATGCAGGATTACCAGAGAGGAGGATAGCAAGAGCATATCACGACAGCAAATAACAGAAATGACTATGCATACATACAGACAGGACCAAAACCCCCAATATTCAGATTACTGGTTGACCAATATGGGTCTTAAAGGGGTGCTATTATGCTTTTTCACTTTTTCAACTTTAGTTAGTCTGTAGTGTTGCTCTTTGAGCATAAAAAAAAAAGATCTGCAAAGTTACAAAACCCAAAGTCCACTTCAAAAGGAGATATTATATTTAACAGAAATCACTTTTCAAAAAACTACAACGAACGACTCGTTTGAACTACAACACATATTTTCCGGGATTTATGATATCACAAATATCAGCGAATGGGACGAGACCTGGTTGAGCTGCACTAGAGAAGGCAACGAGTGTTATCACTATGTCGGAGACACGCTAGTTTCGCCAAGGCAGACAAACCTTATGGTAAGTAGGGCTGGGTATCGAGTTCGATACTTTTTAGGCACCGACTGAATTGCCTCGATACTATCGAGTATCGAAAAACGTCTCGTCGTTCGGTACCAAATTTCGATACCTAAGGGGTTAATCTCATCAAAGTCAGTGAGCCAATAAGATCAGTGTTTGACATCCGCGAGAGCAATGCGAAAACGTACAGAGCAATCTACTCGTGGTAATATAGGTCTGCACAGTCGGTCTGCGACTGTGACACTCAGAGATGTGGCTCACACGTGAGTATTTAGTGTGAATGCGTCCCAGCCCCCGTAGCTGTAAGGCTACATTTACACTGGTGTGTTTTTGTTTTAAAATGAAAACGATCCTCGTCTTACTGGCGTTTCCACTGCGTTTCAAGCCGGCTTTCCACTATCTCCAACAAATGACAGACCAAAAGTCATTCATTTCCAATGGAGAGTAGCGCGGGAGCTGCGTGGAGTTCCAATAATATGAAGATGTCCGTTCATACTTCAAGACCGAAAGCGCGTGTTATGTGAGCATTCATGCACATTGTAGCATCATGGTACATAAGACCAGGGTTTAAATTGGGCCGGGCCGTCTGGGGCTGAGCCCCGGCACTTAACGTTCCAGGGCTTGACATTAACTCTTCATTAACGCCAGACAAGTAACACGATTAAAACATTCTTAAAACCAAAAATAACGAGTAAAAACACCAAAACGCAAATTATTCTGATTTTATTACATTTAGAGTAAGTGGCGAATAGTGGATATAGCTACTGTATATAATGCATCTATTGACAGTATAAGGTTGTGCTGCTGAGGCGAGGCTCACACAGCCTTTCCAGGAGAAATCAAAACGCGCAACACAAATAAATTCAGCATCCTGAGGTAAAAATTCCAAATGGAAAGTTTTTATATTTAAAATACAGTTAGTTAGGCAACATCACACGTTTTCACCATTACGACTGTTTAATAGTTCTATAAACAGTTCAATAAGCAAATACAATAATATTAGGTCACTTTCATTTTAGGTGGAACACAGCGTACGTCACAGCAAACAGCCGATTCATTTTTGATTGATTCCGTGTTTTGAACAAATCGGTTTAGTCAAAGTTTCATTAGCCCATGCATTAACATCTGATGAATCTGCCGTTTGAACTAATCGTTTGAATTAACGACTCAATGACTCACTCATTAAACGCTCACTACTGGCGTTTTAATTTAGTTGAAAAGTATAATTTCCACCATAATTTCTTGTTTGTATATTAAAAAAATATTTAAAATAATCTCATAATCATTATTTAATGCAGTTGTATTTTTCAGTATCAATTGAATTTATAGATCAAATGTAAGAATTTGACTGTGTGTCCTCTTTTTTTATTTTTTCCCTGTATCGAAATGAAAGTATTAATGAGATTAGTGGGAATATAATAAATAATTTGCACAAAAAACAAAACATACAAACACTATAATATATAGATTATATATAGATATTATAGATATACACACACAACACACCCACACACACACACAACACACACACAACACACATCAAGCATACACCACAACACAAAAAAACATACATATATATAAGCTCGATACCATAGAGCCCCCCCCCCACACACACATAACAAATCTCAATTTAACCCCTGCATAAGACAATAAATAAGATTTATATTCCGCTTTTACTCAAAACTCACTTTAAACCACCATCAAGTTTTTGTAATAACTTCCGATTGCCGTGTGTTTTGGCCATGTATTGTTGATGCAATTAAATATATTATAACCTCTGAGTCAGAGCAGCGATCATGGAAGAGAGAACACAAACAGACAGCGCTGCAAGCTGCTAATGCTCATCAGTAAATCAGTAGAAAATTTATAGAAATGACGATTCTGTCTGAGCTAAGCGTTTTAAAACAAACACGCACTAGTATAAATGTAGCTTTACAGATGTGTAAACTGAAGACTATTTAAGCTTTATTAAAACTATTTGCACTGATTTTTTGTTTGTTACATTTTGTTCCTTTGTGCAGTGGCTTTGAGTCTGTATAAACATCAACAAGCTGAAAAATAAAACCAAAGATTTTTTTAGATAATGTCATTCTTGTCAAAGGATTCATAAAATAGGTATCGGAACGAATGACATTTCCCGACCAGGGGGGCCGAGTGGTGCAATCACTGCACATTTCGTATTTCAGAAGGCAGGCCTTCGTTTGATACAGGAACTATTCAAGCCGTTAATGCCAGACTGAGGAGAGAGGTGTTGTAATAATGTAAAAATATGTGAAAAATAATGTGTTTTTCGAACAACCTAGTATGAGAGCATGTTTTACACCCCCAAAACAAAATCAAGACTTGTAAAAGAGCATAATAGGACCCCGTTAATGGCTGATTTTTAAATAATTATATTTGTTCCCCCCAAATCTGGAATGTTAGGTTACATCTTCGCATATACACGTCAGCATAATCAGGGGTTAAATTTTGGAGCTAAATGAAGACAGTAATGTACTGGAACAAAAGAAAACCTATAGGCGTTTACATACACTACTGTTCCAAACAAAAACAACCACAAAAAAAAAAAAAAAAAAAAAAAAAAAAAAAAAAAAAAAAAGTTGGGTTGTAAGATTTATTTTTTGGGGGGAAAAAATCTAAAACAAAAAACTATACTTTTATTCAGCAAGGACACACTAAATTGACCAAAAGTGCCAGGAAAGACTTTAATGCTGTTACAAAAATTTGTATTCCAAATAAATGCTGTTCTTTTGTACTTTCTATTCATTAAAGATCCTAAAATCTTAAATCTTCCTAAAAAGAGATCCTAAAAATATATCATTGCTTCCACAAAAATATTAAGCAGCACAACAAATCAGCATATTAGATTGATTTCTGAAGGGTCACATGACACTGAAGACTGGAGTAATGGCTACTAAAATTCAGCTACAACACTATACTTGGAATCACAGGGTGCTGACTGCAAATCTCAAAGGACAATTTCCAGAATACGGGACTATCTTTCACTATTAATGAGAGGTAGCCCTTGATGTCCAATTAAGCCTGTCTCTGATTTTTGAGTCGGTGCAGCAGCAGCAACCCAAACAGAAGCTTTAATTACACGGATCATGAGAAACACACTCTCATCCACAGACCAGGGTTCAAACACGCTACAGGCTAAGGGCATCAGATAACATCAGTGCTGGGGAGTGGCCGAGACTGCTGAAAAATTGATGAGCAAGCACTAGAGTTCCTCTTCAGGGAGGATGACCTCAAAGAGATTTCACTCAGATGCTGAAAGTGATATCAAATACTCTTTTTAAAAACAGACAGAGACACCTACCCACACACACTTCTCAAAAACACACATACAGACTTCCATAACACACTCACTGTGAGCAAGGCTTAAACACAGACACATACACACTCATGCTATGGTGTGTAAGGCACCCCAGCTGTGCCGATCAAACCTAAAAGGCCATTATCTAACATAAGAGTGCATACTAATCAAATTCACTCCAATGGAAAATACATTATTACACTTAACCCCCCCCCATTTGGGGTTACCAATGGGAATCAGGTCACTCAGAAATATTTCCCCCCTTTTCACACAGCAGTGTTGCATCTAAAAGGTCCTAAGTTGAATGCCACCTACATCAGTCATTTCACAGCACTGGGGGATAGTTCACCCAAAAATGAAAACACTGTCATCGTTTACTCAACCTCATGTTGCTTCAAACCTACATGAATTATTCTCTTTCACTGAACACAAAATGAGATAGTATTATTACTATTACTATTATTAGTAGAAATGTTCAAGTTGCTTAGCATACAGACAGCAGTTGTCAATCTCCAAAAATTATGAAAAAAAACACAATTTAATAATTATATTCAAATATTTAAGTAACTAGTCATTGAAAATATTCCTCCCTGTAGTTAAAATATAATTTATTCATGCTCGTTTTGTAAAGCCTTCCAATTCAAATACGAGCCTTTTAATAAAATGTTATTAAAGTGTAAGAATATTTCACAATACTATTTTATTTGATACATTTTTGACAGAATTTATCACATAAATGCAGCCTTAGTGAGCAGAAGAGTTTTTTCAAAAATACAAAAATATCTTTCCAAACCCAATCTTTTGAACAGTAGTGTACACGCATGGACAAATACAAAAATTTATTTATTGACATTGACTGAAGACCTGCATACAGTATATGTGTGAGCATAGATGACAGTTAATGGTTTATAATTAACAGCCTAAAGTCTCTTCTGCTGTATAAGCGCATCAAATATTAAAGAGCCTTCATAGAGACCCACAGTGTTGTTTACCGCAACCGCCCCCCCCCTATCTCAGGTTAGGCAAAGTCCGCAGAAACAAAAAGTCAGACCATCTAGAAGTAGAGCCCGACCGATATGGGTTTTTTGGGGGCCGATGCCGATACCAATATTAGGGAATAAAAAAAGACCTATACCAACATATCGGCCGATATTATTAGTGTAGGCGATATTTCTAGTCACAGTAGAGTCGAAAAGTTTGGACACAATTCCAAGTTGACTGGTATGACTGTTAGATAAATACGCAGTATATAGCCCTACATAAAAGAAGTATATATATAGTGGTATAATATATTATTCTATCTAATATTACTATAGTACTATATACAATTATATTATATATAAAACAAACACACAAAAATTTTTTTGCAATGATCACTCGAATGTGATGATCAAACACTTATAATGATTTGACAAACATAGGCCTATGTAATGGAGGCGGGGTATTTAACAATTTAACAATAAACTATTATTCAAAATGAGTCTGACATCAGAGCACTTAACAGTAAACTTCACTTCACTTATAAATAACTTAAATAACACAAATAAAACAAAATATGTATAACTTGAATTAAGAAATTAAACAAAGTAACTGTGTAGGGCAAGCAAGCTACAGCCAAACCAACAGGGGCAGGTTTATGCAAGAAGCACAGCTTTTCCAAATGTAAACATCTAAAATTAATAAATAATAATAATTAAAAAAAAAAAAATTTTCACAACTCTGGGTTGTGTATTTTTCTGGAACCAAATGAACATGCGACCTATTCGTAGTCAAATCGTCTGTTCTGCAGTTCAGTATTCACAGACAAGTCTAATAAAGACTAACGGTGTATTTATTCATCAAAAATATGACAAATTCCATGAAATTCCACATTATACAGTAAATTCAGTTTTTATGACTGGATTCCACGATTCCGTCCATGTTTTCTGCATCTGCGGAAATCACAGGGCCCTACTAATGTAGCAAACGAATATGATAAGCTCATTGTGAGTAAAAGACGAGGGCATTGTTGTTTATTTACTGAGCATTGAGTCTCTCCAAGTAGGTGACAACGTAGCGTTAAATCACTATTTAACAGACTCAAGCCACCACCGCATTGCCGTCTGTTGGACTGCAGAAAGATAATAACTTTTCAATCTGCTATGTTACTGACTAACTATGCTGACACCGTGTCTGCGCTGTAACAGGACACGACGAAGCGACCGTTGAAAATCATTTGAACTGTCAGCACGTCATAAATAGAACGAGACATCAGTTTACTGCATCCAGTGCAATAAATTCACTGTTATTCAATGGGTTCTCTTGTCTACGAGCGGCCGCGAGCGGCCAACAAAATACAATATGACTTTCTATTGAGAGTTGTGTTTAGCATAGCCTGTGCGATGTGAGTGCGATCCCAGTGTGATAAGAGATGAGTTCTGGCGCGGCGACGGTATAAACACCAATGCATTGACTGAGTGGCTGAGATCAGCTCCGGTGGCCGTAGCACAGGCTTTAATGCGCCACAGACGCGTGCCTCTGTGATTGCGCGAGCAGCTTAGCTCTCAACGTCACGAATGTCTGCTGTTAAAAGATGAGCCATCCATTCATCTATCATCATGCAAAACTAAGAATTAGAATCATGGTAATGTGACGATCAAACATAGGTGCGGGTGGGTGGCGGGCGGATAATTTGAAGCAGCGGACTTGGGTAGCAAACAATGGAGAGTGCTCTGCTGGACAAACTAAGTAATTACACCATTCAGAATCATTTAATCTGCGTTATATGTTCTGTAAAAAAAAGTTCATATCGGTGGCATATTCGCCGATACCGATATTTCGGCAACAGGCTCATATCGGCCGATAATATTGGCTAAACGATATATCGGTCGGGCTCTAATCTAGAGGGACCACATATAGTTTCAACAAACACAAACAAGTCTGTGTCAGCAGCCATATTTCGGAGGCTGCTTCGATTTACATTGTATTTTTTGCCTTTAGCTGGCAAACATATCGTAAGAGTTTAAAAACAATTATACTGTAAATGTTTATATCATTGTGCACATTCATCATGTTTATTTCAGCAGAGTTTCTATCAACCTTTCTCACATTAACACAAACACCTCTCTCTCACACACAAACAATTTCTCATTAGTGCCAATAGTCATTATATATGAACACATTTTCATTAAAAACCTTTTACTCAAACTCTGACAACTAACAATGAGCCGCAACGTTTTGACGAACACGCTTAATTCTCTATCTCTCTCTTTTTAATGCATCGATATCATGCTGTTGCCATGCCGATTATGAAACACCATGACAACAAGGTCAATATAGTCAGCAAAGCGGCACACAGCAAATACACAACAGGGGCAACATTCATCAACTTAACATTTTCTAACAGACAGGACAACATATCATGTGAACATCAATTATGGAGGAAGCAAACACAACCACATGACTATGTCAAGAAACTCTAAAATCCAGTGAAATAGCAGAAGTAGGACTAAATGTGAAGGCATTCAAGTAAGATTTAATACACAGTAGATTCAAGAGCCTAAATAGACTTTTACTATGTGGGCCAATGCTCATTTTATTGGCCTTTTTATTAATTTATTAAAAAAATTAAAATTCACACATACAATTACTGTTTTTAATTAGTTTTTTGAATTAAAATTCATTTGAATATTATTGGGGGGTAAAAATGGAAAGTTAAAAATGTCAGGTTGCTACAACTGCCCTGATATCATAATGAAGAAAATTTTATTTTCATTATTTATTATTACAATTATTATTAAGACTCATATTAGTTATAGTTAATTTAGCAAATTTGTTTTCCAATAACCATTTAATACTCTCACCTCAATTTAAGACGTTTTCAGCATATTTTCCACCAAAATTAACACAGAATTTGTGAAAAATTATTTCTGCTAATCAACAAAAGAATAGATCTAAAAGTTGCATTACACTGAACCAAATTAAAGACTGTGAGTGACATATTCTGTGCATTAATTCCTGAATCACTTGAAAACAGATTTTTTGATCAACATAATGGAAAGGTTTGGCAGATCTTCATGTGCTGAATATTTTGGATGAACATCCCTTCCACATTTTCTGCTTTTATGCATCAAATAACATCTGTGTTAATATTTGTCATTTCTTTTTCTCTTGCCTCTCTAGACAATGAGCAGCAGTTCTCTCCAAGAGGGGCATTCCTGCCCTTAGAAACCTCAGTTCTAAAAGAAACAACAAAAGACAGAACAGCTTGGACTTTTTTAAACAAACTTCAGCAAATATAGTCACAGAAAGAGGAGCCAGCAGAAATGTCCAAGGGTGATGACTGAGAAAAGGTTTTTGAAAAGGAATTTTGGAGGGTACAGTAGATATTTGGCACTATCAGCGTGATTATTTTGGCCCGGAAAAAGAGAGAAAACAGGGGAGAACACGAATTTAATCCAGGCATGAGGAACCACCCTTAAACAAAAAGATCAGAGGAGTTGGAGCATGTTTTGACTAGAGAGCACAAGTCATGGAACATATTTAGCACTCTCAACATAATTCACTAATTACAAGAAATTAGGTTAAAGATTCTTCAGGTTAGCTGATTGCAAAATTCTATATACAAATGTTCACACTTGTCTACAGTACACTATGGTCAGAGCCATTGCCATTAATTGTCCACTATCAAGCTAATGGGAAAGGATCATGATTTTCCACTTTATATCAAAATTATAGATATTTAATGGAGCCAATATGTACAGCATGTGCTTGAGAAAATGTTGATATAAAAACCTTAATTTATTGAAATGACTCATCCTTGTTTACATGCACATACTTTTTTCTGCAGTGCTGAATCAAATAAATTTGTCTTTCATACATGTTTGTTTTGTTTTTTTTTTTTTTTTAAACTATATTAGGTGAAGGTTTCTCATTCTGTTAGAATAAATTGTACTAATGCTCTAGGTAACTACTTGTGTAAATCAGTAACCACAGTCTATAAATAAAAATTACTTTTTCAAAAGGCACTAAATATAAAGGAACTCATAAAACAATACACGTTCTGACACTAAGGATAGCATGATATCCAGGTACCGCCTAACTTCATACAAAAACTCTTGGGGCAGATGAGGTCACCTTATGTGAAGATGAGAAGAAGCAGATCTGACCGGTCACCAGATGCCGAGGGCATTGGTTTCAGAGGAGATTGGAATGGCAATTTGGCTTTCATATCATATGTTTCACAAAATGGCAAAACTAGGTTCCAACTAATAAAAAATCAACTAAAATAAATAATACACAAGATATCACAACATTGCTAAGTATTTAAAAATACTTTTAAACAAATGTATTTAAAATTTCAGTTTCAAAGCTATATATACGGTATTATATATATATAGATATATAATATAGATTATATTATATAAGATATATACACACGCACGACACACAAATGAGCAATGTATATTAACGTATAGTTAATAAAACCGTTTTTTAAATTAAATTAAGGATTGCAGAAATGAGTACACCCTATATTTAATTCAGAAAATGTGTAATATTATAGTACTTAGTATGTCCTCCATAATTTTAAGTATACTGCTCTGACCCTTCATGGCACTGAGTGCACAAGTTCATGACAGATTTTCACATCTGTGCCGTTTAACTCCTGGAGGACGACCTCCTTAAACGCTTTGGTCTTTAATGGGGAGTTTTGCTCATCTCATATCTACAGAATCCCCCACAGCTACTCAAGAGCGTTAAGATTGAGTGAAATACATATCCACTGAAGGATTTTCAACTCGGGAGAATGAATATCTTCATTGTCATGTTAAAAAAAAATGCCCAACAATGCAGGGAATGAGAAGAGGGTAGCATCTTCAGTTTCAGGTTTTGGTATTACATCACACAGTGGTGTGTGAACTCATGCCAGCGTTGATAAAGCACAACTCCCTCACACCTTCAGCACTCATACATCCCTATAGAAGAGCTTCACAAACACTGAACATCACTGTGGGAACCAGGCACTTCTCTCTGTACCCCTCCTCTAGCAACACCAGAACATTTAGGATGCTTTTGGATCCAAAATGATTGACTTTGGCTCTTGAGACCAGAGTATGGATTCCCAGAAATCTATATTTTGTAAATATGAGCCTTGGAAAATGTTAAATGAGTTCATTGTGCTTTGGCTACAGTAGGGAGTTTCTGTGATGACAACAACCATGCATGTCACTTCTACATGCTGCATCTTACTCTGTGAGATAAAATGTCACTCTTTTCACAGCTTTTGCCAGCTCAGACACTTTCACAGTGTTTCTCCTGCTCTTTTTCTAGCAAAAATCCACTCATTACTAAATGGGAGCTTTTAAGTGACAGCGCTGTATTATTTTCAGGGGCCTTTCACAAGTTGCAGTGTTTTTAATTCTGTTGGTATTTGGCGATATTTTCACACTTTTGTTAAAGCGAAGAATTTCGGTTATTCCTCTTGTACCATTTTTGTTTTAGTTGTAACTTTAGGAGGTAGTGGGCTCATTGTGCAGACACAAAGGATGTTGAGTTGAGTTAAAAAAGTGGGGATTTCTTTGAATAATTTTTAACATCTTCATTTGGTGAACGAGCAAGAAGACTTGTCGGGGCAATATTAGATCTCATAAAAAACCCTAGCGGTGTTTCTAAGCAAAGAGTAGGCTGAATTGTTAGTTACAAGGGGGTGTACTCATTGTAGTGCTGTGCACTGTACTATATATATATATATATATAGACAGTTGGGTACAGAAATTACGTCAGGCCCCCTTAAATGTTCACACTCACTTTGGTGTATAGTGGCGCCATTATCTAAGGAATGCATTTAAGTCAGTTTTTTTCATCAATGTACACACAGCACCCCATATTGACAGAAAAAACACAGAATTGTTGAAATTTTTGCAAATGTATTAAAAAGAAAAACTGAAATATCCCATGGTCCTAAGTATTCAGACCCTTTGCTGTGACATACATATATTTAACTCAGGTGCTGTCCATTTATTCTGATCATCCTTGAGATGGTTCTACACCTTCATTTGAGTCCAGCTGTGTTTTGATTATACTGATTGGACTTGATTAGGAAAGCAAAACACCTGTCTATATAAGACCTTACAGATCACAGTGCATGTCAGAGCAAATGAGAATCATGAAGGTCAAAGGACTGCCTGAAGAGCTCAGAGACAGAATTTTGGCAAGGCACAGATCTGGCCAAGGTCACAAAAAAATTTCTGCTGCACTTAAGGTTTCCTAAGAGCACAGTGGCCTCCATAATGGAAGATGTTTGGGATGACCAGAACCCTTTCTAGAGCTGGCCGTACGGCCAAACTGAGATATCGGGTGAGAAGAGCCTTGGTGAGAGGTAAAGAACCCAAAGATCACTGTGGCTGAACTCCAGAGATGCAGCTGGGAAATGGGAGAAAGTTGTAGAAAGTCAACCATCACTGCAGCCATCCACCAGTCGGGGCTTTATGGCAGAGTGGCCCGAGGAAGCCTCTCCTCAGTGCAAGACACATGAACACCCGCATGGAGTTTGCTTTAGAAGAGAACACCTGTACACTGGATCTCGATCCCAGAGGAGGTGAGAAAAGATTCTCTTGGGTGGGATGCACGACCACGAGTATGTAGAACTTTTTGGATCCTTAATGTATTAGGGTAGGTGTGGAGGGGAGAAGACCCAGGACTGCTCCTCCACCGGTCCAATACGTCCCAACGTGAAAGCATGTTGGTGGACATGCATCATGCTGTGGGGGTGTTTTTCAGCTGCACGGACAGGACAACTGGTTGCAATCGAGAGAAAGATGAATTCGGCCAAGTACAGGGATATCCTGGAAAAAAACCTTCTCCAGAGTGCTCAGGAACTCAGGAGCTTGTGACTGTTTCTTGAAGGTCCCTAGCCAGAGCCCTGATCTATAGAAGTCCGCAAACTTGAGCATTGTCTATGGAGAGGACCTAAGACAATGCTGTCACCACGTTACCACGCAACCTGACGAATATGGAGAGGATGCGCAAGGGAGGGATGGCAGGGTAGCCCCAGAAGTCCAGGTGTGAAACTGGTTGCATGCTGCCAGTAACAAGATCATGGACGGTATAGATCAAAGGGTGTTCTACTAAATACTGCGCACAGGGGCTTGAATACTTAAGGCGTGTGATATTTCAGTTTTTTCTTTTTTAATAAAATCTGCAAAATCTCAGCAGACAAATCTCGTGGTTGTTCTGGTCACATAGGGGTGCTGCTGTGTAACGCATTAATGGAAAGACCAAGTCAATTGAACTTGAAAATGTTTTGGGCAAGATGGCTGCATATAACAAACGAGGTGAAAAATTTTTAAGGGGGTCTGAAGAGCTTTCGACCTCACTGTAGGATTATATGTATACAGGGTACGCGAACAGTATTCGAGAAGCCCCCTTACACATTTTCACTCTGTGTTATGAGGGCAGCCATGGCTAAATCATTAAGTTCATGTTTGTTTCCGCATTAATGGTATCACACAGCACCCCTATGAGCAGTAGAAAAAAAGAATTGGTGACATTTTGTCAGATTTTTATAAAACAGCAAAAACTGAAATATCCATGGTCCGAAGTATTCACGGACCGCTTGGTCAGTATGTGAGTAGAAGCACCCTTTTGATCTAATACAGCCATGAGTCTTTGTGGGAAAGATGCAACAAGTTTTTCACAGCTGGATTTGGGGATCCTCTGCCATTCATCCTTGCAGATCATCTCCAGTTCTATCAGGTTGGATGGTAAACTGATTAGTTTGGGTTTTGGTGGTACGTGTGATTGGTGGACCAGCCAGTGTTAGGGCTCTCCTGGAGATGCCGTCAATTGGGTTGTGTAAAGTCGAGGGCTCTGGCTGGGGCCTATTACACAGAACGAAGTCAGGGCTAGAGTTGGTTTCGTGAGGGTATTGCCAGCTCCCTGCGGGTTAGTTTTAGTGTGGGGCTGTGTGGTAATTGTCTTGTTGGAAGGTAAACCTTTCGCTCGCCACTAGGGTGTGAGAGGGGCCATGTCGTTCGTGATGGGCGCGACGCTCTTGTGGAGGGAGCCTACCTTAGGTGAGCGTTAAGGGGGGTAAGGTTTTCGTCCTCCGCAGGAGTATTCTCCGGTTGTGCGTTGTGTGGGGGTCTCGGTTCCGGTCCGCGATTCAGTATTCTTCCTCGATTGGCAACGGTCAGTCCGTCCCGGTGTCTCTAGCAGCGTGAATGAACACCACCACGGCGATGTATGGTGCTTCCCAGCCCCAACCATGCTTCAGGTGGGACTGTATTGGGGTCAGAGGTGTGAGCCGTGCGCTGAGGTTTCTCGCCCATCAAGCCTACTGCTTAGAATTAAGTGCCAAAGAAGTTCTGAGTCTTGGTCTCATCAGACAAGAGGAATCTTAGTGTGAGGTTGCTCAGCAAACTTGGAGTCCTCTAGGGGTTTTTGGGACGGCGACAGTAATGTCAGTCCTATTTGCGGGGCGTTTTCAGCGTTTATTTGTGTTGCTTACACACTCTGCCATAGTATGAGACCCCGGTGGTGGAGGGCGTTGAGTTGATGTGGTGATCTCTTCTACAACTGTCTGTCCCAATCTCCGACGGCAGTCTATGGAGGCTAGCCACAGTGAATCTTTGGTTCTTCTTTACCTCTGATGCACCCAAGGCTCGTCTCCCCCGATATATAAGCCAGTGGTTGGCGCTCGGCGACTGGCATCGGCTAGGAAAGGGTTATGGGCCGCCAAGATACGTCTGCTTCGCGATTGAACGGTACTGGAGGCGCGCACTGTGCTCTTAGGAACCTTAAGTTTAGCAGAAATTTTTTTGTAACCTTGGCAAGATCTGTGCCTTGCCACAATTCTGTATCTGAGCTCTTCAGGCAGTTCCTTTGAACTAATGATTCTCATTTGCTCTGAGCGAGCACTGTGAGGCTGTAAATTGTGCTTATATTATCGACATCCGGTGGTGTGGCTTGTTCCTAATCAATGTAGCAATCGTCGTAGACCTGTAGCATGCAGAGACACAGCTGGATCAATTTGAAAGGTGGGTGATAGAGACCATCTCAAGGGAGTGATAGGGAAGAAAGGGGCAGAGTCACAATGAGTTTTTAATTATACGGAGTGTCACAGCGTACCAAATGGCTAGCTGGCTGAATATGCTTTGGCTGAGCCAGTGATATTTCGCAGTTTTATCGTTTTGTAATTTAATACCTGCAAAAATTGTATAGCCAAGTTCGTGTTTTGGCAGTCAATTATGGGGTGCGGCCGTGTGTACCAAGTAATGACGGGGGAAAGAAAAATTAAGTAACTGCTTTTTAGCAAATGGCTGCCATTTATAACAACCGATGTGAGTGAAAAATTTAAGGGGGTCTGAATACTTTCCGTACCCCTTATATATAGCACTGGATATATGGCTGGGCGATATAGCTAAAAAAATGTATCAATGATATAATGTTTCATATCGTTCGGTATCGATAATTATTAAATTTTTATAACCTTTTTTATAGCAAAGAGCAATAGAATTTTTTTTTTAAATTTAACCACAGTATTTACAATTAACACAATTTGAGACAAACAAATATTTTTTTTGTTTTAACAAACACAATAAAAAAAATGTAATAAATATCTAATTTCTAATGTTTTATATGCAGATTAAATAGGTCTTTATTGTATAGGTCTAACTGTCTCCCGAGGCCACAGGAGGGCTCAGTGAGCAAAATAATGTAGCGCATTTAGAAAGTAACTATAAAAACGTGCATTACATTTAAATTAACTCATAAAAATCTAATATAATTTCGTAAGTTGCATAAACAATTATGAACAAAACAGCATCATGTATTTATGCATTGCTTAATCTAAAGAGCCGAAGCGCCATTCACACAGATTGCATTTAAAAACATATGAGACACTGTGAAAAGGAATAAACCTCCACAAATTTGTGGCGTGTTTTCTAAAAGTTTAAACAGTTTCTAATTTTGCATGGCTTTCTAAACATCTCTTGTGTGAGACGTGAATGCATCAGTTATATTTGTCCATCTAAAAATGCGCTGAATATGCATTCTGTGTGAATGGCTTGGTTTCGGTTTTAACCCATTCAAGATCTTCTCCGCATTGAGCTTCTATATTTCTCTAATATTTTGAATGAATAACGCAGCAGCGGCGCGTCTCGTGGGCTAGACTAACAAAACATTAAAATGCAACAACGTCACTTACATCATCACCGCATCTCGCGCGCCCTGATGCACACCTAACATTCAAATGCAATTGTTTATTTTAAATTCGACTAATATTATTTTTTTTATTCACAATCTCCTCATCACAGGCAGGCACAGGCTGATTTCAGCATGTGTTTGTGTTTGTGTGTTCTGTCTGCGTCACTCATAGCATGTGCCTATATATCGTGCGTTATATCGAACATTTTTTCTATCGATATCGAAGAAGGTGTACCGTCGATAAATATCGATACCGTGTTAGTCGCCCAGCCTAATATATATATATATACTATATATATTTATATATATATATATAATTATTGTATTAGATATATCATAGGAATACTATATATATATATGATACTTCTGTTAAGATCTGGACAGTTGAGCTGCAGCATCACAGGGATTAGAATTGATGTCTTCCAGCTAAAGATTTATGAATTTACTTTATCTTGTGCATTATATATAAACTACTTTTGTATTTGATGTTATTTTGAATTTTTAGATAACAGCCATTATTTTACTGAATGAAATTTCTTTCATTCAGTTTTTATATTGTTAAAAAAAATCCTCTGCAAAACAATCCCAGAGAGCAAATGATGCCACAAATTAATTCCAGACAGCAAAGTTACAGGTCCACTCAAGTAATGTTTCCCTCATTAAAAAAAGTTAGAGATTCCTGACAAGCAGTTATTTATTTCTGCTTGCTCTCTCTGGGGAGGGTGGAGGAGAACAGAGGTATTATTAGCACCGTTCATCCACAATATCGATCCTGAAGCTTGGGTCTTACAGCTGAAGAAATAAAATAGGTTTTAGATCTGTCAAGATGAGCATCTTAAAAAACTCAATCTGAAAATATGTATTATTCATTACAATGATTAAACAGATAGTCTCGCCCCAAACTCACGCTATTGGTTGAGCCATAGCTGCTGTGTCAGGCTAGTCAGGATGTTCATACAGAGCAAAAGTGTTTATACTTTTCATTGTTGACATGCTGTACATCTGTATGACATTTTAAACTGGGAGAGGAAAGTATTTTAGCATTGAAAAATACACTTGAGCTTTTACAAGGGGCCGGGACTGGGGGGGGGGGGTTGGGAAATAATATCAACACACCAGGGAGAAAAAACATTGAGTGAGAGTTAAATAAAGGGCAACAGGCTTCACCTCATTAGCTGTAACTGTTCTTTTTTCATAATTGATCTCATCCATCCACCCTTTCAACACTTGTTCCCACTCATCAACCATTTTATTACACTTTGACATGATGTTCCCATATAAGAGAGGACAGGATGCTTCAAAATAACTGCATGAATAGACTAAATACAAAGCCCTTAACAGGCAGACATCCATCCATTTATCCACATGTCTCCGATCAAAATTAGAGAACAGGGAATCTGTTAGTGTTCACAGTAAATCTGCCATAATATGCCTGCTTTTGCTTGCGTTTTGCCTCAGATCCAATAGCTGGATTGTCAAACAGACTGACTCTGCTGTATTTATGACAACCATAGATCACATCCAAGTTCGTCACCAGTTAAAATACCCTCACCAACGACCCTCTGCTGACATTAAATGAAATAAAAACTTGTGTGATTTATGTTAAGTGTTCCCACAATAACAACAGCAACCAATCAGCGTGTATCAAGGGGACCAGTGACAGATCGTGAGCTGGTGAATCGGCCAGCAGTAAAGGACTCATGAATCATGGGCTCAGCCTGTTATCACTACATCTACTGCTATATGCTGCATTAGTTCTCACAAAAAATGTCCAGGTCAAATTTCAACCCTAAATAAAACAAAGACATTAAGGCATTATATTTTGCACATTAAACCTACTTTTAGGACCTTTAAGAATTAACTGTGACATTAATTTCCTGACACTTACAGATACCCCCAAATTATCATTACAACAATAATAATTATAATAATCATAATAAATCTCATTCCATTACTGTAATGTGAAAATAATAATAAAACAACTGCAAATTATAATTAAGTTTTATAGAAATTAGGAATTGTGAAAGAAAATCTTATAGTAACATTTTATTGTTAAAAAACCTAAATTAATCAATGATAATCTGACCCACGACCTAATTTGCTACACAAACCTCAAAGTATGTGTATTTTAATTAAATATTAAAATTTGTATTAAATATTTCAAAATACAGTTTAATGACAAATAACAAATATCCTAATACTTTTTTCACTAACCATCTCTAGGTGTGGCAAACACCTAGTTAAAAAGTTAATTTTGTACGGTGTTTAAACATCATAGTAATATTTGTTCTGTTGTCTTTAATTGGTTCTTATTTAAGTATTGGTAAGTTATTTATATCTTTTATTATATAAGGAGACAGGCTGTCTCTCTGTCCATCACATCAGGCTCATATTACACATAAAAACACAACAAATGCAGGGATCCATGAGGGAGAGAGAGGCTTTCCCCACACAGTTAGATAGACAGGCTGCAAAAAGTCAAGATGAATCCTGGAACAGAGAGGCTATGAGTAATCCAACTCCTTTAGACACACAAAGATGCCTTAGAGTCTCTGAGTCAGAACTCTAGACTGAATTCTTCTTAGCCCTTGTTCCATTGATTGTTTCAGAAAGCTGCCAATATACCCCAGACGCTCTAGTGAGACAGAAGCGGCTCTGAGGTCTCTTAAATACGACACTCACAATATTGGCTCAAACATGAGATCACAACTCAAATCTAAAACGGCAGTATGACTCAAATTCATGGCACAACATAAAGAATGGCCCCATGGCCAGCGTGAGAAAAATAGGAGCACCTGACCTGTCCATTTGTCCTATCCGGCTAATGCTTTAATGTCACACTACATCTTTTGTTTGAAATTCTGATGTATTTTTGTACCTTACAAACATTCTTCTGATATGTACTAAACATTGTTATTGAACATTGTTATTGTGATGATTTAAATATGTCACCAAGGGGAAGTTACCAAGGGACCGAGATTGCAAGAAATTGCGAGAATGGCCTATGATAAAGAGCATCAGTTAGCATGGGTTGAAAGATATAAACAAATCGATAATGCTTCACGTAATATCATATATTGTTTCATGACAAACATGAATAGATTTTAAATAAAACGTGTTGCTAAAAAAGTTACTCAACACACATTTGTTGGAGAACTACTGGCGCAACCAGCAGAAAAAGAAAAATGGATACTGATGGATAAACAAGAGTAACATCTGAAAACAGCATGTTTTAGACTTTGCTGGAATTGCTGGAGAATGTAAGTTTTTCTAGATGTTTTTGAAAAAAGAAATCAGTCCCGATAACTGTCCCGAACACCTGGAAGTGTGTTTGCATATGTGGTTACCTTAACACCTGAAGTGACCCCATCCTCAGTGGTGCTCTGCCCATTCTGAAAGAGAAATAGAAAGAGATTTCTGTATATATGTATATATAGTACTAGCTTGGTTACAACAACTTATTCTTTACTACTTTCCATAATTAAGAATGATAGTCATCAAAAATATGAAAACGCAAATGGAAGTATGAAAATTTTACAGTAACCACAAAACTTCATGAGGTGCCATGTGGGAATTGTTTTAAATGGTTTAATGTTTCTTCAACATCATGTTTAACTCCATTAATTTGTTAAACTCCATTTAGTTGTATGCAAAATCATTGCAATCCCTTGGCCTTCAGAGTAGTGTACATAAACATGGTTCAGGAATGCTTACAGCTGGATCCTCTGGCTTATTATCATGAGAACTGCCACAGCACGAGTGTGCGCATGTGTGCAGGCATGTACTTGAAGGCTCACAGCTGCTGTGGTGTCAAAATCATATAAGCGTGTTATGCCTAGATGACATAATCAACGGCTCCCAGGGCATTTAAACAGGCTTGATTCCTTATATACACTCACATACACACTTTCTTTCTGTGAATGTGCCTGAGCATCTGTTCTGCCCACAAGCTTCAGACGTAATTCCATAACATAGATTTCACTGTGCAGCACTAATAAAATACATTTATTTTATAATTTATGCATTGTTTATACATTACCTTCACTAGGTTAGTAATTAATTAGGTTTTGAAGATTTTACACCGACTGCACACTTAAAACCCTGTGTTAAAATCACCATAAAATCTAAATGGACAATTATTATTTTTTTATGGAACATTGCAAAATATTGTTTTCTTGTCCAGCTGTGCAATTGTGTATTTAATGGTCTTAAAGAGTCTGAAATATACAACAAAATAAATTTTCTACAGTCCATACAATTAGTGCATTTGCCATTATGGTTCAAGATGGTATGGTATAGTATGGTATGGTTCTGAAAGAAAATACCAAATAACTTTGCATAATTCTTTAATATTTAATGAGGTAGGTTATTATTGGTTGACTGTTGCTAACAGCTAACAAAAAGAACAAAATAAACTTTAGCCAAGGTTTTAAGCGTAAAAACGCATACAGAGGACTAAAAATAAGACTGAGCTCATGTCTGAGCTCGGCCAACATTAAGTCCCTTCAAAAAAAAATAATTTTTTTAACTCTTCAGGTGAGAGCAAACCACAACCCATCCAGAATCAAAACACATGTAAAATACATGTAAATTCTGTAAAAAAAAACATGTAGACTGCACTTCCTCATGCTATTTCCCCAACATTTCTCCCTTATGAGAAGCATTCACCTGCATGACGGCCAGTTTATCACAACTAAACAATTACTTCATTTATTTCTTAATGCACACACAGTGAAGTTCTGTCAGTCTCTATTCCTTACAAACATTTAAACACTTAAAAACAAAGAGAGAATGTGTGTACTGTTTATTCATTTTCTAAATATGTAGAATTACCAGGATGGCCGACTGATTTCTGCAGTTCAAACTGTGAATTCTCTCATGAACCGGCAGAAAAACACACAATCACATCCTGCACAGGCTATTGCTTTCAATTTCATTCAATACAGAACCTTGAGCAAGAAGAAAAGGAAATGAAAGAGACAAAAATAAAAAGAATTGGAGGAAGGAAGAAAACACTTCTAGCTGCTCAGAGAAAAACATAAAACGGACAAAAATCAAGGATTCCTCACATGCAAAGTCAGAGCCTTATTCATTTATGCTGAATTCGGATCGATTCACTCAAGTGTTCTCGAAGTTATGAAGACTCATCTTAGAAAAGCTCTGGTTTACCGTCAATGCCACTTTTGACGACACAGAGGTCCAAATAAAGAAGTTTCCTTGGTAACTGGAAAGACCTTCAGACATTTGTCTCTAAATTGTGAAGTGAGACTTCTGGCCATCCACAAACACTTAAAAAAATACATTTATAAAAAAATACACTTATAAAAATAACAACAAAAAAATACACCATTCACAATCGTATTGCACAAACCCAAACAACCAAAATTTAACCAAACAAACAAAAAAGTCCTAAATGGCTATAAATAACTTTGCTTCATAAGACCTCAATATCATAAGGACTAACGGCTACTCATTTTGTGCTGCCTGTATATGCTTTTTTTGACTCTCAAAGTGACGGCAGCCGTGGACTTGCAATTTATGAAACACCAAGGACCATGGTTTCAACTAAATATCTTCACTGTTTAACTGTATAAAAAAAATCTTGTATGGCCTGAGGGTGAGTAAATCAACAGCAAATTTTCATTTTTGGGTAAACTATTCCTTTAAAAATGAAGTGCGTAATTTTTTTTGATGTTATAATACTTAAATTATAAATCCTTATCTACAACTTATCTAAAGTAAGCTTTTCTCATCAAAAAAATAAATAAAAATAAAAACCAGACAGTATCAAAACATTGTTTGAGCATCACGACCAATGGCATAAGTTTGGAGCAACACTATCTACCAAACAATGGAAGACATTATTTTTGCAATTTTGTTTTATGACACTCGTGGCACAGAAATTAAACACTTCAGCTCGAATATATAAGCTCAATTAAACAAGAACTGATATGCACTAGGGATGGAATGATTACCGGTTTCACGATAAAATGCCCTGACGGTTAGTATTACCGTTTAAAATTTAATTATCATCAAAACCGTGTTTGATTATCGCGATTTTGAAAACTTGCGGTAAATCCTGTCCAGCATCAGTGTGACGCAGAAGCAGCATGCAGTGCTGTTGTTGTTGTTTTTTTGCACGAGACGAAATGGCGGAAGGCAGTGACAGCGCTCGGGAGATTTTCAGCCATCTAAGAGGACCAAATCGGTGGTCTGGTCGTATTTTGGCTTTTACAAGAGTCCTGAAGGCAATTTAATCGAGGACGGTCACCCTGTCTGCAGATCTTGCAAGAAGAAAGTCGCTGCAAAAGGGGGAAACGCATCAAATTTGCTCAGTCATCTTCGTGACCACCACCCACTGTTATATAGCGAATGCAAGGTAACGTTTACCTCAATACCAAAACTAACTGGGCAAATAATTGGACAAAAAAAAATATTGATTAGAGATTAAATATTTCGTATCTCACTTGTTTAACGCAAAGCTTATGCGAAGAAAAATTTGCAGCAAGTGGCTTTGAGCCAAGACAAACAAACGTTCAAACTATAAGGTTGACATTTAAGGGATAATGTATTGTATATTCATAGTTAACTTATTACATGGATTTTTTTTTTGTTTACCTAAAATAATATATAAATACGGGGATATGAAATATTGAATTGAGATTAATGTTTTGAAATCTTACCGGTTTATAAATCCATTATGAGCAGTGTACAAAACAATCGTCAGGACAATATGATCACTACAGCAAAATTATAGTAGTATTAATACAAAATTCCTCCGATTTCATTTTCAATACAAACAAAAACTGAGGCGCAAGACGGCAAGCTGCATTTGAATGAAACAATAGAGAGCGCGTCCGAGCCTCTGCGGTGATACAAGAGACATGCGGCGAATTCCAAACAGAAGTGAGCATCCCTATGCCCTACTCCCTTCGAAGGGCAGAGCCCTTGAAGTGTGTTCTTTGAAGGGTGCAGGGCATTACTGTCTCGTATAAGCGTTTGGAACTCCCTTGGCGAAGGGAATGACTGACCAAATGTTACCTTGACAACGCTGCGCGTGCGTGCAGCATTCTGTACTCCATCAGTTGTTGCAAATAAATACTTATTATTATTATTATTTTATTCAAATATTGTATAATTGTCTTATTTACTATTAAATGTTTTCAAACTAAACTTGCTTACACTACAATCTTAAATCATATTTCTATCACTGAAGAAAAATATGTTGTCTTACATTAAAAGACCAATTTAATTAGCCTATTCCATTTATGTTTGTATGTGAACTCGAAATCAAACACAACTTTGCTTTAAAAAGCATCACAAAATCTCCTAACCGAAGATCACATGATCTTCAAGTGATTTATTATTATTATTATTAGGGCTTCATGTTAATTTAATGTTTTTGCTAAAAAAAGTGCATATAGCTGCTTATTGTATTTGTTGTTTGTTGATTTTTCAAATATAAAACTTATTGAAATATTTTCAGTGTATGTATCAGTTCTTTTTGAACATTTTCATCTAATTTGAACAAAACCGTGATAATATTGATAACCGTGATACTTTGGTCACTATAATCGTGATATGAAATTTTCACACCGTTACATCCCTAATCACCTACATAAATCTGGGTCTGTAATAAAACCGAATCAAGAAAATAGGCTGTGCTTAATTAAACCTGCACTCATTAACCATTACAACACCTTTGATGAATCTAGTTTTTGAAATCTTCATATTAAGATATAGGCTAATTTGATAGATGGTGTTTTGTCGCCAGGCTCTCTCCAGAAAGAGACAACAAATAATTTTTACCTAAATTACTTGAAATGTGAAAATTAGAACAATAAATGAGAAAAATAAAAATAGAATGCACAAAAATAAAAACAAATTGATGCTATTTCAAAAACAGAAAACTATAAAATCTCAGCAAAGATAAGTACATGTCTTAAAAGTAGGTGTTGCTTTAGATTATTATCTCCGGAGTTAAAGGGGCAAATGCAAATGGAATAGAACTGACAAATTCAGCAATATCGGTTTTCTAGAAAGACAAACCACAATTATTCATGGACATATAAGAAGAAAACGACACACATGACACAAGATCACGAAAACGGGAGTGGGATGTAAAATGCATAAGAAAAACTAGAGGAAAAAACTAGTGGCGGAACGATATAGTTTTTTGACGCTAATGCCGTATCTAGAAGCGATTATATAATATATTGTATGTGGTTGTGTGTACGTGTTGTATGTATAATAAACTATGAAAAAATTATAAACGCAACACATTTGTTTTTGCCCCATTTTTCATGAGCTGAACTCAAAGCTCTAAGACTTTTTCTATGTACACAAAAAAATTTCTCTCAAATATTGTTCACAAATCTGTATAAATCTGTGTTTAGTGAGCACTTCTCCTTTGCCGAGATAATTCATCCACCTCACAGGTGTGGCATGTCAAGATGCTGAGTAGACAGCATGATTATTGCACAGGTGTTGTGCCTTAGGCTGGCCACAATAAAAAGTCACTCTAAAATGTGCAGTTTTATCACACAGCACAATGCCCAGATGTCGCAAGTTTTGATGGAGCGTGCAATTGGCATGCTGACTGCCGGAATGTCCACCAGAGCTGTTGCCCGTGAATTTAATGTTCATTTCTCTACCATAAGCCGTCTCCAAAGGCGTTTCAGAGAATTTGGCAGTACATCCAACCGGCCTCACAAAAGCAGACCACGTGTAACCACACCAGCCAAGGACCTCCACATCCAGCATCTTCACATCCAAGATCGTCTGAGACCAGCCACCCGAACAGCTGCTGCAACAATCGGTTTGTATAACCAAAGAATTTCTGCACAAACTTTCATAAACCGTCTCAGGGAAGCTCATCTGCCTGCTCGTCGTCCTCATCGGGGTCTCAAACTGACTGTAGTTCGTCGTCGTAACCGAATTGAGTGAGCAAATTCTCACATTCGATGGCATCTGGCACTTTGGAGAGGTGTTCTCTTCACGGATGAATCCCGGTTTTCACTGTACAGGGCAGATGGCAGACAGCGTGTTTGGCGTTGTGTGGATGAGCAGTTTGCTGATGTCAACGTTGTAGATCAAGTGGCCCATGGTGGCGGTGGAGTTATGGTATGGGCAGGCATATGTTAAGGACAACGAACGCAGGTGCATTTTATTGATGGCATTTTAAATGCACAGATATACCGTGACGAGATCCTGAGACCCATTGTTGTGCCATTCATCCACGACCATCACCTCATTTTGCAGCATAATAATGCACGGCCCAATGTTGCAAGGATCTGTACACAATTCCTGGAAGCTGAAAACATCCCAGTTCTTGCATGACCAGCATACTCACCAGACATGTCACAAATTGAGCATGTTTGGGATGCTCTGGATCGGCGTATATATGACAGTGTGTTCCAGTTCCTGCCAATATCCAGCAACTTCTCATCAGCCATTGAAGAGGAGTGGACCAACATTCCACAGGCCACAATCAACAACATGATCAACTCTATGCGAAGGAGATGTGTTGCACTGCGTGAGGCAAAAAGTGGTCACACCAGATACTGACTGGTTCCCCCCCCCGGACCCCCCAATACAGTAAAAATGCACATTTTAGAGTGGCCTTTTATTGTGCCAGCCTAAGGCACACCTGTGCAATAAAATCATGCTGTCTAATCAGCATCTTGATATGCCAAACCTGTGAGGTGGATGGATTATCTCGGCAAAGGAGAATTGCTCACTAACACAGATTTAGACAGAGTTGTGAACAATATTTGAGAGAAATAGTCCTTTTGTGTACATACAAAAAGTCTTAGATCTATATCTATTGGGCTGCACGATAAATCGCATGCAATATATTAAAGCGCATCTTGTCAGAAAGACGGTTCTTTAATCAGCGGTAAATCTCCATCACCTGCGGGATTTCACAATGAGCAGCATTAACTACACAGAGCCGTTGTTCCCTGACGAGCAGAACAAAAAAAATACGGAATTATGACGTGGTTTTTGCGCAACTCGCAGTGAACAACGGTGTGTAGTACGGCTGTCATGTTGAAAGCGCGCAGGGTGGATGGAGGATGATTAACAGAACCGGCCTTACTGATAAGAATGTGGTTAAAATATCGATGCGATTTATCGTGCAGACCCTATATATATATGTGGGTACGGAAAGTATTCAGACCCTTAAATTTTTCACTCTTTGTTATATTGCGGCCATTTGCTAAAATCATTTTAGTTATTTTTTTTTCCTCATTAATGTGTACACACCACCCCATATTGACAGAAAAACACAGAATTGTTGACATTTTTGCGAGACTATTAAAAAGAAAAAAACTGAAAGATCTATGTCCTAAGTATTCAGGACTCTTTGCTGTGACACTCATATATTTAACTCGGGTGCTGTCCATTTTTTTCTGATCATCCTTGAGATGGTTCTACTCCTTTATTTGAGTCCAGCTGTGTTTGATTATTGGACTTGATTAGGAAAGCCACACTCCTGTCTATATAAGACCGTACAGCTCACAGTGCATGTCAGAGCAAATGAGAACCATGAGGTCAAAGGAACTACCTGAAGAGCTCAGAGACAGAATTGTGGCAACGCACAGATCTGGCCAAGGTTACAAAAAAAAATTCTGCTGCACTTAAGGTTCCTAAGAGCACAGTGCCTCCATAATCCTTAAATGGAAGACAACCAGAACCCTTCCTAGAGCTGACCGTCCAGCCAAACTGAGCTATCGGGAGAGAAGAACCTTGGTGAGAGAGGTAAAAAAGAACCCAAAGATCACTGTGGCTGAGCTAAAGAGATGCAGTCGGGAGATGGGAGAAAGTTGTAGAAAGTCAACCATCACTGCAGCCCTCCAACAGTCGGGGCTTTATGGAGACGCCAGAGTGGCCCGACGGAAGCCTCTCCTTCAGTGCAAGACACATGAAAGTTTGCAAAAAAAACACCTGAAGGACTCCAAGAAATAAGATTCTCTGGTCTGATGAAACCAAGACAGAACTTTTTGGCCTTAACTCTAAGCAGTATGTGTGGAGAAAACCAAGCACTGCTCATCAACTGTCCAATACAGTCCCAACAGTGAAACATGGTTGTGGCAGCATCATGCTGTGGGGGTGTATTTCAGCTGCAGGGACAGGACGACTGTTTGAATCGAGGGAAGATGAATGCGGCCAAGTACAGGGATATCCTGGTTGAAAACCTTCTCCAGAGTGCTCAGGAACTCAGACTGGGCCGAAGGTTTACCTTCTAACAAGATAATGACCCTAAGCACACAGCTAAAATAACGAAGGAGTGGCTTCACAACAACTCTGTGACGGTTCTTGAATGGCCCAGCCAGCGCCCTGACTTAAACCCAATTGACCATCTCTTGAGAGACCTAAAAATGGCTGTCCACCAACGTTTACATCCAACCTGACAGAACTGGAGAGGTTCTGCAAGGAGGAATGGCAGAGGATCCAAAAATCCAGGTGTGAAAAACTTGTTGATTCTTTCCAAAAAAGACTCATGGCTGTATTAGATCAAAAGGGTGCTTCTACTAATACTGAGCAAAGGGTCTGAATACTTAGGATCATGTGATATTTCAGTTTTCTTTTTTAATAAATATGCAAAAATGTCAACAATTCTGTGTTTTTTGTCAATATGGGGTGCTGTGTGTACATTAATGAGGAAAAAAAATGAACTTAATGATTTTAGAAATGGCTGCAATATAACAGAGTGAAAAATTTAAGGGGGTCTGACTACTTTCCGTACCCACTGTATATATAGATATATATATATATATAAAAACATAAAGCCAAAGTAACACTCATTTTACATATAGCAAACAGTGAAAATGACATGAATATGACAGTGGGCAAAAGCATAAAGCGTAGCATAGTTTAAAATCACAAGTTTAAAGCTTGTCGATTGTGAACTTGAGGTGAACTCCTTTCGCGGCTGCCTACATCGCACAGACCGACCGTCATGCAGGAGTACAAACGCATGCCACTTAACAAGATCTCACAGCTGGATTTGACTAAGTCTGCAAGGTTTGTGAAACTAAATGTTTATTACACATTCAAAGATTTGTTTAAATGATATAAATGTGTATTGGCTGAATGCTAAAGGCAAACAAGAAAGTATTATAATATTTGCCTTTCTATTACAAATAATATAAAGACAATCATTGTATACCTTTTAAATCCTTTGTTTAACAGTTTATCTGATTATTAGACAGACTTCTATCCGTATTAGACCAAGTGTGCCGGACAAGTCCTGAAAAGTGAAGCCAAAATGTTTTGATGGCCCCCAGGTGGCTGGATCCAGTATAGGTCATAAACCCCACCCTCTCCATGTAATCTAATGGGACGTGAGACAAATAAACAATGAAATTAACCTTCAAATGAATTTTATGTAGCTTTTATCATGTTGATGTAAGTTCAACTGTTCTTTTTTTAAAGTTTGGTTATTCACTTCGCTAACTACAGTGCAGACTCTGGTCCCAAATCAGCGCAATATGTCAGCTCCATATTGAGAGACTGGCGGCTTCACTTTTCTACAGTGGAAGAGAGTGAAGATGCATCATCCATCTTTTTTTACAGGCTATGTATTAGACAGAACTGTTAAACGGCGACAGCAAACAATAAAGAGAGCGAATGTGAGCGCTGTGTGCGCAGGCGCTGCCGTTTTCAGCGCCATCAAAATAAAAGTCCCGTCTCCAACACAACAGAAAAACTTATTGGCCGATGCCGATATTTGAAAAATGCCAAATATTGGCAGATATATAGGCCTTGGCGATGTATCGGTCGACCACTAGTAAAAACACAACATAACAGATCAGGGCCGCTGGTCACATGTGGCCCTGAAACTCTTTTCCTGACAACATGATGCAAATGAAAGTGCTAAAAGAGCCGTCTGCAAATAATTAACAACATCTCTCTCATAATGAGACCATGTTACAGAAATAGCATGCAAGTAATTGGGACCAAACTGTTCCTTAAAGAGGTGAGAGGAAGTGTGTGTGAGTGTGTGTTTGAGAGAGAGAGGAGAGAAAGAGATGTGAATGGAATTAAAAGGCTTGGATTTTAAGTGACTTGGCCATTCATGAAACAAGTGCATAACAGTAGACAGAGTTGCAAAAAAGTGCAAATAATAAAACCCATCGCATAATAAACAGACTTCTCTTTTAAGAGGAAAGGAAAAGGATTAAGGTAAACAATTTGCCCATCCAAACTATTGAAGTGCAAATTCATTGGCTACTTGGAAGAAGCTAGTCAAATCAGACAGATGCAAAATGGGATATTTTGTGTGGCTGTTTCCAAAAAGTAAATAAATAAATAAATAAATAATAATTAAATAAAAGTTCCCTTAAATCTGGTTTGTAATGACCACAATGTGTTTTGTGGTTTGAATTAACGGCTGTCATGAGCATGAAACCATCAAATTTCAAGAGACCTTTAGAAAAGCCAATTTCCCTATTCAGTGTCATGCTAATGGTTGATGCCATTAATGGATTTCAATGTTTGACTTTAAAGACATTTTGGTTTCGGCCTTTGTATGAAAAAACAATTTTTGTGCCAAATTGGGTCACCAATTGATGTCCAATGAAAAGCTTGTTCCTTAAGTGAAACTAATTTAGAACCAGTGGTTTTAAGAAAACCTACAGTGCATTACAGCCCACTGATGAAGGGCTTCATTTTTTAGAACTTCGCTTTACTTGTATATGGAATATTTATAACATAACCACTAACTAAACAACCTTAAAGAAAGTACATACCTTCTACGGATGCTTGTCATTATATATATATTATATGACAAATATGCATCCATACATTTTCATCTTCAGACGTTTTCATGGTTAAAGATGAAAACGTATCAATGCATATTTGTCATTTAAACAGAACTTAGGGCATTGTTGATCATTCAGTGTATCTGTAAAAAAACAAACATTTACTGATAAGATGATAATAATGCCACTAAAAACAATATAAAAGATCTCTCTTTGTGTAAGAGTAACTAAGTTCTCTCAGCTAAGCAACGGCGAGGCGGGCACCTAAACACAAGAGTTTACGGTGCGTCAAATATGCTGTGCTGCATTGAGATTAATTGAAATAGTGTGCTTTAAATAAAGATGGCGAGCGAAACTCTCAAGCACTCAGTCAGAGTGTGGCCTAATATTAGTCCAGTCAAACATAAACTCTGCAGCTCCCTTAGACTGAAGAAAACTTATCTTGACTATAGTTGAAGAGAAGAAACTAATTTTTTCTAGCCCTGAAGGAACCAATATCAAAAGTCAGACCTGTCCCTATGTGTGACTCACGACTGGCAGATAAAGTGGGAGTTGAGTTTCTAGATCCTTCTGAAGTCCCCGAGTAGGTCATACCGTTCAGCAGGAGGAACATGCAACTAGGCCATTATGTAATCTCACCTTTAACCTACAGATCAGGTGATGCCGTTGACTGGGACACACCGGTGATATCGGAAGAAGAGAGAGAAATTTAGGGGAAAGCAATGTAAAAGTTAAAAAGAAATAAATATATAAAAGGAAGGAAATACATATGTATATAAAAGGGAAAAATGATAAATGAACGGAAGTAAATAAACATTTCAATAGATTAAAAAAAAAACAGCATGAATCAGAAATGTCAACTTGATGATTCAGGCATTTGACATGCACACAAAACATTTGTGTCTATTTCATTGTCAAACCTGACAAGTGTGTAAGGCTGCATGGAAGGAAGTTATACGAGACTGAACAACTATGAATGTGACATCAAAGACGAAGGTCTGACAGAATATGTGTGCCCTGGTTAAAAGAAAAGAAACCGACAGCAGGAGTGATGGGGAAGAAGAAAATGTAGACAGAGAAATAAAGGGTAAGGAACACAAAGAAATCACAGATGAATCAAATCATGAATGAAACCCCAAACTAATCATTAAAGGGGTCATATGATGCTGCTAAAAAGAACATTATTTTGTGTATTTGGTGTAATGAAATGTGTTTATGCGGTTTAAAGCAATCACGCAAAATTTTCCACATACTGTACATTATTGTTTCTCCTCTATGCCCCGCCTTTTTGAAATGCGTCGATTTTTACAAAGCTCATCGGTCTGAAAAAAAACAAGGTTGGTGTGCATGTGATGGAAGTATTCAATGCGTTGTGATTGGCCCGAATACCATACCTCAAGGAGTGAGACGGAAGAGACGGAAATGTTACGCCCCTCACATACTGTTGATGCCGTGTCCGGCCGGAGCGACGAGACAAAAACATTAAAACCATTACAAACGAGGCATTTGTTGCATCCAGTGGGGACATAATTATGATAATTATGGATTATACTGTATTTTAGCGTTGCGTTGCGTTGCATCGTGCCGCGTAAACATAAAACTATGTCTGCATTTGTGATCGTAGAAATGACAAACAACAAGTGCTACTCTAATGCCCAAAACTCGCGTTTGAATCATCAGTGGCTACGAAAAACACAGCGGCCTAGCGTGAGGGGAAGCCCCGGCTTAGCATGTGCTGAGGCCGGGATAGAGTGAGTTGAGGCGGGCTGGACTCCGCTTTGTCCACGGTGAAAGATGATGTATTCCCTCAGCGACCAGCACAGATCAGCTCCAGGCATGACGAAGCGGATATTGTCCTCTTTTGGAAGACCAAACAAAGTAGTTTCGCTTTCACAACTAAACAAACAGCATCTCCACAACATGGCGCTGGCAGCAACAACAAAACTACAGCGAGACTAAAAGTTACGCCTTCTTTCTTTGCGTGCACATTTGGGTGGCGTTATGCTAATATTTCCACATAGTGAGGTGGATATGTGGGGGCGTGTTCGAACGAGACGATTTAGGTAGGCGTGGTTAACTCTTAACTTTTATAAAGAATATCTATTTGGATTTGAGCCTTTAGTCTTTGCAACTTTACAGATCTTCTTTATGCACCAAGAGCTTGTAACACTCCAAAGAGAAAGGAAAAATTGAAATTGCATCATATGACCCCTTTAAAACTCTGTGATGAATTAAAGATAAATGTTTAATACTTTTAAAGAGTGAGACTCTTTGTGTGACAAGTGTTCACAGGTGGCAAGGATTTAAAAAGAGATGACAGGAGGAAATTCAGCTTTTAATTCAGATTTCCGGATCACATCATCTCCATATTCCTGGCCATCATGCGCTGCTATGCCTTCTCATGTTTCAAACCGCTGCACGCACTGACAGCTGAGACCGGAAACACACCATTTGAAAATCTGATATTCCCCTGAAACATATGCTGGAAGCATGTGGCATTTACAAAGGAAATGCAAGAACAAGAAAGCAAGTTGGAAAAATCTGACTGAATTGGATTAATATTCTTTTAGAATATGCTTTTAGAATTAATGAAGGAAAATGAAAGCATCTAGAGCAGAGCATGTCTGATCAATGTACAAGAATCCAGCAACACAATGTTTGAATTCTGTTTTTTGGCTCCATATCAGTTCAAAACTCCCAGTGAAACATAACCCCTCCCTGTGGAACAGACCGGGCCGACACACTTCCAGCAAATCTGGGAAGCTCCTGGGTTCACAGGAATAAATTTCCGGTGATGGAGCGAGAACAGAACTTGTGACTCCGAGAGCTCACAGAACGCCCATCCTTAAATGGAAGCATACAGCCTTGAATGCTTTCCTTTGTTCTCCAACATCTAATCTCCAAAGGGTTGGAAGTCCTTGTTGAACAAGCTCCAGGTTCCATGTAACTGCAGGCTTTTGAAATAACGATACCAATCATCTTTGTGCAGTATGCATGATTACAAACACACATCATTGCTGAACCCCAGAGAGGACGGCAGCCAACAAAGAGGTGAACAGCAGGTGATTTGAACAAAACCTTACCAAAAATTAATTAACTTACACTCCTCCTGAAGCAAAAGGTTCGGATACAGAGTCCAAAATTAGCACTCGCCATGTAACAAATAAGACTTTGTTGATTAAATAAAACAGTTGCCAACCAGTCAATCTGTAATTACATAAGAAACTGCAATATAGCTAATACATGTCTAAAACTGAACTGTAACAATGTAATACTTGCATACATAGACTAAAGAAAACCTTTTTCCCAGCTAATGCAACTTATTGATTATAAGGATTTTTTCTCCAGAACTTTATATGGCAGCAGATAAAAAGGCATCTTATAGTTCCACACAATGTGTGTTTGGAGGGCCCTTAAAAGGGGTCATATGATGTTGCTAAAAAGAACATTATTTGGTGTATTTGGTGTAATGAAATGTGTTTATGTGGTTTAAGGTTCAAAAAACACATTATTTTCCACATACTGTAGACTATTGTTTCTCCTCTATGCCCCGCCTTTCTGAAACGCGTCAATTTTTACAAAGCTCATCGGTATGCATAAGAGGGTTGTGCTGTGATTGGCCAGCTATCCGTGCGTTGTGATTGGCCGAATACCTCAAGCGTGTGATGGAAATGTTACGCCCATACCATATTGTGATGATGTCAGTTGGATGTCCCGAACAAGAGAGACGAGACAAACCATTAAAAACCATTATAGTGGGGACATAATTACGTATTATAATGTATAGGTATTTTTACGTGTTTGAGTGGCACGCGCATCATAACATAAAACCATGTCTGCATTTGTGATCGGAAAAACGACAAACAACACGTTATAATCATCACTTACAGTCTGTGAGTCAGAACAGCCGGCATTGTGGTCTAACGTTACTCTCCCAGGATCAGGGAACAGTCATCCATAAAATGTGCTGCACACAAATCAATATTTGGGTTGAACTGTTCTGGAAAAGTGTTGTAAATACAACTTAACCACTGAGTTCTAGTCGTGTCCTCTTTTGGAAGGTACCAAACAAAAATATTTTCGCTTTCACAATGAAATACACAGCGTCACACACGGCGGCCGGCGGGCTTGCGGCAACCCACATGTGACGACCCAGGGCTGGACTCCGCTTTGTCCACGGTGAAAGCAGATCCGGCGATCAACAGCGCGAAGTTGATGTATTTCCTCAGCGACCAGCAAAGATCAGCTCCAGGCATGACGAAGCAAATATCATCCTCTTCTGGAAGGCCAAACAAAGTAGTTTCACAACAAAACACAGCGCCTTCACAACATGGCGGCGGCAGCAACAAAAATACTACAGCAAGAATAAAAGTACGCCTTCTTTTTTGCGTGAACATTTGGGTGGTGTTATGCAAAATCTTCCCACATGTGACGTAGACATGTGGGGGCGTGTAAACGAGGCATGTTTAGTAGGCGTGGCTGACTCTTACCTTTGATAAAGTATCTGCTCTTGGTTTTGAGACTGTCGTTCTTTGCAACTTTACAGATTCTTAGAACCAAGCGATTGTAACACTCCAAAGTAGGGTCTGGGTATCGAGTTCGATACTTTTTAGGACGACGAAATACCTCGAACCAGTGAGTATGAAAAACGTCTCGTCGTTCTGTACCAAATTTCGATACCTAAGGTGTTAATCTTCATCAGGTATGTGGCAATAAAGCGCAGTGACACTAGACGGTGTGTTCGACTGAGAAGAGGTGCAGGCAGGTCGAGTCAGGGTTGATCATCCGTGAGAGCGATTCGAAAGCGCACGGAGCAGTCTGCTCTCTTTAGCTCTCGTGGTAATGTAATACACCGATCGGTCTGCACAGTCAGTCCGCGTCAAGTCGAACACACCTGCTAGTTTACACAGGTTACATTCAGAGATATGGCGCACACGTGAGGCTGTAGTGCGAATGCGTCCCAGCCCCCTTAGATGTAAGGCTAAATTTACACTGGTGCGTTTATGTTCTAAAATGAAAACGATCCTCGTCATACTGGCGTTTCCACTGCGTTTCAAGCTGGCTTTCCACTATCTCCGACAAACGACAGGCGACAGACCGGTCATTCATTTCCAATTGAGAGTAGCGTGGGAGCTGTTTGGAGTTCCGATCATATGCAGATGTCCATTCATACTACACGCAACTCTGAAGCGTGTATGGGATCATTTGGTCATGCAAACGGTCCGCTTTTACTCAAAATCACTTTAAACCACCATCGAGTGTTTGTAATAATTTCCGATTGCCGTCTAATGTGTGTTTTGGCCATGTAATGTTGCTGAAATTAAATACGTACCTCTGAGTCAGAGCAGCGATCATAGAAAAGAGAGCACAGGCAGACAGCGCTGGAAACTGCTAATGCTCATCAGCAAATCAGTGGAAAATAAATAGAAATCAAGATTCTGAGATATGCGTTTTAAAACGAACACGCACTAGTGTAAATGTAGCCTAACAGATGTGTAAACTGAAGACTATTTGAGCTTTATTAAAATTATTTGCACTGATTTATTGTGTTGGTTACATTTTGTTCCTTTGTGCAGTGGCTCAGGAGATGAGTCTTTGAGTTTGTATAAACATCAACAAGCTGAAAAATAAAACCAAAGTTTTTTTTTTTAGATAATGTAATCTTGTTAAAATTGATTTCATAAAATTGGTATTGAAAAAAAGTATCGTTCAGGAACCGGTATCGAAGTCAAGGTATAGGTATCGAAAAAATTTTAACGATACCCAGCCCTACTCCAAAGAGAAAGGAAAAATTGAAATCGCATCATATGACCCCTTTAAGCATTGCCAGTATGTGAAAGCTGCCAGTGAGCAAGAAGCGGAAATTAATTTTTCATACAAATCAAGCAGTTTAGTTGTATCCTGTACCTAGTACTTACTTGGCCTAGTTTTCATCAGAAAGCACTTTACGGTCTTGTGGTACTTGCTGAAATGCTGTATAGCAAGATACTAATCAGCACAGTTATTCTGCAAAATGTATAAATATAGATTAATTTCTGCTCAGATCTGCCTCTCTTTCTCATCTGCAGAAAGAATTTCATTCAATGGACTGAGAAGTACTGTGAGTGTTTCTGCAGCAAACCTGCTGTTGCCTGATTGGTGAACCCATTAAATGGGTGAGCAACGGCTAGGGAGAAAGAAAGTTAATTTAAGCTTAAAATTTAACAGATTACAATGACAGAAACAAAAGACTAAACAACACGTCTCTTGTGGCGATTCTCAAAAGAGATCAGCATTAGTCTGAGAGCAAGATGAGAAATTAAATCGTCTTCCTTCCATTCTCATTAATCATGGACATCACAGCAGGCCATATTGTCTCAGCTTGCCCTGTAGTTATAAATCGGCCTCCAGCCGAAGTTGCTGGAGCAAATTCCAGTGCTGTACAATGCAAAGGGCTGAAAGTTTACTGTAGTACAACACTGAAATAAAGCAGGAGTTTAGCTCTCAGAGTTGTTAGCACTGTGGTCTGTGCGTGTGATCAAAAGATATGATTCTTCAAACCAGCGTATCTGAATATATCTTTGCAAAGCAAAAGGAAATGTAAACCTTTTGAAGAAAAAACACATCTCACTGTATGAAAGCTAAACCTTACAGAAGATCAGCTTATACTACAGATACCAGTGGATTATTTTTAAACCTGTGGCAGCTATTGAGATTCACCATGATGCTTTTGAAGCAATAAAAACCAATAAAACCAGCTGTTTTGTCCCCCACACCACAAACATTCTGGATACACAAAATAATTCAAAAAGTACTATTTCCCAGTCCTTCTTAGACCGCTGTATTATTTATTTGATTTTCTGACATTTCACATGTACCCCAGACAGAGGCGGACAGTAACTAAGTACATTTACTTGAGTATTGTACTTAAGTACACTTTTTGAGTATCTGTACTTTACTTGAGTATTATTTTTTCTGGGAACTTATGACTTTAACTTCACTACATTTGAAAGACAAATATTGTACTTTTCACTCCACTACATTTCTATCAAGGTCCTCAAAGTAGAAAATCGTTAGCAGCTTTGAAAGTCAGTGGGTGATTTCTTTCTTCTCTAAAAAAAACTTTTGTCATACAGTTTATCAGTAATCACTCTTGTGGGGTTACATGAAGTGATTTCCCAGCATTTTTTGAACACTGACCAGTTCCAAATGTGATATTTATTTACAACAATTCAATAATAAGAAATTAATATTGTGGTATACATTAGACACAATATTGTCTGATTTTGCTCAATTGTGTAAGTGAAAATATTACCTATAAAGCCACAGAAGAACTGTCGTGCGTCTCCTAATAAAACACAGGTGTTGGACTTGAAGCAGCACTGCACAGACTGTTCTGTGTGTGACATCAACGTACAGCGAGAGCGATTAGACAGCATTTTTAAAATTTTTGTTTTGATGTCAAATAAGTCTTGCTGTTTTGCTTTTTTGTTAAAGCAGTGTTGCTGTTGTAAAGTTGTACAGCTACAGTTGTGTTGCTGGGTTTTAAAGCAGGTTTGATTTTTCTTTCTTTCTTATCACTCTGTATTTACAGGATTTGACTGTCCACTCTGTTCAAATGTGGACGAATGGTTACACATAGATGTGTGCACACACTGTCAGAGCTGTGTGAGATCACTACCATCCTGCTTTTGTGGGGGTGGGTAAGGGTGTTAATCCCGGTGTTCATTTGTTCCAAAGATACTACAAGCTAGTCAGTATATTCAGCAGGTGTAACGTATTGTAAGTTGCTTCAGAAGTATAGCAAGCATTACGTACAACAATAAAACAGTGCACTGACATAAAAAAAATTAATTTACTTTTGGTACTTAAGTACTTTAAAAGCAAGTACTTCTGTACTTTTACTTAAGTAAAAATCTGTCTTTACAACTTTTACTTGTAATGGAGTAATATTTGACCAGCAGTATCTGTACTTTCACTCAAGTAATGGAGTTGAGTACTTTGTCCGCCTCTGACCCCAGAAGACAAAATGCACAGCAAGAAACAGGAAAACAGCTGGTTTACAGAGCACAACGCAAGAAAACTAATATTCTTCCACTAGAGTTTAATGTTACAAGCTGCAGAGTCATTCCACCAAATTGGTGGCTTTTTCATTTTGAATAGATTTTTCTGTAATTTTATTTCTGATTTTTAAGAATGTCTTTTAAGTGATAATAGGTTTCATTATATAACCTCAAGCAAACTTTTTTTAAAATGCATGTATGCCTTAAAGCTATGACTTATAAAATAACAGGGTTGAAAGTTTTGCAGTTCATTTATTCAGTTCGAGCCTTGTGCCCATGACACTACAAGGTGGACAGTAGAAGAGAATTATTATTGATATTTCTAAACATATTCTGTGGTTTACGGAGCAAAATCATAGTAAAAGAGCTCAAATTGATCCATTACTGACAAATCTAAAAAAATATTAAGTTAAAACTATAAAAAGAGAGACGCATGCCCTTTGTACGTTTTCAACGGAATTGTAAATTATTTTAACAACAGGAGTTATGATGATAACATTGATGCATAATCTGGATTATGCTTCAACCAAACCAAATCTTTTTTTTTTAAATCTTCATTAAGTAAGAAGTAGTTGGAAACACAAGTTTGGGGACAGACCAAAACATGCATCCACACGAAGAAAGTTTCTGGATTGTTGATTGTGTAAAAGAAATGCCTAGCCTATTATAAGTTACAGTAAAAGTTAGTGACAGCTTTTCACTGTTAAAGTCATTGTTTACACAAATGTTTACAGCGGACACCTTTCTGTGGAATCCAGTGTTACAAAACATCCCTGCGCTACTTAAGCGCGGCGCGTCATGCTTGCGCTCCAAAAGAGTAAAGACTGCTAACCATGCCTGCAGAACTCTGCACCAGTGTTTAGTGATTTTACAATTCTTTGAAAGTATCACATATCTATACGATTGCTGTTTTTCTCATGAACTCCCCATAACAAACACGTGGACCTCTGGCACGGAAAGAGGAGCCTTGAGGACACATTAAATCAGTTCATTTTAGTGCTGTGATTTCACCACTTCTCACCTCCGTCTCCAACTGCACCAGCTCCATTTTGGGCCATGGCTCTAACAGTTGAGCAAGTGGCATTGTGTAGCCTACGCTCCTTCTTGTCTCTCTCAAGTAGCCTACTCAAATTTGGACGAGGATTTCTTCCGAACCCGTGTATTCCCTGCAGAACGACCTGATCTTTCCCTTTGGATCAGGAGCAAACAGACGACTTTCCTCTCTTACAATCCGCTCAGGACGCGCATAGTCACTCCGTAGAAAATCGAAGCAGTTATTCCCGTTTAAATGACGTTGACGGATTCTCCTCTCTGTCCGGTGTGGAAGAGGAGTTGCACAGCCCCGTTCCTGGAAATGAACAAATCTCTCCCACTTACTCACACACAGGTGGACTCGGGTTAAGAGGACCATGCGCCGTGCGTCTGCGGCGATGAAACGCGTCTCCTCCGAGGAAATGAAATAAAAGATGTTATTGTAATGAGGTGGTTTCTCAGATGACACTCACTATCGGTGTGCACACAGACGCAGGAAAAGAGGAGCCGATGCTGTCAGTAGTGTGTTCCGCTCTGAACCGAATCCACAGTGTAAAAGCGAATGAGCTTCGGCCAATCATTGATTTGAAGACAGTTCTCAGCCAGCCCCTTTCTCCTACTACCCCTCTACTGACGCCCCTCTCTGGCCCCTAACAGACACTGCAAGTTCTCAGCTGTATGATCACAACCAGTTACACTCTCGCAAACGTAAATTGATACATTTAAAGCTACACTTCTCAATTTTTAAATATAAAAACAACAAAATGTTATTAATAAGAGAGTGCAAAGAAAAAAAATTACCAAACCACGTCTTTACTTTACTCAAATACACGTTAATAAAACAACATCCTATTAACGATTTGTATTAGAGCTGTAGGAACGGATTCCGTGGGAGTTTCTTGAGGGGCAAATGTTCCATAGTGTACCTTTGCAATATTTTTATTCTCATAAAAATATTTAAGCTGTAATTTCAATAGTCTAATGCTTTCATAAAACAAACAAACAAAAAAACTAAAACATTTTCAATAGAATTAAATGGCAAACTTTATGGCAGTTATTTGTTCATACTACATTTGCAGCTTCTACCTTTCAAAAAAAGTATCCTGTTGTGATGGTATTAACTTTGACACATCATAGTACTCAATATAGTATAGCTCAATACAATATAATGACTTCCATATTAATTTACAATGGTATTTACTTCAAAGAATGTCATATTAGTACATTTCCAAAAAAATAAAAACTTGGTAGGTAATAAAATGCAACAGTTCAATCTCCTAAACCATCAGTTGTGCATGAGCAGATCATAAGTAGTTTTTACTAAATTACTATCGACAGAAGTAGAGATTGATGTAACAAAGTATTTCCCAGTGCTGGCATAAGTATAGCCTCTCCCCTTTTCCATCATGCCAGGATAGATATTTCATGTTGTCAATTGTAATTGTCTTGTAGGCTTGCCCATTTTGTGACAAGGCAGAGACATGCCAATACCTCTTGACTCTTTATTCTCTCAAATGGAGCAGAGAAGAGCAACTGTTGCTTCTCGCTGAGAGTGGTTACCACTGGCAACCACAGACCATCTGCCAGCATGCTGGTGAATCTGTTTGCCAGAGTAAAACAGAGTATGAATGGTCATCTTTATGAGATGGTAGTGGGTGGATATGGAGTGTGCATGGTAGAGGACCATGTTTCATTGAGTCAAATGATGGCACAAAGCTCAAAATGCTTTTAATAGCACTCAAATACACTAATGATAATGCAGGGCTATGTCAGGCTAAACTGTGACATTTTTAAAAGGAATCAAAACTATGGCCTCAATGAAAGACCTCCAAAATTCCTTAGTGTGGACATAAAGTCAATTATGTGTGAATCTTTTTCACAAAAATAAATCATAGGCATTACAAACACTCGTTACCCTCTGTTGTGTGTGTGTGTGTGTGTGTGTTGTGTGTGTGTGTTCTGCGCTAGACTGCAGTACAAACAGCTATTATGTACACAGATATCAGATGCACATACTCAGCTGTACCATGCGATTCTCTTACTCTTTACTGGTAGTTTGGCCTATTTCAGTGAGTACCTGGCAATCTGCCTGCCAGCCTGTCCCTACAGTTACTGTAGCCTACTGTAAGTCAAAAGCGTCTGTAAGAACAGCAAGTACTCGGTTATAGTGCATTGTGAACACATGACTTTTCGTGCAAGGTGACTCTCCATATTATTTAGTCTGGAGAGCTTGCAAGAGCCTCTAAACACAACAGCAGATATCCAAAGGTTAAAAAAAACCTGAAACCTGAAGACATAAAGCAAGATGTTGTACTTTTTATTTGGTTGGTTTGGTATTCCTAGTTCTTACCAAAGCGGTTACCTGTGTTTCACAACATCAAGGCTTTAAAAATTCATCCAGTTTAACCTTAAACCTTGAAGTGCAGAAAGGAATTATTAAAATGCATTCTAAGCATTACTGAAATACTACATGCATGCAGACAGTAGGAGCTGAATGAATTCAGATTAAGCAATATTTTATATAACACATATAAAATAGGGTACATTACATAACACTTATATAAAACATATACATTTTCCATAGTAGAAAAAAAAATGTCATAAAAAATGTTAGAGACTACGATCCATGAACATTAAGAACTTTTTTTTTATATTATTATTAATGGCATTAGTGAATAAATGCTTAATAATTCCACCTGGAGGCCGGTGATATATCACACACACTGCAGATCTTTAGGAGTTTATAGTGTTTGGCTATGCATCAGTGAGTCTGTTTGTCTGTTTGTATAGAGCTGTGCATGTGTTTTTCCATCTGACCCCTCTGGTGAAACCTTTAACACAGCTTAAGTGTAATTTCTTCCACAATGCACAGATTGATGTGTTCAGACAGGAAGTCTGGTGTATTAATAGGAATGAATTACTAATTAATAGGAATAAATGACTATTATTTGAATCTTATTTTTACAACTCTCTCAGATCCTCATATATATACTGTATATATATATTATTGTTTTTTTTTTATTATTTTATTTTTACATTTAAACATTTCCACAAACCCCCTAATACTTCTTTGTGGGCCCCAGTTGGAAAACCCCTGGTCTAGGGTGTATAAAACATAAAGATGAATGCCAGTTTAATTAAACTATATATTTGTGTCCTCAACAATCAAGCAAAAACTTTGACACTATTTGGTTCAGTGAATTTACATGCCTACACTGCTTTTACTGTATGTAGTATTTATTTGACCTAAAAAAGGCTGCCTATAGGAATAACCTGCACTTCCTCCGTGGGTAATTGTGTGTGTACTTGGTGCTGTGATTTGATTTCCAGCCAAAGAGCTGCATCACTTCACCCCCAACGACCTCAGGGAGTCCCTGTCTGGATCACGCTCAAGCATCATGGGAAGATGACTCATACTTAACACACTACATTGCAGAGGTGCACATTACATTAAGACATGCCACAATTAAAACCCCTCACCCAACATGCACACGTACATACAATAGCCTCGCATATGCTCGCTATTATTTCTTGAATAACTACAACAGTGTGCCTCCCTCCCTAATTCCACACACACACAGACTATTCAGCAGGATGTCCGCCTGCCTCCCACCCACACTACATCACACACACCCATACGCGCAAGTGAATTGTTGGACGATCAGTAGGAGGTGTGTGTGGGTGTGAAGCGAAGCATGCAGCAGACTGCAGGAGCCACGGAGATGCTGTAGGCAGAATCACTGGACTGCATGAAAATCTTGATGGCAGATTTGAGTGGCATAATGCCAGTTGAACATGCACACTAACTCACACCACTTCAATCGAAAGAAATAGTATCTTTCGTGTATAGTATTTTAATAATCAGTATACATATATACCCAATATTTGCATTTAGACAGTTCATTAGCTAGCATACTATTTCCCGCAATGCAGTGGGTCTCTTGGTTGTTCTAGCAGGCAGTATACAGTACTAGTTTAGTAAGCAACATAGGGTATAAAGGTTAGGTTTAAACCATAAAGATTTATGAGCTAATGCCATTGTGTAAATGAGCATTCTTTGTGTACTGAGGCACTCTTCAGACTGCTCTAGAGTGCCTTTTCTTGTAATTAAGAAAAGTGTAATTCAGCCAGATGACAAATTAGTACACAATGGATGTAGCTGGCAGGATACACTCATGTAGGCAGTAGAAAATCTGTAAGTTTTGCATGTTTTTATGCAAGTGCTATGTTTAATGGAGTTACCATAGGCCTATTATCCGCATACTGACAATATGGAAAGAATCAATGTTGCTACGATTGATTTTTCCACATTACATCACTGCTGCATTTTGTAAATTTTCAGGGGAGTGAGCCAAAACCTAGTTTAAAAAATCAATTCCTTTCGTTCTATTTCTTCCTAAAATAAATAATGGACAATTTTGATTTCATATTTTGTCCCCTGAACAATGCATCCGCGTTGACATTTTCATGTGAACAGCGCTTGAAACACCTCCTTGCACTCATCGTCCTCCTCAGATATGCCCAACAATCATGCGTCCCTCTGTAATGAGTTTACTTGACTTAATCTTAAATAAAAAAAAATAAAAAAAATGTGTCTTTCTCTTCCCTCTTTATATTTATGTCCTTCCCTTTTTAGCTTGTAACTTTAATTTTGAACAATTGCCTAAAAACTTATCTTTTCGTATTACAAGCCTTGCTTTGATCTGTTTAACCAGAAATTTAAACTTCTCTTGTAAACAAAACAACACAGAAAACACAAAAAAACAGTAGAGGAGCATCTTCCCCTTAGATTATATATTCGTGCCAACGGGCATCCCCCCTATAACTACGGAGCTAGCATACTGCTATACGAGGGGGGTGGCCGGAGGCTTCCACGCGGCTGCAACTTAATTGACGTAAGGAAAAACAACAAAAACCCTAGGGGGTGGAATCAAATTAAAAAAAGAAAACAGGGAGCTTCAATAGTCAATCAGCTGTTGACACATGCAATGAAGAAACGCGTGCAAATTCCTCACAACACAGCTGGCGAATGAAATAAACCAGACGCAAGCGCGCGCGTGGGCAATCCGCCAAACACACTGAAGATCCATGCGAACGCTGTGCAAATCCTTCAACAGATCCGAAACAAACCTAAAACTGCAAACAAAAAAACACATGCAAAATGAAGAAAACCTGCAAAAAATATGAGTCTTGATTAAATAAATATCAGTTCCCTCACAAAAACACATGCAAATGAAGAACACGCGCTGGCAAAAGCACAGACCAGCAACGGAAAATTGTTTTCAAGGGACACAAAAAATTGATGGACCCTGCTGGGCTATTTTTTTGGCTAGGGGTGGGGCTTTTTTTTTTTTTTTTTTTTTTTTTTTTTTTTATCTTTCCTTTTTTTTTTAGTTTCCGGCTGAGTGATCCTTATTTTTAATAATATTTTTATTTATTTTTTTTATTGAACGTGGATATAACATTTACAGGGGATATAAGGTAATAAAAAGGTCATCGCAATAAATTCACATACACACCGATAAGCAAAACAAAAAATATATAAGAAAATAAAAAATGAAATATAAACATAACAAAAACAAATACATAAAAAAAGGGTGGTTTTAATATCTGTTTCTTTTTTTTACAATTAAGATACATCATTAAATCAAAAAATAAAAAAATAACTTAAATGGAAAATGACACATAAAATGTCAACTTCAAAGAAAACACAGGAGTTACCGCTGCCTTTAACAGAATCACAATCAAGGTCCAATAATTTTTTTCCCTCAACACAAGGTAGTTTTTAACAGCTGTAGCTTCTCCCCCTTATTAAGTGATGAGCAGAGAGATCAATAAAATAATTTCAAATCAATACAAAAAATCCTAAAATTGGGCATACAGTTTGTGCAGTGGCTATTGGTCAGTGGAGTTGTTGGTGAACTGAAAGGTGAGTTTTTTTTTTGTTTTTTTTTAACACCCTGATTGCATGATTCCTTTTTTCCCTTTGTCTTTTGTATATTATAAGCCTAAATAATCTGACGAATTACACGAGTAACTGTGAAACGTAATATAAGATGGCTAACTTAATTAAATAGTCTATGCTAATGAAAGAAAGGACAATGGAATACAAATACAACGTGCAAACTTCAGTCAACTTGTTTTTGTTTTTCAGATCAAAATGTATTGCCCTTTCTGTGGCATCCAATGGCTGACTTTGCCCAGATTGTGCAGTCATGGTGGGCGAGATTTAAGACTTTGTCATAAGAAATATGCCCCTAGACGGCGGTGATGACCGATCGTGCGGATGGTGGATCAAACAAGTAGATGTTGCTACTACAGACAAAGTTCTGACTGAAGTTTGCACGTTGTATTTGTGTTCCATTGTCCTTTCTTTCATTAGCCTATACTAAAAGGCCCTGATTAAATAATAATTTTCTATATTATTCTTACTGTCAATCTGCAATTTATTTTGACTTGGTTTTAACAATTAATGAAGCATTGCAGATTTCATTAACCTTGAAATTATATTTAGTTGAGAATATTTAATTAAGTTAGCCATCTTATATAACGTTTCACAGTTACTCGTGTAATTCGTCAGATTATTTAGGCTAATAATATCTAAAAGACAAATGAATCATGCAATCAGGGTGTTAAAATAAACAAAAAAAAAACTCACCTTTCAGTTCACTGACAACTCTACTGACCAATAGCCACTGCACAGATTGTATGCCCAATTTTAGGATTTATTGTATTGATTTTAAATTATTTTATGAATCTCTCTGCTCATCACTTAATATGAAAGCTGTTAAAACTACTGTGTTGATGGAAAAAAATATTGACTTTGATACATCAAGTGTTACCTCCTGTGTATTCTTTGAAGTTGACATTTTATGTGTAATTTTCCATTTAAGTTATTTTTTATTTTAATTTATTTATGATTTATTTATTTAAAAAAAGAAAAGATATTTAACTTTTTATTTATTTTGTTTTTGTTCTGTTTATATTTCATTTTTTTTATTCTTTATGTATTTATTGTTTTGTTTTCTGGTTGTGTATGTAATTTATTGCTATGACTGTATCCCCTGTGAATGTTATATCTTCAATAAAAAAAAAAATAAAAAAAAATAAAGGAAGCACTAGCAGGTAACCCTCAAAAAAAAAAAAAAATGAGAATAAAAAACATCCACTGTCAGACAAAAAACTCCAGCTCGGGTCCGTCACTTTTTTGGTGCACCCCTATTTGCATGCTGAAGTCCTTTTCACTTCAATTTGTGCATGTGCTGTTTTGTGAGGATTTTCTGCAGGCAGGCTCTTCCTTCAGTCTGCTCTTTTCTATTCCGGCACATGTGTGTGCTCTTCTACATTTCCGGTTTGATCCCGCGTGTATTCTCTTCCGTGATTGTGTCCCGCATTTGTTTTGTGAGCTAATTTGCGAGCGCTTGCTGTCGTCTGGTGTCTTTTTGTCCAAAGCTATCGACGTTCGATTCTTGTTCTTCTTAATTGCTGGTGTTTTTTTTTTCAATTTGGCATGTGTTGTTCCTGAGTTCAAGCGCGTTGTAGTTTCCCTCTGCGTCTCGTTGGTTTTTGCTCGCCCACCGTAAGAATCGCTTTATGTATTCCCCAATTATAAGTCGCGTGCAAAATGAAGCGTTCAACTAGTGCTTGTAGAGCCGATCATCCATAACTGGTCTCTGTCGGTCACTACGAGTTATGTCGTGATGACATTAGGGGTCTAACTTGGGAGCACAATCATCTCTGAGTTTAAGAGAAAAAGCCAATGAGAATTGGCTTGTGGATTTTGCATGCTGAGCCACTCCCCGTGCACACGGGTATATAAGGCGACCATGGCAACGCTGCGATCACGTCTCTCCGTTCTTAAAGGGAAAGGAGTGATTCTGCTGGGCTGTCTTATGCCGGTCCCAGCATTTCATTTGGTATGCCGCCGGGGGATCAGATGTCGATTGCAGCATCGGATGGGCTATTGACCTCTGAGGATGAAGATTTAGCTTCAGGTGTTGTCGCTACTGCCGAATCGGACCCAGAGTTGACAGCCATGCTTGCCCAGGCAGCTGTGAGCATCAAGCTGGAGGTGAAGGACATTCTTGTGTTCTTGTTCCGTCTTCTCTTCTTCAGTGTTGTTGATAGGCATCTTGGCTCCAACCCGGTGTTCCTGTCTGAGAGGGTTTTTGACGTAGTCGTGTACGGCCCCTTTTACGGCCAGAAGCCGATCGTCTCCTTTCTCCATCCTCACTACCCTTTATGGCGGGGCGGCTAGGGGGTGCGTTGACAAAGTGCCTTTTCTTGACCGCCTCCCCTCGCCCAGTCTGGCCTGTTCGGCGCCAATTCTATCTCTGTTCCTGCAGTACCACCGCAGACTTGAGTCCCAAATGATTCCAATGTCCTTCCACAAAACACACGCATAATTTAAAAAAAAAAAATTAACGGTCATTTCGTTTATATTTGATTCTTTAATAAATAAATACTTATACTTAATAATATACGAGAGTCATTATTGGTGGTTTCAGAGAATTCGACCCGTTTCGTAATTGAAGAGAACAACTTTAAAGGCACAATATGTCATTTTCGCCGCTAGAAGGCGCGTAATCAAAATAAACAAAGAGACAAAGGCGTAGTTTGATGACGCCGTGACTGAATCATGGGAGTTGTGTTCTTCATCCCCCACAGCCGATGCAATCCGACGGGACTCGGCAGAAATCATGTTCATGGATGAGCTAATGATTTATTAATGTAGTAGTATGAAGCAGGGTGAGGCTGAAAGCCGGTGAAGCGAAACGAGGCAGCTGAACGAGCGCGACACACTGCTCGAAAGTAGCGGAGCTTTTATTATGCCGCAGTCGACCACTTCCGCTCCTTCCGGTCGTGTGTATGTGGGGGGAAAGCAGCGCTGTTTTATCATATTAGATACGTTTAGTTCTGTTATAATGCTACTCTGTGCGGTTGTCACCAGTCTATTAAAACGCACAACATATTAAAGCGTCTTTGGTGTTTCCATGTTTTCTACAAAACAAAACCGGAAATCGAGGGGTTATGACGTCACTGGCAGGTGACACAATGACACTATGGACACGGTCCGTGTCACTAGTTAAAATTGCTTATTTCTCTGGATCTAAACATTCTTCGAAACATTTGGGATAATGTAAGTACACAAGTCAGCAAAATATATAACACTGTTCTAGTGGTTTTTTGGATATTTTAATTAAAAAATCTTATATTGTGCCTTTAACCGAGGTTTTTTTTTTTTGTTTTTTTTTTTACTACCAAAAGACAGAGAGCACCCATCATTGTTAATTCAGTGGTAAGTAATTAATGTAATGTTATCCTACTTAAAGTCAAATAAATGTTAAATGTCAATCTCATTTAATGCTCCTTATGATGGTTAAATGTGCTCTGATTAACTTTAATGATTAAACAATATAGTTTAAAACAAGACATGGTTTGTAGTACTGATTATTGAGGTCCATATCCGTCTGTCTTCCATGACGCTTACTCTGCCAGATGCTGGGTTGCTGGATGATTACTGACATACAGCAGCGGTATCGGAGTAAAGAGGTTAGGAGAAAGTTCTGGGAACCTTCAGAGAACTTTCTGGGAATGTAGAACGTAAAGAACGGTCCCTTAGGTTAGGTGAACATTCCGTAACCTACCAAGTAACGGTTCCTAATTTACATTAAGAAAACCGGGCTAACCAACATGGAACATTCTTGGGAACCAAAATTGTAGCTGGGTGAACTATCCCTTTAATGCTTTATAGCCACATTTAGCAGATAAGAGCTGGGCGATAATATAGTTTATATTTTGCAACAAAATGTTAAAAAAAAGTAGGCAGTTGAGGTTTGCTATTACATCACTTTATGTGAGTGTATGAAAATTAACCACTGATCGTAAAAGTGTAGTAACCATGGATTTTTGGTGTATTGATTACCACTTGTGTAACTAGAGTTACTACAAATACCATGGTTAAACATGATTAGAGTAGCAAAACAATGGTTAATTTGTGGCATGGTTTAACTATAGTATGTTTTTTATTATTATTTTTTATTTGTAGTAAAACCATGGTTAATTTTCATAAGGGCATGCTGATAAAGCTGGATATAATATATGCAATATATAATATATCCAACTTAATTTATTGAGCTCTGTGCGATAATACATTTTTGCTACTATATAAAAGTGATTGTGAAATGCAAGTTTAGACCTTTTCGTACACTGTGTTGCTCCCGAATCTTTAGTAGAGCCGGGGGGGGGGGGGTGTTCAGAACAAAGATTATATATTCCATGACAGGCCTGTGCACAACCCAGCGTAAGCCATAACAGTGAAACTATTATCATAGAGTTCAAAAGCTTCAAGGATAAATTTCATAAGGCCACTCAATGCTCGTCCACCTCTATGCTCTACAATAGAATGCAAATCAAATCATACACTTGCTTTGCTTTTGAAGCGGCTGCTCTTTTACGTTGCACTATGGTTTGCGATATTGCCTTATTGCACACGCATCTAAAACTACAGAGAGAAGCTGTTTACAATAGGCTGGATCTGCATGGGAGAAATGAATTATAGAGCTCATTGGAGCCCAGACTGCATGGTGCTTTTGAGACATATGTCTATCAGGTTTGGAACAATAAATAACTGTAACTTGTTTTGTTTTTTTTTTTTTTTACGCATTTGCGTTTACACACACACGCAACACCTAAACAATGCATCAATCACACATACAGTAGGAGGCGCTAGATTGCTGTACAATGCACTAATGGTTGGGTGTTGTGTGTGGTGTGGGGGGGGGGGGGGTAAATGTAAACAAATTTTTTTTTTTTTTTTTCAAATACTCAAAAATTCCTCTTTTGGAACAAGAAACAACGTAACATAACAATGTAAATAATTATATTATGTTAAATTAATGTTTCTTGTTGGCCAACAGATTGTCAATCTGTTCACGTTCACTAATTTGTAAGAAAATATGCCGTTTTTTGTGACAGTAAAATACATGTACAATACAGCTTAGCTGGGGAAAACGGCATTGAATGTGTTAAAATAGTTTCCCACACTAGCACCAGAAAGGACTAAGACGAAGACACTATAGGGTTAACTAAGCTTATCAAAATGCTTGACGTTTGCGGGGAGAGAGTCAGGCAGACGAGAAAACTGATTTGGTCTCGGGACACTGAATTGCCTCATGAAAGAGTTTCATGTACCCCTCCCTGTACACCGAAACAGTCGCAGTGCACGCGGACACCAGCGCCGCATACCATTGGCTAAGAGCGCAGCTTTACCTGTAGGACGGTGTGCCAACCAGACAGCAGGATAAACTTTTCTTTGCTCCGATCCACTTCAGGGATTTAAATTCATGCTCCAAAGATCATGGAGCCCGTAACGTCTTGGAGCGCCGAGAGAGTCACCGAGTGGCTCAAAGGTAACGGGGTGTTTTTATGTTTGCGTGTGCGTTTTTGAGACCGACAGGTGACTTTGTCAAGTCGATAGAGAGATATGGCCGAATTAAACAGGAACAACACAATTCCCTAAGGAACAGATCGTGTTAGTGGAATGAGGAAGCGCCTTTTAGTTTGTTGACAAACTCTCGCGCGAAACTAACTCACAGCTGGTGAATACAAAAGCGATTTAACTTAACAAACAGTAATGTATGGACACGTCTTTCCTCATAGTCAAAGCGATCAAATCTGCTGCTGTCATTCTTTCTGCGAGTCCAGACTGGCCCACATCGCTCACTATGCGCATGTCTCTATTCCTCACGCTCATTTCTGACCAATGTTCTGTCTGTGGTTTCACTTTAACACTCGTACTCTCTAAAGTGACATTTGTTATATAATTTACAATGGTGTTTGTGTCGCTTTGCGTTTAAATTGTAGTTGCGTTAGTATGCTACTGGAGTATTACGTAATAATAGGCCTATTATGAACCTAATGCTTTGGTTAGTGGTTATATTGTGCGGTGGTTGCGTTTGAATAATAATTTATGTATTGATATATAATATAACTAAAAATGTAAAGTGTTACATGCATTCTGTAAAGTACTGCCGTAATTTTCACACTTTATTTTTACTATTATGTTATCATCGTTACAGTGGCGTGATACTGTGAAGTAGGATAGTTGACCTTTTACGCCAGTGAATATTTACTTGTAGATTTGTCTACTAAAAGACAAAAAAGTTTTGAATGATATTGCCCAGAAAAAAAAGATACAGTTCATTATGACAATGTCCCCAACAGTGGGGCATGTTGTCACAATTCATCATGCCATTAAACAGGACTTTCAGCAAACTTAAAAATTATTTTATTTTTCAATTTAAAAAAACTGTTTAATATCTACTATACAATATTGAAAAAAATATTGTCAATTTAGTGTGCAGGACAGTATTAACAAAAACAGTTTTGAGTTTTTGAATGAACAGGTTGTTTGACATCAAGAGATGACTGGAGAAAACACATGTTTGTGTATATTTGGACTTTAATTAAAAACCTCACCGTGACTGAGATACAGCCCTTTTGACTTTCTAACTAGCCCTGGTGTCTTCTGTTGTGCATTTAAAACACCTCCACCCACTAAAAATGTTTGTGTTTTTGAATCTGTATCTTAAAACGTCCAATATAAGGTCTTCACCCTACTTTTGTAATTCAGCAGTTTCACACAGTTGCACAAAACAAAGGAATTCCACACATCTTTCATAATATTATAGCTCCTTGCTTTTTTCCTAAAACAAGTTTTGATAACACATATTCACTATTAACTAGAGTTTCCCCTCAATAAACTCGTAATTTGCTTCACACTGTAAGGTAGTTGTTGTAGTAGTTATGTTTAGGTATGGGGTAGAGTTAAGGAATCTAATATGGTATATCATGTAGAATAAGGCATTGATATGTGCTTTATAAGTACTAATAAACAACCAATATGCTAGTAATATGCATGCTAATGATCAACTAATTAATAGTGACTAGTGGTCCCTAATCTAAAATGTTACCTAAGCTTTTTCCTAAAACAGATCTTAACATAAATTTTCCTGACCTTTGAGTTCAAAGGAACAATTAGTTATTTCTAACAATTTATATACTATAAAATACAGTATAAGCATAATGAACTCATAATGAAAATATTAGTGCACTTTATTTGTGCACTTTATGAATGTGGACTAATTATGTGTGTGTAGTTTTAGTGTGATTCTGTTAAAGCTCTGAACCTATTAGACTGTGATAGAAGCATAGCCCCTTATCTCACTTGTTTATTTGTCTAATTGTTTGACAAATGTTGGACATTGTTGTATCTTGTGATCATTTAGGTTCTTAGTTTATGAGATCTCTAAAGGCAGAATAAATATATCAAAGCCAAATGTGATAACAAAGCCTTAGGCCTATTTCTCTGCTTTTATACTGCATATTATATGGGGTTTAATAAAACCAATTATAGTATAAGACTGTACATGTCTTATGAATCTAGACTAGAGAATAGTCTCCGGCAGTTATGAAATCTTTTGGCTGTGGATGTGGTTGCGTAAAATTCTCACACAAAGGAATTTTCTTCAGGGCCCAAAATCTTTGTGTTTCACCGGCTCAGAGAAATCAGCTTAAATCCTCAATGTTCACTGCTTTGAGTGTCACAACTATGAGCATACAGTTGTTTACACTGGATTTTCATCTTGTTCATTCCAAAATTAACAACAGAAACTTGTGTCACACCAGGGTTTCCAAAGTGATTTTTCCTGAAGTAAACACACAGTAGGTGTGTGTTTTAACATGACTTTCAACAACAGCTGGCTGCACAACTTCAGTATGCATGACCCAGATGCCTCCTGGGCACCTTCTTCATGCTAGGCCACTCATTTCCTTCCATTATAATGGATCTATGGAAATTGTTTTTGTACATGTGTGTGGATTGATCAGTGGGTTGTTTTTGAGCTCCCCATATAGCTGTTTCCTTTCATTCATAATGTATTGGTATCTCTCCCTTTCTACTAAGTGCTCATTGACCTCATTTTTCTTTCTGTATTTTACTTGGGTCAAAGATCTTTTTTTATCATTAATTGCTATTTTTAAATGCACCCAAAGTTTAGGGTTGGTTAGTTTTTGTAGGTTTTTATTTTACAGGGTTTTGTGTGAAAGAAGTATTGTCACTGCTTACTGTAAAGGGCTGCTTTATTTATGATGATAATACTAAAATACTACTTAATGTGAATAATTATTACAATTTAAAATAAACAGAGTTATGGGGAGTTTAAATATATTGTGTTAAATTATAGTCGATTATATTTCCTGTGATGGCAACGCCTTAAAGTAATTTTCAACACATATACATACTACAGTACGTTCACAGTAATGCTCTACAGGATCATTCTATATGCTGATTTTGGTGCTTGATAACTATTTCTTATTATTATCAGTGTTGTAAATAGGCTGGGCGATGTAATGTGAATATGTTTTGAAAGTTTTTTTTTTGTAAGTTAATTTTTTGATTCTTTGATGAAATATGAAGTTAAAAAAAAGCAGTATTTAAATTTTGTAATGCCATCGCTCTCCCCAAAAAGTCTTTAATTTGGTAAGATCAATGTTTAATGCACCCGGCTTGCACTGTATATTAAAAATTGATAACAAACACTAGATCGCAACATCTTGATGGGTAGGGTGTATATATGATAATATTAATATTTTCAGTGAATATTGATATTGTAATAAATTATTGTAATAATATTTAATATTCCATATGGACTAATTGTTATCCAATTCTTATCTAGTAACATTTAGTTATGTGATGAACTTCAAATCTCACTTTAATTCGAGCTATTCATGAGCTTAAGAGTCTCTGTGCTGTTTAATTTGATTGAACTTTGTGTCATATCTGTGTGTTTGTCAGGTCTGGATGCTCCTCTACAGCAGTACTCGGTCTCTGAATGGCAACTCTCTGGCTCAGATCTTCTGCATCTTTCATCTACCAGACTGGAGAAACTTGGAGTGCATAAAATAGGACATCAGGAGCTCATACTGGAGGCTGTGGAAAAACTCTGTGCTTTGGTAGGGCCCTTGAGTGTGTGTGTGTGTGCATTCATTTTGTACGGCAACACAAATAAATATTGGTAAAAAAGGCCGTTCCAGTAGAATAAATAATTCCAAATAATACCAAGGGGCGTGTTCAGTGCTAAGTTTACTCTGTTTATTATAGCTCTAATTAGAAACACCAAACGGGTCGTGACGACAGAGGGTCTTGTCTATATAAGAGGTACTTATAGCTTTGTATTTGAGTGTGTGTTTTGTGAATACAGGGTGTATTTGTATTGTAATAATCTTTCATAACCTGATATAATGTATTTCTGTATGAGTATTTGTTAGCGTTTGTGTGTCATATGCCTGTCTGCTAACCGTATTAGAGCCTCTGTTATGGAGGTGAGGAATGCTGTAGGACTAAAATCAGTCACACTCATTTATACTCTTATAGCATTAGTCTGTGACTGAACTGCTCTCTATACCATCTCTCTCCCTCTCTGTCTGTGATTCTCATTACATCTGTGAGAGTTGCTCACCCTGCTGACTTTAGCTGTATTTTCAGAGGCCTATAACACTAACAAAACTCAACCCAAATCTCAGGAAGCATTCTTCCACAATTGTCTGGCCTATTTTTTAAAACAGTTTCCACTTCCATGCTTGTCTTCAGTCATCTTAGCTGTGTAATATCATGAATTTATAGTGTACATTACGTGCAGTTTCAAGAAATAAATAGTACAGTAATTTCACTTCATTTTCAGATCATAAATGTGTTGATTGCTTCCTCATAGACTGAAGCTTTCCTTGAGCTGACAGTGGATGTGCTCCATGTGCTGTAAATGTTTTGCCCGCTGGGAGGATTAATGTGGACCTGTTGGTGCCAGGACTCCCTGTGTGTGTTGTAACAGCAATTAAGTCTTAACTGCTCCTGCTTTTCTATAGAGAAAATAGCAGAATAATTATTTTTTAGTAAGTTATAAAACCTAAAATGTATAAGGCATGAACCGAAGGTTGACCAGGACTTGGAGGGATATGTGGACATTAGTTATGCTAAGGTTGAGGGTATGTTTGTAGGATAGGAAATATGCCATACATTTCAGAATAGGATTAAATGTACATTGTGAGTGAAAAAATTAAGTATAAATATTGCATATTTTATCTTTAAAATGTAGGTATCGTCTGTCAAATATATGATGTTAATAAAGTGAAGAAAAAAGATAAAGAAAATTGTGGACATGTACATTATTCTGTTGGAACCAAACACACATACACTTACTGTATAAACATACAAATGCGGCAATCACATAGAGCATGTTTTTGTTTTCCACTACATTGCTTTTTTAATTGGGTTAATTTTCCTGTGTTCTCATAATCAAAAGCCATCTTGTAAAGTGGGGAATGGAAACTACAACACATATAATTTTTATTTACATTTTCACCAACAGCAAAACAAAACAAACAAAATCCATGATAGCATTTCTGTGACTTTACAAAAGAGGAAAAAAATATCAAGAGCTTGATTACATTGGACGAAAGGCAAAAATTCTGAACACATTGTAAATGGCACATAACATATTCTTTCTCTTCTCTGCTCAGACATACGCCAGTCTGCTGTTTGGGTGTTGGTGTTTAGGTGGACACGATCTGCGCAGTTTGACATAGGGACAACTGCGTTGCAGTGACATCCAAACCACTCTGCTAAGATGGGCATCACAGGGGCGGCTGGGTGTACTACTCAGTGAGGCGGCTCCACGAGTGACATCTAAAGCTTTCACATAACTAGGGTTACTGTCGAGGATTGGGCGGGGCGTAGGTTCTGGTGTTGAGGGAGGGATCGTGATCAACAGATCCAATGGGACTCGTTGGCAAAGCGTCTTGTGATGTGATAACAGTGTCGGGAATGCATCACATGTCAAGTGTCACATACAGAGGCAATGTTTACCTGCATATGTTCTTAAATACAGATGCTTTGTGAGAGCGTGATGACTGGAGTAGTGTTGTATGTCGTGATTAGAATCCACACATACTCGAGTTATACCTGATATTCCAGGTATGTCTTTTTTACAGGTATCAATTTGCACAGCAGACTGGACACAAAGCAAATGAGAAAGTTGCCACTCTGTGTAAAGATCTGGACATTACAGTGCATAAGGTAAGTGTGTTCTTGTTACAGTGTTTTAAAGGGAGATTTCACCCAAGAAATTGTCATTGTTTGCTCATCACGTTGTTACAGAGTATTTAAGTTGCTCTTTTCCATAAAATGGAAGTGAATGGGGTGGTGACTGTCAAGCTTCAAAATTACAATAAAGCAATAACTTTGTGTGAGTAACAGACTGAAATGGAAAAGGGTCTTTTTCACATATAAGAGGTCTTTATACCATTAAAAAATCCTCATTATAAACAAAACATTTATTCAACCAAGCTCCAAAAACAGATATTATCGGATATATCGTTTGGATATTGTGAGATTTGTGATGTCACACGGGCAAAAACATTTGCATATGACTGCCTTCAGAGCAAGATATCAGCAAATACTTATATATCATTGCAACATAGGCCCCGCCCCTGGTGTTCTATTATAATCACTGATGCTTTTTGCACTGGATACAGTATACAGATGCCATTCAAATTTGTGACATAGTCCACAAGCTTAAGTCTGCCGACTATCAGTATGAGTAAAGGAACGTTCGCTGTGACGTGTCCTATTTAAACAGCTTGTTTGCATCTCTGTACAGACTTCAGAAGGATCCTAGCATCAGGAGTAAGTGAATTGTTTATTTTAATGGCATCTCAGATTGCGTCAGATTGTTATATGTTTGTTCGGAGCACTTGACTGCAGATTGTTTTGCAAACAATGCACAGTGTAATGGAGAGTTGGCAAATAAACTTTTGTTGAAAGATGAAGCAGCCAACTGTATTGAATCTGACAGCAGCGCCATCGCAACTTATTTTATAATTTTAATTATAATTATAATTTTATAATGCTTTGTCTGTATATAATGATTTTATATGGATAATGTATGGATCAATGCACTTGATGCAATAGCTAGGGGGCGTTGTTACTATTTCCTAGTCAATGACATTAGCCAATCATAACAGTGGCTGTTTACTGACCAGCCTTAAAGGAACCGTCCCCTAAAAACAGATCATTCAGAGAGAAGGTCAGAATGAGGGTTGAAAAAAAAAAAATTCAGCATATATATTTTTTGTTTTTTTTCTGCAAAAATGTTATTAACATTAGAAATGAACCTCAAGAAACATATTAATAAAGAAATCCATGTCATAACCCCTTTACAGTATGTAATTTTTCGGTTTCATTGCTCTAACTGGCTGCACCCTCCTCTCAGCTGACTACTCACCGTATGAGGGGAAAAATGTTTTCTCAGGCGTAAGTTGCCTGGAAAGCTGGATGATGCTAATACGACGTCAATGGAACAGTTCTAGTGATGTGCTTTTTTTAAATTACGGTGTCCTGCATGCTGGCATCTCTTTTGATGCAGGTTGTCTTGTGTAGATTGCCCCAACCTAAAATTTGTCGGACCTGTTCACTCAGTGGATTTTGACTTGTGTATGTGCCGACAACCAAATCGATGCTTTGTTTGTTTGTTCTGTGCCTGATACTCACAAACACACTATAATGCTGACAAACACTTGGGTGTTTGAAACACAGTTAATTCAAGCGGAGCGCGAGGGCTACGGCTGGACTCCTAAGAGAGCGGCGGGGGATGACTGGGGGTGAAGAGAGACTGATGTAGACGAGGGTGGTTTGAGAGGAGGACAAGGGAGGAGGGGGAGTATGGTTGGCATTAAAAAAGGAAAATCTATTTCAAGATTTGTGTTTGCTATATCATTCGAAAGGCATCTGAACCATTTGCTTAATGTTTCTTGCAGATTTCTTGTTTGCTTTAAAGTTTCAATGACTTTTTGGAGCTGTTTGTGTATGCAGGGAGGGAAATAACAAAAAAGGGGTTGAATCGTGATGTGACTTAGTCTTCCACTCTGAGACCAAACAGCATTGCTAAAGAGGGGAAGGAAAGTGTGGAAATGAGAAAGAAGCTAAGTGGTTATGTGCATGTATGGAGAAACAATGTGCAATGTGCACACTAAGAATGTTGACACTTGATGCTATCAGCTCCTTTCTGTCGGCGATTAAATCACTAGAGTTGTTCTCTCTCCCTTTCTGCTTTGTCACTGGGTTTGTTTTCCTAAAGCTTATGGCATCTTTTCCAATTTAAATGCATTGTTTGTATACTTCTTGTTTATACTACATACAGTATTGTGGGTGTATCATGAGTGCAAATGCTTTCTTGTGCAACAATCAGGAACTTTTTCATGTAAGAACGGCAGCAGTAAGAAAGGAGTTAATGTACAAACTGAAAGCTGTTCTGGATCACCGATCCTTACATAAACATTCATACATAAAATGGGGTCCAAAAGTCTAAGACCACCAGTGAAAATACTAATGTTACACATTTCCGTTCAAAAGTTTAGGATCAGTAATAAAAAAGTTTCTTATGCTTACCATGACTGCATTTATTTGATCAAAAATACAGTGAAAACAGTAATATTGTGATATTTTATTACAATTTAAAACGTATTTATATTTTAATATATTTTAAATGTTATTTATTCCTGTGATGGTAAAACTGCATTTTCCGCAGTCATTACTCCAGTCTTGTCAGTATCGCACGATCCTTTAGAAATCATTCTAATATGTTGATTTGCTGCTCAAGAAATATTTTTTATTATCGAATGCAGTCACTTTTTTGTACAAGATGTGATTTTTTTTCACATTAGCAGCATTTATTTGAAATAGAAACCTTTTGTAACATTAATGCATTTCTTTAGTCACTTTTAAACATTTTAATGCATCCTTGCTGTATAAAAAAAAAATTCTTTTAAAAAAGTCTTTACTGACGCCAAACTTTTGAACGATAATGTGTATATATACATAATTAGAAAAACAGAAAAATGTATATTAAATTACAGCCGATAAATCCTAAATCAGAACACTCAACTCAGTTCAGTCTAAAGGTTTCTGGAAATAGAGTGTTCATTCTGCTTACGTTTAATACATTTCTGACATTTGAAGCCATGAAGACCATGCAGGACAGGTGTTAGGGGACAGGTGGGCCTCTGATCCTTAAAGAAACCACATCAACTTAAGTCAAAGGTCATCATGTCAAGCAAACTTTTCTGGTGATACTAGTGTTTGTCATATGTGGATGACTGTGTCTTGCTCACTGGTGGTGCTGAGGTTTTAATGAGCAGATGAACAAATATTCAGTGTCTCCAGGGTTAACCCAGATATGAAGGGAAACAGAGATATAATTTTATCAGAGAGATAATTGCACCTGTGCGTGTTTTGGTGTGTTTTTATGAATTGGCAGCACTGCCTGGGGAGTACACTCTTAAAAATAAATGTGCTTCAAAAGGTTCTTCAAGCGATGCCATAGAAGAACCATTTTTGGTTCCACAAAGAACCCTTCAGTCAAAGGTTCTTTAAAGAACCAAACCTTTTTATAATCTGAAGAACCTTCAAAGAATCTTTTGTGAAACAGAAAGTTTCTTCAGATATTAAAGGTTCTTTATGGAACCATTTAGACAAAAAGGTTCTTCTATGGCATCGTGAAGCACCTTTATTTTTAAGAGTGTATGGAATAATTAGCAGCCAGCCAATGACTTTAACAAGAAAGAGAGAGAGGAGTAATGAACTTAGGTGAGGGAGTGAAAGATAGATTAATTAAAATAGAGATAACAGGCAGAGAGTGAGAGAGGGTGCAAAAGGAAATTCACACACACACACACACACACACACACACACACAACACACACACACACTGTACTGAAATACATCAGTGGATAAGCAGAAAAGGTCACGTCGATCAGACAGAGGTACTGTGTGTGCTTGTTTTATCTTTTTTGCCCTGAATATATTTTTCCCTCGATGTTTACACATCTGAAGTTGCTTCAGAATATTTTTGTATAATATTTGCTGGTTTGTATTGAGAGGAAATGGTTATTTTATTTAATAAACAACCTGTTTTGGAAGTCGTCTCTTATGTAGAGTGACTAAATTCGGTTCAGAGTTAATTTGGCTCACTATGTGATCAATGTTAAATGATACATAAAGACCTCATAAAGGTTTAAAAACAGTAATGCTACAGCTCAGTTTACACAAAACTAGACTTGATATTTATATTTTTTGTTAGGAAATTCTGTCTAGAAGGTGGTACAGAATGGGATGCAAGCTAGACATAGTACAAATGCCTTACTGACAATGTAAAAATGTAGAAAGGTTTCTTTGAGGGTTAGGGGATATAAAATATCATCAGCTGAGTATAAAAACAATATAAGTCAATGGAAAGTTCCCACCATGATAGGAAAACAAACAGGTGTGTTGTTTATGCGTTTGAGAAGTGTAAATGGATCCATGCAGGATGTAAGGCAGATCTTTTTTTAGTATCTTCAGGTCTGCTGGTCTGTGACCCCTTATTAGAGCATTTGATTTAGCTGTTTGTCTCTGCCTAGAGACAGAACATTTATATACTTTGGTTTGCTCCATTTTTTCATTGTACACAGCTGCAAATGCAGTTATTTGTAATGCCAATAAACTACAGAAAAAAGAGGGAGAAAAAGGTGTAGAAAGGGGAGAGAACAGCTGACTTGTGTTTTATCACTGAGGAAAGCTCTCTCTCTTTCTGCAGTTAATGATCATTATCAGTGTGAAATGAAGAGCTTTGTTGGGAACTAGAAGATAACAAGGTAAAAGCTTTTGACCTGAATGAAGCTCCTTTCTGTGAGGATGTCAGCCTCAATAGAACTAAAGGACGAGGAAAACAACAGGACTGGAGAGAAAATGAATATCAGGTGTCTTTCTCCTTTTCAGTTTTTAAACTGAGCTTTGAGTTTTAGTTTTCAGTTATACATTTAGTTATGCATCTGCTCAGCTGCATGCATACAAAGAAAATAGGGCAAAACATTTTTTAAACAGTGCAAAACAATGCACAGCAAAATATCAAAAGACAAAATATTTAGAAGTAGCAACAGATGTTTTCTTAAATACTGTGGTGTACATCCGAGTGTAAACGATTTTTTAAATAGAAAAAATTAGGACAAGGACTTTGTTATGTACATTGGCTGTTGACTGGATTTTGAGATATGGGTGTTGCACTGAATAATGAAGGCAGATCTGAATGTGAGCTTGCACTCGATTGTAGGAAAGGGGTTAGGTTTAAGCAGACTGAATGATTGGAGTAGTCTAGTATATTTCAACAGAGAGAAGCATGTAGTTAGTAATTATGACATTTTTATCAAAAATAATGAGGGAAAAGAAAAAAAAGAAATCTGCATCTGATTAATTTACAATAAGAACAATAACATTTCAAAATGTAGAAAATATTGTGAATTTTCATTTCATTTCAACTTTAAGTATTTGTATTTAAATTTCCCTGTTTTGTATCCAGGCCCAGACAAACATTTACAAACTTTTTCTCCATTTTCGGTGCTGACTTTTGTGAAAATTTGCAGAATCCTGTGGAATGGATTTAAAAATGGTAACGTATTAAATGGTGCCGAGTCTGCCAACAAAGCCACACTGTTGTTTGTAGGTCAAAGGATAATCAAAGTCACAAAATTATTAAATAAGCAAAGAGGTAGCAGACATGTCTAAAAAACAGTTGATTCTGTGAAATTCTGTGTAGTTTCTGATTCAGATTAATAAAATGAGATTTATTGTGGTAAATCAATGAGATGACTTTCAAATCAGCAGTAAGGACTGACCTGTGCTTGAACTGTACCATAATGACCTATAAAAAGACACCCTGGCAGTTTTATTTGACAGGGTTTGAATATACAGTAGAAGATATTACACTAAATTACACTGAAGGCATGACCAGTGTGTGTCCTGTTTGACCTTCCACATCATTCCATCCTGTCATTCCCTTCAGTATTACGTTTACATCTGTTTTCATGGCAAGGGCATCTTAGTTCCAAGCACTTGTGCATTAAAACCTGCTCGGAAGCACAACCGTATGCTTATCCAATCACCTCAAACAAAGCAGATAATTGCTCTCATTTAAAGTGGAATCTCAGCAGTCACTGCTGTGTTATATCACCAACTCTCTGTCAGATCTCATTGTTTTTAGACAACATTTTTGAAGTAAATCTGAGTGGTGGTGTTTTAAACCCATTGTAAAGTGGTTGCTTACTTGCCCAAGTCAATATAGCCCACCCCCATCAGTAGTATTTTTCCCATTTGGCCAGTTGGGCCACATTTTCACTGACCACAATTGTTAAAAATAAATAAATAAATACAAAACTTTAATTCATTTATTTTTAAACATACTTTTTTAATTGAATGTTAAGCTTAAGCTAAAAGTAGTAATAGTGATTCTTGCCCTAACTAACTCTACTGATGGTTTACCTCTGAACCTGTTAGGTTTTGATGGACCACTGGAAATGAATGCATTCAAATGAAACTGATTGTGAGCCTAAATGTTTTTGTGTGTGTCGATCTCTTATGAGGGGAAGTGACACACCTGTTTAAATTAACGAGAAGTGAGCGTCACACATACCTCCCACAAAATTCTTCAGCTGCGTGTATTGTCATATCTTCTCTCTCACACACCTGAGTCCAGTAAGTACATACTTTCAGATGGACTAACTCTGAATCTGTTTAGCTAATACAAACATATCTGAGGTTGGATATGAGCCCTTATTTGTTTTGGTTTTATTTGTACTGAACTTCATGACTGAGTGAGTTGTGTATTGGCTGAAGTAAATCTGTTGATGGTCTGGGATTCAGTGTTTATCTTCAGGGATGTTGCATAAGATCTGGCTCATCAGTAAATCAGGAGATGTGAGGGAGCACTTTTTCTCTTGCCACCGAGCGGCCAACCTAATCCTTTAATTAGACTATGATCTACATGTTCCAGTCATTACGTATGGGTGTATGTTTGTGTGTATGTGGTTCTTAGGTCTTGTACGGCTCCTGTAATGGATTAAACGGTTTGAGGGTTGGTGGCTGCATGTTAGCGGTGTGTAGTGTCACTCTGTTTAAGGAAGTGTTTCATTGAGAGGTGTGAAGGAGCTGAATCAGCCCTGGCATGAGTGGGTTAGGTAAACTCCCCTCATGTGTGTTAGTAGATCTCTGAATTCTAGATCAAACTCCTCAGTGGGTGGAAGCACTTGCATTTTTAGTAAATGTTCTCATTTCTCTCTCTCTCTTCCCTGTAGGAAACCGCCGTGTTTGAAAAGGAGAAGGACATTATATCTATAGTAAGAGATCATGGGTCTTCTGTTTTCACTCTTACTTTCTACATATCTTTTGATTCTTTAAATTACATTAATTTATATTATATTATATTATCTTAGTATATTATATTATATTGTGTAATGAACTTACAAGGTTGTAAGCACATGTGCAGCTTATATTTTTGTTACAGTTCATTCAATATTATTTGTTCCCTTTATTAAATATTAAAAGTGTGATATTTTAACTTTTAATTTCATCATCATTGGGACTGTAGTGTATATTTTAACGTTATCCCATTTTGATGAATACAAAATTCAAATGAACAGCTTTTATTTGAAATAGAAATCTTTTGTAACATTACAAATGTCTGTCACTGTTGATCAATTTTCTTCCAAAAAACATTTTACTGACCACAGTTGAATGGTAGTATACATAACCCTCAATATTCCAATAATATATGTGATAATATTCGTTACTTCAGAAGAGATTATCCATCTTCAATTAACTAGACATTTCTTTTTCTGCCTCTCTTTCTCTCTCTTTAGTGTCGCCAATTGGTAGCAGTGTGTGATGAGATTTTGACCGAAACTCCATTGCCTCTTCTTACCCATACTGCCCAGCTGGAGAGTGTCGACCTGGTCCCAGCCTCACCAGGAGATCAAGTGGTAATGACTTGACTTCTTTACAGTAATTCATTCGTTCTTTCTCTATTTCATCCTCTCTCCTTGTTGTCCAATTTCACAATTAATTGCAAAGAAAAGTAACACATTGAATTAAACATGAATTTTTAAGTTGAAAGACTGAAGCAGTATTTTCTTGTAAAACGTACTCTAATAATCTTTGTTTTAATTTTTTAACTTTGAAAAATTAAGTATAAGGTTCAAGTAAATTTCTATATTAAATGTTTATTTGGATACTTTGCTGCGGTTAAATTTACACTATAATTTTGTGAATGTTAAAGAACTAATGCTTAGTATAGAGGTACAGATGGAGTTTAAACAAAATCTTAATTTCAATGTCATCTTTCTCCTTCTCTGTCTCTCTTATCTCCTTCTCTAAACACAGTTCAAATCATTTCTACTCAGACAGTCACTTTACTTTGTATTGTATTCAGCTGATATGTTGCTAAGGGTGAAGCTATTTAAAGAGAGTTTAATTATGTAAAGCTCTTCCTTTCTTACCTTAGACACATACACTTGGCAGTTCCACAAAAGAGAAGTTCTTCTGTAAGGTGCCTGTGGACTGATAAATTATTCAATTAAAAATGGTATAATTGGTTTAAATTTGCCCTGGTTTGTTAAAGAACAGTCATACTCTGAAGGCTCACATACTCTTTTTATAATTTTTGACATGTTTGAGGTGAATGTGGGTCCTTTTAAGGGCAGTCGTGGCCTAAAGGTTAGAGTATTTTGGACTTGTAGGTAACCCAAGGTTGCGGTTAGAGTGGTCCCGGTCCGTCAGGAATTGTCAGTGGGGGGAATGAAATGTATAGCACTTTCTTCCCCCTCAATACCATGACTGAGGTGAGACCCTTGAGTAAGGCATCGAACCCCCAACTGCTCCCTGGGTGCAGCAGCATAAATGGCTGCCCACTGTTTTTCACGGTTTGTGTGTGTTCACTACTGTGTGTGTGTGCACTTGGATGGGTTAAATGCAGAGCACAAATTCAGAGCATGGGTCACCATACTTGGCCACACTTCACTTCTTTATGTTTTGTGTGTCTTCAAATCAGACACAAACACACAATGCAACATGTATGATTACATTGGGAGTCATCCATAAACCATTCAAGGAAATCCAATAACAGGGTTTTACACTGTTCAGTGCTCAGTAGTTAATTGACAAAGGAATGTCTGTCAAAATATAAAAAATACTTGTGATTCTTGCCAAGTGAGACCTACCTCTACTGTTTCCTGGAGAGAGATTGTGGGAAAACTCATTAGGTCCATATTTTGACATAATGAACTGGCATGCTTTGGAGAAATCAAGTTTCAGAGAATATAATAATTGGACATGATCTATTATTATTGATCTGACATATACTAATGGATTCAGTTAGCCTGAGGTTGGACTATACTGGTTCATTGTCTCTTAAGCAGGAGGTCTCTGTACTTACAGCACATTTTCAGCACAATCAATACTATTTAGATCCAACTTGGGCTGACATCTGATACGGCGTCAAAACCACAAACAAAAAAAAAACAAAACAAAAGATTAATTGACCAGTACCATTTTGAACATGCTCCCTCAGTTCTCCTTTTGAATTTCTTGCCATAATTATGTCAGGATAGCTGAATATTAAAGCAACCCAGCGGGGTTGATTGGCCAATTACCAGCCTGGATTCTCATCTTGCTTATAGGAGCCAATATCAAATCTATTGAATTCTAGTTTAGCTGAGGTCTAAAATATTATTGGCTTGATATGCACATTATTTTTTCACATAGGGAATTGAGATCACCACCACAGGATCCAGAAATCATTTTGTCACTGGAAAAGCAGCAGAGGTAGGACAGGTTGATGGTACCCCAGTGCTTCATATATTTGACCAATATTGAAAAGTATCATTTTGTTTTTAATGTATTTATTTAGGGAGAAAATGTGTGTTTTTCTAGCATAAGCAAATGAAAAACATTTCTTAAATTGTCTGCTGGGAGATATGTGAGAGTGTGTTTGCAGTGAATTCATGCGTGAATTAATTGGCTCAGAACAGAGTGAGAAAAGGCTTAACTTCCTCCTAGGGAAAAAGTGGGCTAGTTTAAAGGGGTCATATGATGCGATTTCAATTTTTCCTTTCTCTTGGGAGTGTTACAAGCTGTTTGTGCATAAAGAAGATCTGTAAAGTTAAAGATTAAAGTCTCAAATCCAAAGATATATTATTTATAAAAGTTAAGAGTCAACCACCCTACCTAAAACGGCTCGTTCTAACATGCCCCCACAAATCTACGTCACAATGTGGGAAGATTTAACATAACAGCGCCCAAATGTTCACGCAAAGAAAGAGTGGTCCATCCCGGGGTCATCACCTGTGTGCCGCAAACCGCAGCCACTCTTTCGTAATCGCCGTCCACGCTATTCTCAAGCCCACCCCGTCGTTCTCAGCCCGCCCCCTCGCTCAACTCCAGTCCCGCCCCCCCCGCTGACTCTATGCCCGCGCGTCCGGCCAACGCTCATTCTCAGCCCGCCGTGTGTTTTCTTCGTGAAAGCAAAACTACTTTGTTTGGCCTGTCCAAAGAGGACACACTGAAATCATTGTTAAGTTTGACTTTACAACACGCCCAACCTTTCACACACTCATTCAGATTTTGTCCAGCGCATTTTATTGGGGCTGTTTCCTGATCCTGGTATTAGGGTAGACTACATGCCGGCTGTTCTGATCTCACAGACTGTAAGTGATTTTAAAACGTGAGTTTTTGAGCAACTTAGAGTAGCTCTTGTTGTTTGTCGTTTCTCCGATCAAAAATGCAGACATGATTTTATGTTTACACGGCGCGATGCAACGCAACGCGTAAAATGACAGTATAAGTCATTATAATCCATACTTATGTCCCCACTGGATGCAACAAACAAATGCCTCCTTTGTAATGGGTTTTAATGTTTTTTGTCTCGTCGCTCAGGTCTGACAGGGCATCATCACAGTATGGTAAAGGGCGTAACATTTTCCGGCATAACCTTGAGGTTATTCGGCTATCACAAACGCACTGGATACTGTCCATCCGACCCACCTCGCTTTTCCGACGATGAGCTTTTCAAAATCGTTTGCCGTTCAGAAAGGTTGGACATAGAGTGAAAACAAATAATGTACCGTATGTGGAAAATCATGTTTTTTTGAACCTTAAACCAACATAGCACGTTCATTACACCACATACCAAAATATGTTATTTTTAGCAACAGCATAATGTCCGCTTTAAAGTTCGGAACTCACCTAAAACAAGAATCATGGGTTTGCATTGGTTGGCGTCCTTTTTCTTTCTTTATTATGTATGACCTGAAGAAGTAAGCAATTATTCTTCTTCAAAATAAACTGCCCTTCTTTAGGGTCAGAAATCGGAGAAGAGTGGAGTTTGATGGTTCGACCTTAGTTTCATCTACAAAAATTTTATCTAAGAAATAGCGATATTATCCAAGACACACCACACAACAACCACTAATGCAGCACAACACAAAAAAACATATTTTTAAAAACCTGCACTTCAATACAAAAGTTTAGGGGTGGGATTTTTAAAAAATAATTTTGAAAGAAATGTCTTATACTTACCAAGACAGTCCTTATTTGATCAAAAATACAGTAAAAACGGTAATATTGTGAAATAATATTACGATTTAAAATAACTGTTTTCTATTTTAATATATTTTAAAATGCAATTTATTCCTGTCATGGAAAGCTGAATTTTCAACAGCCATTACGCCAGTCTTCTGTGTCACATGATCCTCAGAAATCATTCTAATGCTGATTTGGTGCTAGAAACATTTATTACATTATTATCAATACAACATTATTGTCAATGTTGAAAAGAGTAATTTGTAAAAGGATTCTTTCATGGATAGACAGTTCAAAAGAACAGCATTTATTTGAATTTGAAGTATTTTGTAACATTATGAAACATTTTTACTTTTGAACAATATAATATATCCTTGCAGAATAAAAGTGTTATTTTATTATTTCCACAAATATTTTTTGACCCCAAAGTTCTGAACGGTAGTGTAAAATAATCATCCAATCTTAAAGATGTTGATGCTGCATTCAAAATTCACTTGGTTCAAAAAAGGGCACGTGCCAGTTTGAATGGGCGTGATGTTTCTGCTTGTGGACGGTTCCTTCTAAGCCACTGCAATCATTCCCTTGGTATTATTGGTAGTAGTGTTTTTGGTGCTGATATACTCAGTAGTGTGTCTTAGAACACTATGTTGTACATAACCATAAATCCTGTCTTACAGTCTCGTACAGAGATCTGTGAGAAGATTTTAGCGGGAGATGAGGTCCTTCAGGTCAACGGACAGATAGTGGTAAGTGGTAACAGTTCAATTGTAATGAAGTTTATATACTAGTGTTATTTAAATAAAGACTGCTATAAGGAAGGAAATTAGACAGGGTTCCAATGAGAGGGGCTGAACCCCGGGTTAGCACAGTAAGACGAGCTGCAAGCTAGATTTGAGCAGATGTCTTTTGTCAAATAATTTGGATTATCAATCGTTTGTGGCCCAGTATCCTATGATTACTGATAGGCACAGAAGAAAAACAATGGTTATTCCAGACAAATTAAATCTCTATAGAAAGAGATTTAAAATTTAAAAAGCAATTTTAACTTTAGTACATAAAAAAATCTATCACAGTTTTCTGAAAATGACCTATAGACAGGTGCAGCAACAAGCATTAGTTGCAAAAGAATCACCAATTTGGATGCAAATATACATTTATTTCATGCAGTGTAACCTATACATCCTATTTCAGGTTGGCTGGAGCCGGGAAAACCTTGTTAAAAAACTGGAGGAAAATCCAAATGGAGTCACTCTGGTTTTGAGGAGGCTTCCAGGGTTCCTGAAACACAAGGAGAGCCAAGCCAAGTCTGAGGTATTAGAGGTACTACTCATCCTTTTATTCAACATATGCCACTTCAAGCATTTTCAAAATACTTGTTGACATTATATATATACACAGTATCTCACAGAAGTGAGTACACCCCTCAGATTTTTGTAAAAATTTTATTATATCTTTTCATGTGACAAAACTGAAGAAAAGACACTTTGCTACAATGTAAAGTAGTAAAGTAGTGAGTGTACAGCTTGTAAAACAGTGTAAATTTGCTGTCCCCTCAAAATAACTCAACACACAGCCATTAATGTCTAAACCGCTGGCCACAAAAGTGAGTACACCCCTAAGTGAAAATGTCCAAATTGGGCCCAATTAGCTATTTTCTCTCCCCGGTGTCATGTGACTCATTAGTGTTACAAGGTCTCAGGTGTGAATGGGGAGCAGGTGTGTTAAATTTGGTTTTATCGCTCTCACTCTCTCATACTGGTCACTGGAAGTTCAACATGGCACCTCATGGCAAAGAACTCTCTGAGGATCTGAAAAAAAGCTCTACACAAAGATGGCGTAGGCTATAAGAAGATTGCCAAGACCCTGAAACTGAGCTGCAGCACTGTGGCCAAGACCATACAGTGGTTTAACAGGCAAGGTTCCACTCAGAACAGGCCTCGCCAAAGAAGTTGAGTGCACGTGCTCAACATCATATCCAGAGGTTGTGTTTGGGAAAAAGACGTATGAGTGCTACCAGCATTGCTGCAGAGGTTGAAGAGGTAGGGGGTCAGCCTGTCAGAGCTCAGACCATACACCGCACACTGCATCAAACTGGTCTGCATTGCTGTTGTCCCAGAAGGAAGCCTCTTCCAAAGATGATGCACAAGAAAGCCCGCAAAAAGTTTGCTGAAGACAAGCAGACTAAGAACATGGAACCATGTCCTGTGGTCTGATGAAACCAAGATAAACTTATTTGGCTCAGATTGTGTCAAGCGTGTGTGGTGGCAACCAGATGAGGAGTACAAAGACAAGTGTGTCTTCCCTACAGTCAAGCATGTTGGTGGGAGTGTCATGGCTTGGCCTGCCAAGACAACCACTGTTCTGCCCTTGCCTGAAAGAATCCTGAGAGTACAGGTGATGGATGGGCCCAAGCATGGGATCCAAACAGAAGTGGAGGAGCGCAGGTCTCTAAATCCACCGCATCTCCGTGAATGGTCGTCATGGGGGGTGGAAGAGGATCCCAGTGCAACCTGTGGAGCTCTGGTGAAACTCCATGCCCAGAGGGTTAATACTATCGGTGACAATGCAAAATAATGTTGCCAGGGCACATTTGACACGTGGGCCCAATCTTGGACATTTTCCACTTGAGGGTGTACTCACTTTTGGTGGGCCAGCGTTTGAAACATTAATGGCTGTGTGTTGAGTTTTATAAACAACTTTGAGGGGACAGCAAATTTACAGTGTTATACAAGCTGTACACTCACTACTTTACATTTAAGCAAAGTGTAATTTCTTCAGTGTTGAAAAGATATAATAAAATATTTACAAAAAAACGTTAGGGGTGTACTCACTTCTGTGAGATAATATATATATATATATATATAATATATTAAAATAACAAAAATTGTATTAAATATTAAAATACTACTTTTATACTAACAGTTTAGCTCAAAGACACTGAAATCAGTTTCATGTCCTAGGGGTATGTCAGCTTTGTTAATGCTAGGCACAAATCTTTGTGGACTGAACTGGTCTGAACGTCCACACAGTTATTTTGCAAATGAACACATTGCACTCAACACAACAACTGGGATTAGCTGTCACTGGAAAGAAAGGATGAAAAGTTTCACTATCATGACATCTATGGAATCTAATTTCTGCCACATAAGAAAAAAATCATGCTTTAATAAATCATAATTGACAACTCTAAATTGTGACATAAAAAGCCACATAGTTACAAAGTCAATAGTTGTGACAATTTTGACATCATAATTGTATTATTATTATTATGGTTTACCAAAGCATGATTTGCAGGAATGGGGTTTCATGTCACATTTCATGTCATTTTCACACATTTTGGTGACGTTCATTCATTTACTATTCACTATATAATGAATGTAATTTCATTTCTTATATAATGAAAGAGTGAGCTCAAATGAATGAACATTCAGGTAATGATAATGTACAAAAAAAAATCTGATTTCTAAACAAATACAGATGAGCTTTGAATCTGGTCTGTAAAAATTTTCTTGTGGAATTTTTGTGTGCTTGTGTTGCAGTCAGATACAGTAAAAATATGTTTTTTGCTGTCCGCCTGACAAAGCCAAAATGTTTTGATGGTATTAACCATCTAGAAATGAACACATGAGTCTCATATGAGGTGCTGCAAGCATTTTACACTGTTGGTTCTTTTAGCGGTTGCTTTGTAACAGATTTATTGACGTCACATGTTCACATGTCACATGTGGTTGTGCTTGTCCGATAAGCAATGCACACATTTCCTCTTTGTGATGATGAAATTAATACTCTCTCACACATACAGACTCAGACATGCACATTAAAATAAAATTTTCAAATGGAAAAGAGACAATCTCATTTTCATTTGAACTTGTTGTGCTTTAAGAGCATCGTCATGACAACAGTGACTTCCTAGCCTCCAGTCTTCTGTGACTGCAAACACTCAGTAGGACAGTGTGTGATGTAGCAGTCATGTGGATTTTAAAATGATTAGGTCTGTTGGTGACCCTGAGGGACCGATTCATGGAGACGTGCAAGGAGCTCAGAGCTCAGAGCCCATTACATACTGATGAATCCAGACACAAGACTTTTTCGCATCAATTTCTGAGCTATCAAGCACATTCCAGTGATGTTTTAGTATCGTTGATATATATATTCTCAAATATACTTTCTAGGTTTTTTTCTTAAAGTTTAACATTAGATGTCATTTGTATTTCTGTTTTCATTTCATAAATCATTTTGTTGTATGTGTTTTTTGGCACTTTTATTATATTTCATGTAATGAACATTTTTTTTATGGTTTTAGTTAATGATAATAATCTCTGATATATACACGTTTAAATGAGGACATGCTATAGACATATAACTTGTTTTCATATGCCTAAAGTGATTAGTAATCGCTAAAGTTAAACTTTGCATTTTAGAATTAAAAAAAAAAAAAATTTATATTAATCTTATATATATTATATATATATTTGCTCAAAGTATTGTTTATAAACTAAGCACAGGCGGTAGCGCACAGCCTTATTGGAAACAGGCACATAAAAGCTGTTATACATGCTACAAACGTACCACAATTCATGAAAATGCACTCATGAACTCATTGTCATACACCTAAAATGTCTCGCCGACACACTTGCCACATGAGTCACTCTCTGCAGCGACATTGGGTTTTTCCAAACATCTCGTCAATCTTATCAATTCCTTACTTTCAGAGAGAGGAGGAAGAGGAAGAGAAAAACAGACATTCTCTTTTGGGCAGGGTGGCAGCTTCAGTCCGCTCTCTGTCCTTCAGGTGAGTTCGGCTCAGCTGAATATCCTCAGATGCTCCTATAATCACTATTTTGCTTTTTCTGATGCTAAATGTGCATGATTTCAGGCTCTGTAGAGGAATTTCAAGTCACTTATTTCATGTTTGTTTCATGTTCCTCATTGAAGGGAGGAAATTATAGTAGTTAGAGCCTTTAAAATATGGTAGGATATTCTAGGATAATTTTGTCTGCTTCTCTCATGTAACCTACAGTATAATGCTTAGCCTTGATTCTGTGCTTTCCATCATTTTACTCTTTTACAGTAAACTTACTGTGTATAAGAAGTGAAAGTCTTCATTTCTCTGCCTGTGTGTTTCATAATATAAATTCTTGTTTCATAACTGTTTTCTGTGAGCTACAGTGAGGACATGCGAGTGATCCGCTATCTCAGGTCTGTGTGTGTGTGTACAGCATGGTTAAACTGGATTTGAATATGAACTATACTATGTGTGTGTTTGAGTCAGTTTATATGGGATTAAAGCTGCTGTATATGTAGCACTGCAAAGGGCCACTTAGCCGACTGTGTTTTTTGATTCATTTTTTTAGTCTTACATGCTTTTATATAGTGTGTGTGTGTGTGTGTTTATGTACCACAGATCAGCATCAGATGGCACACATCATTTCAGAAGGGAGAAATCAGTGCTCTCTAGTGAACAAAGCTCTAATGAGCATCAGCCAAACACCTTAAAGCCAGGGGCAGGTAAGAGTCGCAGCAGACTTTACAGAAAATATAGAAGACATCAGCTGGAAAAAAAAAATTTGTACAGACTTTTTAAAAATCCTGTCCATTCAGAATTAATAAGTAAAATTTGTACACACATCATAAAATAATGGTGTATATGTAGTTCTTCTCACACTGCTGTCTTTTCAAAAGTTTGGGTTCAGTAAGTTTTTTTATTTTAAAGAAATGAATACTTTCCTTTAGCACTGAGACATTAAATTGACCAAAAGTGACAGTAAAGACTTTTATAATGTTACAGATAGGTCATTTAAATTACTGGTTTTGAACTTTCTATTCATCAAAAATGTATCACAGTTTGCACAAATTTTAAAGCTGCACAACTGTTTTTTACCATTGATTATAATAAGAAATGTGACACTGAAGACTTTTAAACAATTTTTTTTATTATAATAATATTTTACAAAATTAGTGTTTTACTGTATTTTTCACCAAATAAATGGATGATAATAGATCATTTTTATTTGAGAAAAAAATATTTGTAATTATTTTATATATGAAGAGTGCCACGGTGCGTAGGAGGGAAACGAGGGAAGAGATAACTCCCCCTCCCGGAAGGCGCATCCTGTGGCCGACAGTCCACCGAAGCGGGTGGGTAGGTTGCCTCTGGAGCATCCAGGACTGTTCCCAGGACAAGGCCTCAGTGCGGCGCCCGTGTCCGGGACCCATGGCGGATCGCAGCCCAGGAGGCACGGTGTAGCAGGTAGTTCAGGAGGCCATTGGAAAGCACCTCAGAGGCCGCGGCCCCAGCCCCCATCCCGCCATACTGGCAAGGAGCCCTACTACCGTCCCCCAAAAAAACTTCAGAAGATTGAGGAAGATTTCGGGCTCCGAGGCCCTCTGTGGGCCATAACCGGGGACTGGAGCCCTCCCGGGGCTTGACTGGGGATCTGGAGCCCTCCCGGGGCTTGACTGGGGATCTGGGCGCCCTTCCCGGGGCTTGACTGGGGATCTGGATCCCTCCCTGTTCTTATATTCTGCTGGGGACTGGAGCCCTCCCTGGTCTTTTGGGAGGGCCCACACTGGAGGAGGCGCTCTGGGGCTGGAGCCGACACTGTAGCGAGCTCTGGGGCTAGGACGAAGGCAGATAACAGTCCTTTTCTGTTCATCCTCCTCCTTTGGTTACGGGGGAACTGGGCAGCCGGCGGGCTTGACTTCGTAGCGGCCCGTGAGCCGGAGTGAGCCGCAGCCGTCGGGCTTGACTTCGTAGCGGCCGGTGGGCCTGACATCGGAAAGGCCGGTCGTACTGGGCTGACGACTAGGGTGGAGCTTCAGAGGACAGTGGGGAAATTGGGGTTGGGCAGGCGGTAGGAGCCGTTTGAGAGGTATGTGGAGGTTCTCGGCGTGGGGTGAGCTGGGGAGACGCGGCGCATTCTAGCGGGAGTTCGATGACGAAGCTTGGAAAGTTTACTTCAACTTCCAAATCTGATCCATTTAAAGGGGTCATATGATGCTGGATAAAAAATAACATTATTTGTTATTTTGTGTAAGTGCATGTTGTTTATTCGGTTTAAGTTCAAAAAAACATTTTTCCACAACGTACATTAATTGTTTCTCCCTCTATCGTCGCTTTCTGAACGCAGTAGATTTTTACAAGCTCTCGGTCTGAAAAAAAAGCGAGTGTCTGTATTTGGCCAGCTATCCAGTGCGTTGTGGATTGGCGAATAAACCCTCAAGGGGCGTTTAACGAAATGTTACGTCCCTCACCAGACTTGAGTGGAAGTCCCTGCCCGGCTGGAAGCGATGACCAAACATAAACCCATTTAAACGAACAATTCGTTGCTCCAGTGGGAACATAATTATGCTTATAAATGCTTATACTGTCCTTTTTTAACGGATTGCCTTGCCCTCGATCCGCTAAACATAACCCATGTCATGCCTTGTGATCGGAGAAACAACACGCCTACTCTACACTGCCCAAAACTCGCTTAAATATATAAAATATAAAAACGCTTTAAATATAAAAACACGTACTTACAGTCTTTGAGTCAGAACAGCCAGCATTTGTAGTCTACTCTTCCAGGATCAGGAAATAGTTCTCTGTAAAATGTGCTGCATACATCTGAATGTTTGGGTTGAAGTGTTTTGGAACAGTGTTGTAAATACAACTTAACCACTGATTTCTGATATCATCCTCTTTTGGAAGGCCAACAAGTAGTTTCGCTTTCACAACGAAACAGATCACCACGGCTGCCTACAGTGAGCAGAGGCCGGGGGCTAGTGTGAAGAACGGCCGGAGGGTTATGCCTGTTTCACACATACTCCATCTGCAGTGCGTATTTTTTTTTTTACGCCAACCCATGTGAACGGTTTAGCGCTTTTCCACCATGCACATGGTTGCGGTCCCATCGTTGCGCTTCCAGTGTGTGGGTTCCTGCAGCACGAGTGCAGCGATCGTTTACGGCACCTAGTCCTATTTTTGCCTGTTCGCACGCGCTGAATTAAGTGACTAGCGCTTTGTTCGCGATTAAAATGACTGGATGTGAGAAAACTGCATGGGTAGTAATTTCATAATAAATTGATATAATTAAAGTCTACTGTGTTTCACATGCTTTTTGGCTAGGTTTGAAACAAATAAAAGTGCACTTTTAGATAAACAAGGCAACATGCACTTGTGTCTTGTGGAGGTAGAAAAACAAAGTTCTTTAGGACCCACTGGACTGTTTGTAATGAAGATTTAAATGTAAAAGGCACGAGAGCCGACTGTTTCTGTCTGTGGTAAGTTTTAATTTAAAATATTTGTGATAACCTAACACAAGAAAGCTAA